>ML661891.1:2950353-3514243 GCA_007570785.1 Antilocapra americana | reverse complement strand
CCCCTCCAGAACCCCCCTCCCTCCTCCCTCCCCCCCGGGAAATCTCGCTGCACCAGCCCCGAGCATCAATCCTGGGCTGGCGATTGATTAGACATATGATAATTAACTTGTTTCAATGCCCTTCTCCCATATCATCCCACCCTTACCCTCATCCACAAAGTCCACGAGTCTATTCTATACCATCTGCGTTCCTTTTGCTGTCTTGCATGTTGGGTTCTCCTTACGGTCTTTCTAAATTCCATATATATGTGTTAATATACTGTATTGTTGTTTTTGCTTCTGGCTTACTTCACTCTGGATAATGGGCTCCAGTTTCGTCCATCTGAGTAGAATTGCTTCAAATGAATTTTTTTTTAACGCTGAGTAATATTCCATTGTGTATATGTACCACAGCTTTCTTATCCATTCATCAGTTGATGGGCATCTAGGTTGCTTCCATGTCCTGGCTATTGTAAACAATGCAGCGATGAACATTGGGGTACACGTGGCTCTTTCAATTCTGGATTCCTCGGTGTATATGCCCAGCAGTGGGATTGCTGGGTCATATGGCAGGACTATTTGCAGCTTTTTAAGGAACCTCCACACTGTTTTCCATAGTGGCTGTACTAGTTTGCATTCCCACCAACAGTGTAAGAGGGTTCCCTTTTCTCCACATCCTCTCCAGCATTTATTGCTTGTAGACTTTTGGATGGCAGCCATTCTGACTGGTGTAAAGTAGAAACTATAAAACTCCTAGAGGATAACATAGGCAAAACACTCTCTACCATAACCCAAAGCGGGATACTCCATGACCCACCTCCCAGAATATTGGAAATAAAAACACGAATAAACAAATGGGACCTAATTAAAATTAAAAGCTTTTGCACAACAAAGGAACCTATAAGCAAGGTGAAAAGACAGACTTCAGAATGGGAGAAAATAATAGCCAATGAAGCAACAGACAAACAATTAATCTCAAAAATATACAAGCAACTCCTGCAGCTCCATTCTAGAAAAACAAACAACCCAATTAAAAAGTGGGCCAAAGAACTTAACAGACATTTCTCCAAAGAAGATATAAAAATGGCTAACAAACACATGAAAAGATGTTCAACATCACTCATTATCAGAGAAATGCAAATCAAAACCACAATGAGGTTTTTGCATTATTTTAAAGTTAATTTTCTTTTATTGATTTGCAAAGCTCTTTCTAGATTTTAACCTTGTCTTTTAAGGTTACAGATATTTGCCTCATTTTGTCCTTTATTTTCTAACTTATGGGTTCTTTTGCTTTATTTTGTATGTAGTCAAATCTGTTAGTCTTTTCCTTTATGGTTTCCTTTACTAACTTGTTTAGAAAGGCCTCTTCTATCCTGGGACTAAATAAATTGTTCCTTTGAGTCTTTCTAGTAGTTTGATGGCATATCTTTAGTAATTAGCATGCCTAGAATTTACTTTTGTGCTTGGCATGAGGTAAAGATTAAAAAATTTTCCAAATGGTGGGATGATATGGGAGAACAGCATTGAAACATGTATATTATCATATGTGAAATCAATCGCCAGCCCAGGTTTGATGCCTGATACAGGGTGCTCAGGGCTGGTGCACCAGGATGACCCAGAGAGAAGGAATCGGGAAGGGAGAAGTGGAAGGGAAACACATGTATACCCAAGGCGGATTTGTGTCAATGTATATTTATAAACAGGCTCATTTGTAACACTTTTTTTAGAATTTCACATATAAGTGATATCATATGATATTTGTCTTTTCTGTCTGCTTTACTTCACGTAGTATGACAATCTCCAGGTCCATCCATGTTGCAGCAAATGATACTATTTCATTCCTTTTTATGGCTAAGTAATATTCTATTGTGTAAATGTACCACATCTTTATCCATTTAATTGTCAAAGGACATCTACTTCCTAAATTTTTCTTCAATCTTTCCAGTTTTCTCTGTCTATACAGCTATCAACCCACTTCAGCCACTTTTATCTCTTATCTAGACCACTGTTACACCCTTTTAAGTGGGTCTCCTGCCTCTAGTCCCATTCCCCACCAATCCCCAACGCAGTCAGAGTTTAGTTACATCACTTATCCTGTTTAATGGCCTTTATTGGCCTTCCTCGACCTTAGGATAAAGTTCATGTTCTTTATCAGGGCTCACCAGGTCATTTCATGACCTTGCATCTACCACCTCTTTAGCTTCAGAACTTGCTGATTCATCCTGTAACTGTGTGCTTCATATTGACTTCACTGAACCTGAGTTTCTTAAATATGTCATGAAAGCTTCTTTCCTAAAGGCCTTTCCTACATGTATTTCTTTCTGTGTAGATTACTAACTCCACCTCTATCAGCTCCTTTCAGATCTTATTAGACAGCTCTTATTGGAAGTCTCTCAAAAGGTACCCCCTATGCATGTGCGACGTACACACACACACACACACACAGACACACACACACACACACACATCAGGTGTTCCCAAAGCACCTGTACTTCAGTTATTAGCACAAATCACACTTTACTGTATGTATGCCCACTTCAAGACTGTAAATTCTTAAGTATTCTAAAAAAATTCATTTAAAAATTTTATACAACTTTTAAAGGTTACTTTCCATTTAAGATTATTACAAAATACTGTGGCTACATTACCTACACTGTACTTGCACCTTTGAGCCTATCTTACACCCAACAGTTTGTAACACCCACTCGCCCACCCCTATGTTGCTCTTCCTCCCCCTAACTGGTAACCACTAGTTTGTTCTCTCCATTCTGTGAATCTGTTTCTTTTTTGTTGTATTCACTAGTTTGTTGTAGTTTTTAGATTCCGCATATAAGTGATATCATAGAGTTACTTGTCTCTCTGTTTGAGCATTATGCCCTCCAAGTCCATCTATGTTGCTGCAAATCACAAAATTTTTGTATGACTTTGGTATGGCTAAATAGTATTCCATTGTGTAAACACACACAACGTCCTCTTTAGCTATTTATCTGTTGATGGACACTTAGGGTGCTTTCATATCTCAGCAACTGCAAATAATGATGCCGTGAACACTGGGGTGCATGTATTAATATCTTCTCTAATTAATGTGTTTGTTTTTTTCATGTTTAGCCAGGAGTGGAACAGCTGGGTTATATGGTAATTCTATTTTTAGTTTTTTGAGAAACCTCCACTCTGTTTTCCACAGTGGCTGCACCAGTTTATATTCCTGCCAACAGTGTAGGAGGGTTCCTTTTTCTCTACATCCTCACCGATGTTATTTGTGTTCTTTTTGATGATGGCCATCCTGACAGGTGTGAGGTAATACCTCATTATGGTTTTGATTTGCATTTCCCTGATAATTAGCAAAACTAAACATCTTTTCACATTCCTATTGGCAATCTGCATTTCTGCTTTGGAAAAATGGCTATTAATTTCATTCAGCCACATTTTAATTGAGTATTTTTTGATGTTAAATTATATGAACTGTTTATATATATTGGATATTAATCCCTTCTCAGTTGTATTGTTTGCAAATATTTTCTCCCATTCAGTAGTATCTGGTCTTACATTTAGGTCTTTAATTCATTTTGAGTTTATTTTGTATATGGCGTTAGAGAATATTCTAACTTCATTCTTTTACATGGAGCTGCCCAGTTTTCCCAGCACCACTTGTTGAAAAGACTGTCTTTTCTCCATTGTATATTCTTGCCTCCTTTGTCATAGATTAATTGACCATAAGTGTACCAGTTTATTTCTGGGCTGGCTATCCTGTTCCACTGATCCATGTATTTGTTTTGGTGCCAGTACCATACTGTTTTGATTACTGTCGCTTTGTAGTATGAGCCTGTAAATTCTTTAAGGACATAGGCAGCTCATTAATATTATTTGGACCAGTGCTACTGACAAATTATAGTTGCTTAATAAATACTGCTTGTATTAAGGATGAATGGAAGGGGGGAAGCCAACTAGAAATACTACTGGAATCTGCAAACAATGGGCCAGGGATCAAAATACTCACAACTTGAGTGCTAATGATTAAAGCAATTATATGTTAGAAGTTACTATTTGAAGTAATTAACACTGAAGTGTTATCAGAGTTTAATCCTACAAAAGGACAGTGAGTTTCCCAAATCCCTAACTGGTATAATGCTTGATAAAGGTATTTATGAGTAGACTGTCCCTACACTGCACAGCATAAAAAGCAAAGTCTTGGTAGACAAACAGACCTGACTGGAATTGGCACGCTGCCACTGCTAGCTGTGTGACCCTGGACATGGTCCTGAACCTCTTTGAGTCTCAGCTCTGAAAGATAAGCATAACACCAACCTCACAGAGCTGCTATGAAGATTAGAGGGTATAACATACAGCAAGTGCCAGATACTCAATAAATGCTAGTTTCCTTCCATTTTCTACTTGTTTTTTCCTAAAAAGTCACTTTTGCAACTTGGCTGGAATAGCCTAGGAGCAAGGTGCCTTGTGGGAAAGCCACACCATAGGAGCAGCTTCCCTGAGGGTCTTCCATGAGCTTCTTATAGAAGCCTAAGGGCTCCACTACTGTGTGATGCCACCCTGTCTGGCAAACAGGCTGGCACACCACCATACTGGGTTGGCCAAAAAGTTCATTTTCTGTAACATCTTAAAAAATCCTGCACAAATTTTTTGGCCCACTCAATATAAAAGGGACATGGGCTTGGAATTCTGAGTTGGCCTCAAACTAGGACTGTGGCCCACGTCAAAAGACCAAAGCCATAAATGTGGGATCCTAGTTATTCCCAGGACAAGACTAAATAGGACTACAGTTAAACTTTTCATCCAGGACAGTGTACCTGGCAAGCCATCTCCCTTGCTCCCATCCCAAAGCTTGCTTTACAAAAGAAAGGAAGCTTCCTGACATTCAAGCGGCCAAGCACTTGAATGTCTTGAATCTGGGAACACACTGCCAGAGAAGAGAGTTTCACACTAGACTCAAGCTGCAGCCAACCTCAAGATGTGGACACAACGATAGCACCCCACTGCTAGCTAGACATTAGGGTTGAGTGCATGGCCAGGGACCTTAAGCAATAACAGTAGCTTAAAACAGATGCAGGAAATAAAAGAGAGAAGTTCCTGACCCAGTAACAGGTCTTATTCACTACAGTCATGAATAGAGAAGAAAAGCAAACCCACTTTTCTACTAAAACAGACTACAAACCCATAAGCCTTGAGGCAGATCACAGAAAATGCTTCACATATACCTGTCTCACCCCTCCAGACCCAACTTCCTCTCTTCAGCTGCTCTTCCAATCAGTGGCCCCACAAAGGTGAGAGAAAGCTTGTCATCCAATTGGTTAAACCTCTGGATGATACACATCGACTCTGATCTTGTCACTTATTTCCAGGGTCAGCAGAAGAAATTTAGGAAAATACAGAAACATAAGAGTAATAACCTCTTTCATTTGTAAAAGAAATATTAGTTGGGCAGCAAAACTCTTTTCTTTTTGTATAACTGTCACCTAAGGAATGTCACTAGGCACTGAGCTCTACAAGGACTGGGTGAGCAGCCACTGAAGTCAGAGACATTCAACACACCTTGACAGGAGTTTAAGGCAAAGATCAGGAATGAGGCACTCTGTGCTCTGGGAAAACTGGCAGAAGAAGCCTTCACACAGTTAAGATATTTTCAGGAGAAAATTGTATTAATCCAATTTCTTGTATCTTTCCATACATAGAAGAGCACCAGATATGTGTTCCTTGTGACCAAGAGCAGCCTTCTACCAAGATGTGTGCTTGACCGCATGGACCCCTTTCTCCACAATCACCTATGTGCTTGTTGACCTCCCCTACTACGTCTTTGGACAGTTCTTCAGAGCTGTGAGAGAGGCTGTCTCCTGGGTTATAGTCCTGAGTCCCCAAATAAAACTGAACTCACAGATCTCATGCTATACATTTTAATTTCAGTTGACAAATCATTAGGAAAAGGATTGAGGCTTATGCCTTCAATGGGCTAAGAAATCCACAACATGCCCTACCTAGCAAAACTGAGTAGCTGTAAGGAGAAAAAAAAAAAAAAGACCCCACCTGCTATTAAAAACAAGTCAAAAAAGAAGGAATCAACTAGCAAAAAATCTTCCAGTGCTGAGCTTCACTCTTCCGTGTGGAGGTGAGGAAGTGGAGTGGAAGGGGATGGGCGGAAAGGCAGCTGGAGGGTTTAGATGTTTTATATTTTGTTTCATTTTAAAAATCACCAAGTTCTTAGGCTCCCCTGGTTTCTCAGTGGTAGATGGTAAATAATCCACCTGCAATGCAGGTGACCTGGGTTCAATCTCTGGTTGGGAAGATCCCCTGGAGGAGGGCATGGCAACCCACTTCAGTATTCTTGCCTGGAGAATCTCCATGGGCAGAGGAGCCTGGCAGGCTATAGTCTATGGGGTCACAAAGAGTTGGACACAACTGAGCGACTAAGCACTGCACAGTAAGAGACACAGGTTATATCCCTGGTCTGGGAAGATCCCACATCCTGAGGCGCAACTAAGCCCAAGTGCCACAACTACTGCGCCTGTGCTCTAGGGCTGGAGAACTGCAGCTACTGAAGCCTGAGGGTCTAGAGCCCAGGCTCTGAAACAAGAGACGCCATGGCAATGAGAAGCCCGCACACTGCAATGAAGAGTAGTCCCCACTCATTGCGACTAGAGAAAAAGCCTGCACAGGAACAGACCCAGCACAGCCAAAAAAAAAAAAAACCCACTCAGTTCTTCCTTCTACTGTTCAAAGTTTGTAAAGACACTCATCATTATCTCCCTGTATCCTCAGAAATGCTTGGAATGTAGACACATTAGAAAATAAAAAGCAGCAGTAGCTACTTGCAAATTAGGCGATATGCCAAAGGAACATAGTTAAAAGAAGTGATCAATAAACATTCTGTGGCTGACTCCTGAATAGATCATGTTTCAAACCCTGAGTCCACTACTGTAATCGGTCTTCAAGCGGGGGAAAGGAAAAGCAGAGATGGCTCAAGGAAATAAGACTGGAATTTTTCATAAACCAGGCCAAGACTACCCACACACATCTAGACCAAGCTGAGCTTCTTGGGTTCAGCTGCAAGAAGAGGGGCTGGTAGAGACCAAGCTATCCTAGGCCCAGGGATTCAAAATGGAACACAATTACTTTGCCCATCGCTAAAAATGATTCTCCTGATACCTATTCTTCTCAAATCACTGTATTTCTCCTCCTTATATAGCCCTCCGTCCTCCACATACCCCTTCACAAGAAAAAGAATTCTACTACAAAACTCTCTTACTGCATTGTTTTCTTTCTCTTCACTTTTAACACAATATATATAAGTGGCAGTCAAGTCTTCTTAACTTATGCAGTCTTCTGCATAATCAGATTTAGCCACTTTACCCGGACTTTTTAACTTATATGCAGAGTACATCATGCAAAATGCCAGGCTGGATGAAGCACAAGCTGGAATCAAGACTGCTGGGAGAAATATCAATAACCTCAGATACACTGATGACAGCATCCTTATGGCAGAAAGCGAAGAAGGAATAAAGAGCCTCTTGATGAATGTGAAAAAGGAGAGTGAAAAAGTTGGCTTAAAACTCAACATTCAGAAAAACTAAGATCATAGCATCTGGTCCCATCACTTCATGGCAAATAGATGGGGAAACAATGGAAACAATGAGAGACTTTATTCTTTGGGCTCCAAAATCACTGCAGATGGTGACTGTAGCCATGAAATTAAAAGACACTTGCTTCTTGGAAGAAAAGCTATGACCAACCTAGACAGCATATTAAAAAGCAGAGGCATTAGTTTGCCAACAAAGTTGTCAAAGCTATGGTTTTTCTGGTAGTCATGTACAGATGTGAGAGTTGGCCTATAAAGAAAGCTGAGCAGAGAAGAATTGATGCTTTTGAACTGTGGTGTTGGAGAAGACTTTTGAGAGTCCCTTGCACTACAAGGAGATCCAACCAGTCCATCCTAAAGGAAATCAGTCCTGAATATTCATTGGAAGGACTGATGCTGCAGCTGAAACTCCAATACTTTGGCCACCTGATGTGCAGAACTGACTCACTGGAAAAGACCCTGATGCTGAGAAAGATTGAAGGCAGGAGGAGAAGGGCACAACGGAGGATGAGATGGTTGGATGGCATTACCGACTTGATGGACATGAGTTTGAGCAGGCTCTGGGAGTTGATGATGGATGGCTGCAGTCCATGGGGTCTCAAAGAGTCAGACATGACTGAGCAACTGAGCTGAACTGAACTTTATCAGTTCCATCAAGCACCCCAAGGCTATGCCTAGTCCTTGTCATGGAGAAGGTTAAAGTGTACACAGCCACTAGTTCAGTTAGAGCAGAGAGAACCAATCACCGTTACTTTTTCTCCCTAGCCCAGCTGCCCCTTACCAGCTTCCCTCCTGTGTTCTCTAGATGCAGTTCCAATGCATCTCCAATTCTGTGATGAGTTAAGAGCATCTTGAGTTAGGACCACAACATACTGTGATCCTCCTTTTCATGAAATCACATGCTAATATTCCAAATTTGAAACTTGAAAGACAATCAATTTTAAATGAAACCTGCAAATCATCTTTTTGATGATCTTAGACATAAAGAACAGTCCTTTGGACTGCAAGATCAAACCAGTCAATTCTAAAGGAAATCAATCCTGAATATTCATTGGAAGGACTGATGCTGAAGCTAAAGCACCAATATTTTGGCCACCTGATGCGAAGAGCCAACTCACTAGAAAAGACCCTGATGCTGGGAAAGATTGAAGGCAGGAGGAGTAGGGGGTGACAGAGGGCAAGATGGTTGGAGAGCATCACCAACTCAATGAACATAAGTTTGAGGAAGCTCCAGGAGATGGTGAAGGACAGGGAAGCGTAGCATGCTGCAATCCATGGGGTCGCAAAGAGTCGGACATGACTGAGTGACTGAACAACAGGACAAACAAAAATCATGAAACCTTTTTACAAACTTTTATACAAAGTATCCCTTTAAAGTTAATTTTAATATATTCAACAAATAATTAAATATCTAAGTTCAGGGCATAATTATAGAAGAAATAGCCAAAGGAGGAATTTTAGGAAATTCAGATTATCATGAATTATGCCACTTATTAACCAGATCACTTAACATCTGAGGATGAGCTAATCAAATATTGATAATGGCTGCAGAAGGATCCAGATACTCATACAATAATCTTCCTTCCAATCTAGATTAAAAGGTCTGGGGAAGGGGTGGGGGATTATTCTGTTCAGGGACAATGGCATCCTAAGTAACTCACAGGGATGTACATGTAAACATCAGAATAGGATGAGAACTTTATGATAATCCTAAAGGACTATGGCTTCAATCAACTAATTTCAAGAAAAGCAAAGAAGAATGCATTCAAATGACATAATCAGATTTAGTCATTTTACCTGGACTTTATCAACTCCATCAAGCACTCCAAAAAGTATCTGGAGCAACATTAGTTGGATGCTATCCCAAATAATCAGATCTTTGATTTGCAAACAGGATGTGGCTTAATGATCAAAACAGAGAACTAGGTTCATTCAAGTATCTAGAGCCTAAAATAATCCTGTTTAACAAGTTTAACAACATGTAACACATACCCTCCAGTTGGCAGAAACACCTGTCAATTACAAGTACTAAATACTTCCACAAACCATTTAGCAATTAATGGACTACAGCTAAGCCTTGGAGGCAAGTTCAGAATAGAGTTGAAACTCAACACCAGACTTATTGTTTAGAAAACCTGGAAGTATGAACCTCACTGAATTCAAGGAGCTGATCAAAACCAGAAGTTGTGCTGCATTAAGAAAGCACTCAGGACTTCACTAGCAGTCCAGTGGTTAAGACTCTGCACTCCCAATGCACAGTGCATGAGTCCGATCTCTGGTGGAGGAGCTAGCCTACAAGGACACTGCAAGCTTTAGCTAAGTTTTAATTTGCATATGGGGCTTCCCAGGTGGCTCAGTGATAAAGAATCCACCTGCCAAGCAGGAGACTTGGGTTTGATCCTTGGGTGGGGAAAATCCCCTGGAGAAGGGAATAGGCAACCCACTCCAGTATTCCTTCATGGGAAATCTCATGGTCAGAGAAGTCTGGTGGGCTACAGTCCATGGGGTCGCAAAAGAGTTGGACACGACTTGCATATGTTGTTTTCTTCAATTCCATTGGGAAATACACTATGGTTTGGGCTTTGTTGATGTTGTTCTCCTCCATAGATTCTTCCTTGTTTTGGCAGAAGTAGGATTATGGCTTATGGCTCAAGTCATCTGAAAGCCTCTCCAGGAAAGTGTGCTCCAAAGGGAAGACTCCACAGGAAGAACATCAGAGAAGGAAGTTTGTCTCTTTTTGGTAATGTTCGTCCAAAACAGTTTTCAGTATCTCCCAATGGATAAAACACCACAAGCACAATTTTCAGTAACCACCTTAAAGAAAAACTGCCAGCCCCTGCTATTTCAGATGAAGCCCATATCCAAAGCACTCCTGACTCTTCATTTCAACTCCACACCCTCCTCAACCTAACTGGTCCCCAGCTCCCCCATCCTCATTACACACACCAGCTGAGCACTGTGATTTTAACTGTAAGCCTCTGTGCCTCTGCTCAAACCTTCCTTCCTTCCTGGAATACTCTCCTTTCAGTCCTGGCCAATTATATCCACCACCTCACTTTAAGTGGCTGCTTAAAACTCCTTTCCTTATGGAAGTGATCAGTGATTTTCCTCTCACAATTTAAACATTTCCTTAGTAGGGGTCAGATAGATTTATCTAATTTTGCACAGCTCAGTGTATCTCTCAAGTCTAGTCTTACCAGTGGTGGGTGTTAGCTCTGGGCTCCTCTCCCCAGATCTGATCACAACCTCACTAGGACCCAGACACTGTACACGCTCAGAGGGATCACCTTAGATGTCTACTGGCACAATATTTTTAGGAATTTCCTATTCTGATTCAACTGCAGTCCTAAAGCAGACATTATTAGTGAAATATATAGCACGAGGACAGGGTTACAGAAAAGTTCTGGCTAGTCAATTTAGTCAAGAAATGAATGGAGGTCGGGGACCAGCCCTTGGGGCAGGCTGAGAGGACAGCTGAAGAAAAAAGGAAGGTGGAAGTGGAGGCTAGAGGATTGGGACAGACTAGGGGGTTGGGCAAGAGGCAGAGGAAGGGCGTTCCAGGTTTGGGGGAGTTGTCCCAAGGCAGGGCTTTTCGGAGCCCGGGAACGAGAGTGGGCAGGTCCGACTCACCTATGGGGTGGGGAAAATGGAAAGCCACGGAGCCGAAGAGCAAGTCACGGTAGCGCTGGAAGGCGTCGTCGAGGACGGAGCAGCCAACCTGCGCGGCCGAACTGAGATGGTACTGGAACTGGAAGTTGTGCGGGAGGATGGTGTATCGCTGCTCAGAGGTCTGAATGTACTGGGGCCATGGCCACAGGGCCGTCGCCCGCCCAGCGAACGCTGCCGCCAGCAGCAGCGAAAACCTGAGCGTGGAGCCTGCCATGGCCCGCCGGTCTGCTTCCCCTCTCCCAGCCGGCGGGTCACGTGACAGCCGGGTCAGGTGAGCGGCGCCCGCGTGACAATCGACGGGCCACGTGACCCGCGACAGCGCCTCACCGGTGACCCCGGAGTTCTGACTGCCAGCCCCTCCAGTCCCGAGGTGAACCCGACGCGCCTGCGGCCTGCGGTGGATGGTGCAGGGCATCGGCGATGGTTCAAGTTCAGGCGGTTCCCGGGACTGGTGGAGCAGTAGCGAATGCACCTCCACAGTTGCCAGGCCTGCCATCACGGGACTGGAAGCGCACCCGAGGATAGAAGCCCCACGTGGGGAGGCCGAGTGGGCGAGCTTGAAAGGAAAGTCTCCCGAGCCGTGAACGCGGAATAAAAGGTCGCCAGGCCTCCTGGGAGGTATCGGTCGTCCCAGGCCCAGGGAACTTAAGAAGCGAAAAAAATGGAGACTTAAAACCACAGGCCCTTGTGATGTGCAATGCTGTGGGGCAGAAAGGGGTTGGAATTAGGTAGTCAGAATGGCTCAGCTAGAGTGTGCATCACAAGATTACAAAAATGGGAACTACTTATGACTGGGGAAAAGATGTGTACTTTCAGAGCAAGCTTGAGGCGACCTGTTTCCTGACTCTGGAATCGGTTCTTTAGTGGTTAGTAATCTCCCAGTAACTGCTCCCAAATCCCTTCCTCACAGACAAAAATGGCACAAACAGGGTAGGTCCTGTACTTAACTGTAAGCGATAAGACATTGCTTGTACTTTGATTGCAAACTGGAGAACACCCAGAGATAAGACAGGTCTTACACCCAGAGAGAAATTCTGCAAGGGTTTACATAGAAAGTCCGAGAATCAGGACTTAGTACAGTAGGAAATTGAAGATCAGCCCAAAGATTTGCATTTTAGAAATCTCATGTTGAGTGGTTGGTGGAATAAGAAACCAGTGAGGGAGGTTTTTTTTTTTTTTGGTTTGGAGTTGGAAGATACTGACAGCTTTAATTCCTACAGTGGGAAAGGAAGAGAGCTATAGATCCAGGAAATAGTGGGTATCTGGAAGCAGAGAGGTTAAGGGGCTTGAAGGCTGATCAGTGAGAACACAGATATTTATTGAGTCAAGGACCCTGTCTTCTTTGTTCACCATGTATTATCAGAGCATAGTTGAATCCCTCATTGCAAAAAGAGATAAAAATAGTGCTGTTGTGAGGCATTATTTGGCCAGTAGGTAATTTTTTAATCATAAAATTGCATTTTAGAATTAGATAAAGTGGTAAGATCAGGAAAATGAACTTTTAAAAATAAAAGTCTCTTAAAAATCATGATTACTTATATCTAGGCTTTAGGTACCTGTGAAAGTGAAAGTTGCTCTGTCGTGTCTGACTCTTTGCAACCCCATGGACTACACAGTCCATGGCATTCTCCAGGCCAGAATACTGGAATGGGTAGCCCTTCCCTTCTCCAGGTATTTAGCAGTTATATATACATGGCTCATGGGCTTCTCTGGTAGCCCAGTGGCAAAAAATCTGCCTGTAATGCAGGAGACCCAGGTTCTATCCCTGAGTTGGATAGATCTCCTGGAGGAGGGCATGGCAACCCACTCCAGTATTCTTGCCTGGAGAATCCCATGGACAGAGGAGCCTGGAGGGCTACAGTCCATAGGGTTGCACCAAGTTGGACAAGACTGAAGCGACTAAGCAGTAGCAGCATACACACTTTATGTTGGGAAATCAAATAAATATTATCTCTCAATTTTTTTAACTTTCCAGGATTCATAAGAATTCCTCCTAGAAGGTCAGTTATGTTATTTAATAGAACAGAGCTTGTAGCAAAGGAAGTAGAAATTAGATCTCTTGGTTTCAGATCCTAATATTGCATATTTACACTAATTTCTATATTACTTAAACCTAAATTTTCATCCTCACTAAAAAATGCCCGAGTATTCCACCAGTTAGGAGAGACATTACCTAATTACTTAGGGAGGAGATCCGAGAACCATTATCAGAAGAACCAAGTTCATAATCAGGTAGCTGTCCCATAGGATCAATAATTTTTTTTTCAGGATCAATAATTTGGGAAGAGTTCAAAGCAAGTTAAAGGTAAGAGCAATAGGTAAAGGTGGGGTTTCAGGACTGGGCAAGTGCCGTAACTCCCCTTTCTGTGATACTCAACCTATATCAAGCGAGAGAAGTAATTTACATAAAAGAGCCACAAAATGAAGAAGCTGGACCCAAATAAAGAGATTATAAAAATTACTAATGAAAATACTTAGAGATTATTGTTGACAGAATATTCCAAACATATTCCAGTTATCCCCTCTCTGACCAGTATATCAGACAATCAGAAAAGTAATAGACAATCATTAAAAATTTTTTAAAATCATCAGTCCAATTAAATGTTCAGAGCCTAGCAGTAATAGTAGCAAAAATTAAAATTAATGGTTATTTGACATTATAAACTGTTCAGTTTTGTATATATACTACATTGCTATCAATTTTGACAGTGTGTACATGTCCATCCCAAACTCCCTAACTGTCCCTTATATGAATAACAAAAACAATGACACAGATAATATCTATTATATATCTGATTGTTTTCTCTATTTTTATTAAAGACAACTTAAATAAAATATGATTGAATTTCCTTATCTATGAAAGTGAAAGTCACTCAGTCGTATCAGACTCTTTTCCACCCCATGAACCCTACAATCCGTGGAATTCTCTAGACCAGAATACTGGAGTGGGTAGCTGTTCCCTTCTCCAAGGGATCTTCCCAACCCAGGGATTGAACCAAGGTCACTTGCATTGCAGGCGGATTCTTTACCAGCTTAGCCACAATATCTATAGCATCTAATAAAATTAGTTTATCTATCAGAAAAAGAATTCACTGTCAATGTACCCAGATTTTTGGCTCATAAAGTGGAGTCATTAGTGTAGAAGGAGAGAGGTGGGAATGACTAATTTTGCCTGAGGAAGTCTTTCCAAGAGGAAATGATTTGAGCTGGCTTCCAAAACATGAGTTGGCAGGGAAGGAGCATGGGCAAAGCACAGAGGTGTGGAAGAAGATGGCATATTGAGCATAGAATTTATGAGGATAGCTAGAGAAGTGTGCCATCATGATCTCAAGTCTACCATATTCCCTTCTCCCTCAGTGCCTTTCCCACCTCCCACTCCCACCACCTACTTGAAGGTCTAAACTTACATTTTACCACCCTGTCAATCTCTGACTTCCCAAACTTGGGTAAGATTCCATAGCGCTCTAAGTTGTTCTCCATCAGAGCACTTATCTCAGTATCATAATTGCCTGTCCATTTATCTGACTTCTCCACTAGTGTGAAAGTTCCTTAAGGGCAAGTTCTGTATTTACTGCTCTATTCCCAGCCCTGGGCACATCTTCTGGGAACTGAACTTCAAAGACCCTGGAGATCCCCAGCCTGCCCTACCTGCTGATTCTTTGTGAGTGGCAGGTAGAAGGGGAGGGGCATCCAGGGAGGATACCTGGGAAGGACAGTAAGAATCTGGGAGAGTTTAGCAAAATAGTAAAGAACCTGCCTGCCAGTGCAGGAGACCTAAGAGACGCATATTTGATCCCTGGGTTGGGAAGATCCCCTGGAGAAGGAAATGGCTACCCGCTCCGGTTTTCTTCCCTGCAGAATCCCATGACCAGAGGAACCTGGCAAGCTACAATCCATAAGGGTTGCAGAGTCAGACACGACTGAAGCGACTTAGCACAGCACACAGTACAATAGTGCATAAAGAGAAATACTGACCAAAATTATTTTAGAAAAAGTAGGTTGAAGCTGAGTGATAAAGTAAGGAAAAGAGGAAATCCTTGATCAAGGTTCTGTGTACTAGATAAATGGTGCTGTATTTATCTCTCACACCAGCTGTGTTAAGTTATCATCCACATTTTACAGGTGAGGAAACAGGCTCTGAGAATTAAAATAATTTGACCAAGGTCCCATAGATAGTTATCAGAACCAGTATTTGAACCCAAGTCTTCTATGCCAAAATCTATTGCTTTTACATCTGTCATACTTATTTGAAAGCTAGGCTGAAGGTTGTATTGAGATTTTATTCTTAAGTCTGTGGGAAGCTAGTGAAATGTCTTAGCTGAAGAGTGATGAGACCAGAGTTGAAATTTGCTCAGGTCAGTTTGTTAACATATGTAGGAGGAATTGAATGGGGAAAAGTCGCGTGCAGGTAGATTAGGTCTGGGGTTGTTGACTCAGAGCTCTTAAACAACTGACCATTCTCACGTGCTGTGGGGCTCAGAAAACGCAGACCAAGATTCACCTGGGAAGGATGACTTCATTTTTTCTTTTCTCACGTTGGCTAGCCAGACCAATGAGACTTAAGCTTTGTTTAGTTTGTCAACATTTACAGAAGTGGAGATGGCCAAAATTGGCTATGCTCCAAGACTCTCTTTACACCCATTCCAGTTCATATGGAAACATCACTACCTCTAACGTACCCTGTTACCTCCAGCTTCTCCAGTGCTATGTCCAGAATTAAAGGATGCTATCCAGTTCCCCACCACTAAACATTACAATGTTCCTTGAGGTTACTAAAAATATTCTGTGTCCAGTTTGCCTTCTTTTTGAGCCTTATCCCCTCTACTCTCTTATTTAGTCACATAACTGTTCCAGTTATTTTTTCAGACTTGTTGTTGTTTAGTCACTAAGTTGTATCCAACTCTTTGCGACCCCATGGACTGTAGCCCACCAGGCTCCTCTGTCCATGGGGTTTTCCAGGCAAGAATACTGGAGTGTGTTGCCATTTCCTCCTCCAGGAGATCTTCCTGACCCAGGGATCAAACCCGAGTCTCCTGCATTGACAGGAGAATTGTTTACCACTGAGTCACCTGGGAAGCAACCCCTTTTCAGGTTTACCCCCTAATTCTTTTTGTTTAACATTTTTCTTTTTTTAATATTCGTTTTAAAAAAATATTTATTTAGCTGCGCCACATCTTGGTTGTGGCATGTGGGATCTTTGATCTTCATTGCCGTATGCGGGATCTTTAGTTGTGACAGGTAGGATCTAGTTCCCCCACCATGGACTGAACCGAGGCCCCTTGCATTGGAGCACGGAGTCTTAAGCACAGAACCACCAGGAAATCCCACCCCCAACTAATTGTTAACAACTTTTCCTAACTCTTAGACATACATTTCTTAGAATAATTGGCCTTATCCTGTCTCTCTCCAGTCCTAGCCTACACACAGAATTTTTTAATTGCCTAGATATTTACCTGGGAGTTTTTCTTTAGTTTTAGAAAAACTAAAGCCCTGAGGGAACTTTCAACAGATCTGAGCAGGAGTGACAATGGGGAAGAGGGATGTGGGTCAAATGCAGTGATGTCTCAAATACAAAGTGACCAAACTCAGCAGCTACCTGGGGAAGGTGGGGGTGGGGACAAGTGGAAGAGAAGAGAAATGTGATAATGTATATTATAAAGGGAATGATGGGGCGACTGACTGAACGCAAAATGAAGCGCCAGTTTTGGTAAAAAGATGATGAACTCTGAGACATGCTGCATTGGGGGAGGCTGAAGGACAGCAGAGTCAAAATATCTAGGAGGGCCAAGGAAATACAGGCTGGGAGCTCCAAAGAGAGCTCTGGGCATCATCTGCTTAAAGATAATAGTTTAGATCATAAGAATAGTCAAGGGAAAATGGAAGGAAGACTGAAAAATAGGGAAAAAGAAGACTTTGGTAAGAGAAGTGTGTGAGGGATAAAAGGAACACAGAGGGAATATAGCGGTTAGTAGAGTGGACTGAGATCAGAGATGTAGATGAGGGTAAGGGCTTACCCGAACATTTATTTTCAGTTGCTTTAAAATTTAACTTATTTATTTTTGGCTGTGCTGGGTCTTTGTTGCTGCAGGGGCTTTCCTCTAGTTGCAGAGAGCAGGGGCTGCTCTCTATTTGGTGGTGCTTGTCCTGCTCATTGCCGTGGCTTTTCTTGTTGTAGAGCATGGGCTCTGGGGCATGGACTTCAGTGGTTGTGCCAAGTAGGTTCTAGAGCACAAGTTCAATAGTTGTGGTGCACCAGGTTTAGCTGCTTTGCGGCATGTGGGATCTTCCCAGATCACAGATGGAACCCGCATCTCCTGCATTGGCTGGTGGATTCATTACCACTGATCCCACCAGGGAAGTTTACTCCTAACTTAAAAATACAAATATGTCATAAGAAGCCCTCACAGTCCAAATATGTTGATTTTATCTCCATGACATGCCTTTTGCTTGCAAGGAATATAGGGACTCATGTTATTTCAGGGGAAAGGAGGTCTACTGAAGTGATATGCATAACAACCCAGACAAAAAGAAAAACAAGACTTCAGAAAGAGCAGAAATCAAAGGCCTGACTACTCTCTCATCTCCCTCTCTCTTACGACTTCTGTTCTCTGGGTGTCGACTCCTCTGGTCAGTTTTCTCTTTGCCTGTCAAGTTACTTGAACTTCCTTATAATCTCTAATTCCCCTGTGACTTGACATTTATTGCACAACACCCAAAATTTTCTGTGACTTTCCAGCTCGAGAATCCTCTCATTCTCCTATCTATGGCTCTGGAGATCCCACTATTTTCTAAAGCTCTGTGCAAATCAAGATTTTTTTTTTTCACTTTTCTTTCTTTCTTTTCTTGCCTTGCTGTGCAGCTTATGGGATCTTAATTGCCTGATGAGGGATGGAACTCGGGGCCCGGGCAGTGAAAGCACCCAGTCCTCATCACCGGATCACCAGGGAAGTCCCAAATCAAGATTCTTCTGATCTCCCTGGAAGAACAGTGTGCATGTTTCATAATTTAACCAGTTACCTACGATGCACACCTAGGTTGCTTCCAAGTTTTCTCAGTTACAGACAGTGCTACAATGACATTTGTATATTGTACCCTTTACAATTTTTAGAGGGTACTGGTTGCCAAGCTAGTGTGTTTTCATCCTTTCTCACCATCAGTACCTTGCTTTTCATTTGGAAATTTGATCCATCAGTTTGGTAGCTTGGATGCGGCTGAGCTAGCCCTGGTTTAAGCCATGTAATTAGGGTTACTTCCCCCATCCCCTCCCTATAAACACGGAGAAGCGTAGGATAAGAATGTACATTTCCACCAATAATGTGTGAAAATGCCTACTTCATTACTGTTTTCCAGCATTAGTATTTACCTTTTCATTGCTACTGTTGATGCCTTGAAATTAATTTTTAGCTCTAGTAAGATGCATGACTTCTACATCATTATAGAAAAAGAAGCTGGATCATTCTGGAAAAAATAAGGAGATGGGAAGAAGTAACATGAATATATAATTAACCAAAAATATAAAGAATAAAAGGATAGAAATAAGTCCAAACTATCTAAACCTATGTAAATAGGTTAAAGTGAATGTGGCTTTGTAGTGTCCAACTCTTTGAAACCCCATGGACTATACAGTCCATGGCATTCTCCAGGCCAGAATACTGGAGTGGGTAACCTTTCCCTTCTCCAGGGGATCTTCCCAACTCAGGGATCAAACCCAGGTCTCCCGCACTGCAGGCAGATTCTTTACCAGCTAAGTCACCAGGGAAGCCCAAGAATACAGGAGTTGGTGGCCTATCCCTTCTCCAGCAGATCTTCCTGACCCAGAAACTGAATCAGGGTCCAGAAACCTAATCCTGCATTGCAGGCAGATTCCTTAAATCCCCCCCATTAAAGAACAAAGACTCTCAAATTGAGCCAAAAAAAAAAAGCCTAAATGTTATTGTTAAGAGACACTTTATTTTGTTTATTTATTTTTTGGTGCCTGGACAGGGACTTGAACCCTGGACCCTCAGATTAAAAGTCTGATGCTCTACCAGCTGAGCTACCCAGGCTATTAAGAGATATTTTAGATGAAGTCAAGATGATGACACTGAAAGAATGGTCAGAGATATACCAGAAGAATGCAGACAAAAAGGAAGCAAGGAAGGCATTTATTAACATATGAAAAGAACTCAAGACACACACAAAATTGAATGAAACAAAGATGAATATTTTTAATGATAGAAGGTACAACTCACAAAGAAGATAGACATCAGAAACCATTAGACACCTAACAGCAAAGAAACAAACATACCTAAAGCAAAAATCAGAAGAAATATAAGGGAATAATAAAAATTATAATCATAGTGAGACACAGGAACATTTCTCTGAGAATATTTTATCAAGTGCAGAAAAAATAAGAATAAGAGCATCTTGAATGATGTCATTAATAATTTAAATGTAATAGATTTAGAATGTTATATCCTGCACAAATACATAAAATTTTGTATCTCATATGTTGTTATTAGCTGTCTATAGGACATTTAGAAAAACTGACAAAAATGTAGACGTTACCAAAAGTAAAATTCTTTTTTTTTTCTTACTCCAAGTTTTCCAACTCATTTTGCAGTGTTTTTTTTCTTAGAGGTTTCCAACACATTTTATTTTGCAGGTGTTTTTTTCAAGTAGAATTCTTATAGGATAGAGTCTTTGACCATAATATATAAAAACTGAGGAGGAAAAATCTAAACATGTAGATATACTTTTTAAAATTCCAAATAATTCTTGGGCCAACTATAAAAACAAATATGTGGTGTCTTAGGTGAACAAGGAGGATCTTGGAATGCAGGAACAGAAAAAAAACCAGACCTGTATCTTCCTTCCCTCCCCCAGGTTGTTAACTATTGAAGAATTTTTAGGCCCTCCTGAGCAGTATAACCTGTTTCCACTCCTACCCCATATAGGGAGAAGGTATTTGCTTTACTCTTCCCCCACCCAGTATACTATCCCACTCCTTGTACCCGGGCTATAAAAATGGACCGAGGACCCATGTTCAATGTCGGTTTTCTCAGACTATCGGGAAGCTGGCCCACTGTGCCAGCAGTGACTCTCCCCTCCCCCACTCTCATAAACTTTATTCTCCTTTCATTCTACCTCGTGTCTGGAATTCTTTTCCAACCCTGGTATGGACCACAGCAAAATACTCCTAGAAGCATATCAGAAGAATAATGTGTCCTGTCCAAACATTTTATACAGGAATACAAAACTAGTTAAACAATAGAAAATGCATTAAGGCAATGTTTATATTAAATAGCTTGAAAGGGAAGGACTATATTCTAAAGGTTAAGAAGGAAGTTGATATGGCTATTCTAGACATCTTGATGAAATAGAAATAGAATGGAACTTCTTTAACAAGAAAATGAATGTACATATGAAACAAAAGGCAATGGAGTTTGTTCCATGAAAGTCAAGAGTAAGATAAGGATGCCACTATCCTTAATAAAACTGTCTAGTCAATGAAATAAGACACATTTTGTAAAGGAAGAGACGGAATTATCATTATTTGCAAATGATAACGATGTCTACTTAGAAAATTCGAGAATTATCCAACGAAACTATTAGAATGAAAATAATTTCAGTCAAGACCTGATAAAAGATAAATATATAGAAAAAGAAAGCTTTTATATTTGTATGTTAGCAATAACAAATTAGGAAATCAAACGGAAAATTTTGGTTCACAAAAGCAAGTAGGTTAATGTAGGTAAAGCACCTAGCACAGTTCCTAGTAGATAAGGTTATATGAATAATCTGTAACAATAAAATATTGATTTTATAGATTCCTAGAGGTGAAATTACCAAGACAAAAGATACATTTTTAAGATTATTGATTTTAAAAAAAGATTATTGATAATATGTATCTAACTTTTTATTAAAGTATAATATACATATAGAACTCTGGTGGTCAGTGTCTAGATCAAGAAATAGAACATCTCCAGCACTCCAAAAGTCCCCTGCATGTCCCTTCTTGGTCCCTAGTCATTTTCCTCCCAAGGGTACCTTTTTTTTTTAAATTCTTTTAATAGAAGATTGATTTTTCTTTTTAAAAATGTTTATTAATTTATTTATTTAGCTGCACTGGGTCTTAATTGTGGTACACGGATCTTTAATTTTCCTCAAGACGTGGGATCTTTAGTTGCAGCATGCAGGATTTTTTTTTTTAATAGTTAAGGCATTTGAACTCGTAGTTGTGGCATGCAAGATCCAGCTCCCTGACCAGGGATCGAATCCGGGGCCCCCTGCGTTGGGAGCATGGAGTCTTGGTCACTGGAGCACCAGGGATGTTCTGCCACAGTATTTCTGACTTCTGATCACACTGATTAGTTTTGCTAGTTTTACACCTCATTTGAGTGGAATCATACCTATGTACGTTTTAAGTCTGGCGGCTTTTGCTCAGCATTACATTTATGAGATTTATTCATATTTCTCATGTGCTTGTAGATTACTCACATTGCTATATAGTATTTCCTTGCATGAATTTTCCACAAGTTTCCATTCTTTTACCCAACTACTAGTACTTTCCAGTTGGGGGCTATTATGAAAAGTACTTTAAAAAAGCCAGTACTGCTGGGAGCACATATGACACATGTGATACCTGTCCTTCGGTAGACTGAGGACGATTTCCTTTTGCATACCTACCCTACCCATGGCTTTCCAGGTGGTGCAGTGGTAAAGAATCCACCTGACAATGCAGGAAATGCAGTTTTGATCCTGGTCCAGAAGATCCTCTGGGGAAGGAAATGGCAATGCCCACCAGTTTTCTTGCCTGGAAAATTCCATGGACAGAGGAGCCTAGCAGGCTACACTACAGTCCGTGGGGTTGAAAAGAGTTGGACACAACTGAGTGACTGAGCACACTCACATGCTGGATTGAAAAGGCAATGTGTTTATTCATCTCCAGAAGATACTGCCAAGCAGTTTTTCGATGTGACTATACCAATTTACACACCAAAAGACATATAAGAGAGTTCCAGTTGCTCCCCATACTTGCTGATACTTTTTCATTTGAGCCATTCTGATGGAAGTGTAGTGTTATTGTATTATGGTTTTAATTTGCATTTTCCTGATGACTAATGAGGTTGAGCACCTTTTTATACGTTTATTGCCCATTTTGGTATCTTGCAAAGCATCAATTGCCATTTTCCTAGTAGGTTGCTTTCTTTCCTATTGATTTGTAAGAGTCTTTTTGTTGTTGTTGTCTGCATCAAGTCTTAGTTGTGGCACACAGGATCTTTCGTTGTGGTGCATAAACTCTCTAGTTGTGGCTTAGTTGCACGTCAGCATGTGGGATCTTAGTTCGCTGACCAGGGATTGAACTCGCATCCCCTGCATTGCAAGGTGGATTCTTAAACACTGGACCACCAGGGAAGTCCCTTGAAAGAGTTCTTAATATATTCTTGCTACAAGCCCTTTGTTAAATATAAGAGTTGCAATATTTTACCCCACTGTGTGGATTGTCTTTTTACTCTCTCAGTGGTATCTTCTGGTGAATATAAGTTCACAATTTCAGTATAATCTATCAAAATTTTCCTTTGTGGTTAACACTTTTTCATGTCTTGTGTTTTTCCCAACCAAAATTGTTTTTTTAGTACCATAAACTTATTTTAATATCTTTTTCCCTAGGACTAAATACACAATGATAATGAAAGTAATGTGTTTTTCTGTTGTCAAGATGGGTGTGTGCTAAGTCACTTTTGCAACCTCATGGACTGTAGCCAGTTTCCTCTGTCCATGAGATTCTCCAGGCCAGAATACTGGAGTGGGCTCCCATTTCCTTCTCCAGGGGATCTTCCCGACTCAGGGATTGAACCCACATCTCTTATGTCTCCTGCATTGGCAGGCAGGTTCTTTACCACTAGCACCACCTTTGATGCCAAGATGGGTAGAATATGTTAAAATCCACCTATTGAATTTCCTTTAAATAGTCCTCCAAAGCATCCTGATAAAAGGCAGGAATTTTTCACTCTTGCTTTTGTGAAAGAACCCAGAATGCTTTAAGTGCAAATGTGCCTGGCTAGTAATGACATATATCATGTCTCTTGCATTTCTATCATTGGTTCCTCTGTAGAAAGTTCTCTTGTGAAATTCCACATGTTGTATTTATCGAACATACAAATATCCAAAGGAAGGAGCATCATCCTTCTGCTACTAAGATAGTACATTGCTCTTTTTGTGTGTGATACAAGGACTTCTCATTGCAGTGGCTTCTCTTGTTCCCCAGTATGGGGCTCTAGGGCACACAGGCTTCACTAGCTGTGGCACGAGGGCTCAGTAGCAGCGGCTCCTGGGCTCTGGAGCACAATCTCAATAGTTGTGGCATATAGGCTTAGTTGCTCCATGACATGTGGGATCTTCCTGGACCAGGAATCAAACCTGCATTGGCAGGGGGATTCTTTACCCCTGAGCTTTTGAAAAGACCAATAGTACTTGCTCTTACGCATATGACCAAACCTGTGTGTTTTCATCATAATTTTCCAGTTCCTACATATTACGATATACTTTGTCATCCAATTTTTTTCTTCTTAATCAATGATTTTTAGAAGCCATTTTTGATCAGATTATGTCTTTCGACAGCAGCCTCCCATCCAATTTTCCCTCTCAGTGACCGGTGTGGGGGCCTGGTTTTCCATCCCAGAAACAGGGCCTGCTCTGCTGGTGTGCAGACCTTCCACAGCTCAGTAGCCACAGGCTGATAGGGTGGATTATCACAGTATATATAGTCCACAGTTTTGTTTTGTTTTGTTTTGTTTTTCAAAACTGCATTCGCATCAGTCCAATTGTTTTCTCAGAGACTGAGTCTTTAACCAGCCTGATCTAATTCTGCATTGAACTCACTCAGTGCAAGAGCAGAGCTCTGGGATTCTGCAGGAGCAACAGGAAGCATAAGTAGCCATCATGATATTGTTTCCACAGCAGCCCCAGGTAGTAGCAGCCTATGCTCAAGCCACTCGCTCCAATGACCATCGCTATTCTCCCCTCGGGTCCCATGAGTCTGAAAAGTGGAGGTGATAGCACACACGGGGGATCCCAAATTGCTGCTGTTCCTTTTTTTTTGGCTGCACCTCATGGCACTTTGGTTCCTTGACACCTGCCCCTTGCATTGGAAGCATGGAGTCTTAACCACTGGATCACCAGGCAAGTCCCTCAAACTGTTTCTTAAAGTAGGTGAATTGCAATATATACAGTCATTGTTGTTTAGTCACTAAGTCGTTTCCGACTCTTTGTGACCCCATGGACTGCGGCATGCCAGGCTTCCCTTTCTTTCACTATTTCCCAGAGTTTGCTCAAACTCATGTATATTGAGTTGGTGATGCCATCCAACCATCTCAACCTCTGTCTCCCCTTTCTCTTCCTGCCCTCACTCTTTCCCAGCATCAGAGTCTTTTCCAATGAGTCGGCTCTTTGCATCAGGTGGCAAAAATACTGGAGTTTCAGCATCAGTCATTAGATATGAATAAATGCTTGTTTTGTCATATTCATCCCAGGCTTTAGCAAGTTCCCAGCTGGCCTGAACATCTTGCTTTTTGGTAGTACTGAGACTTGGATGGTGCCTGACTTACTCCTTTACTAGCTAGAGAATTGCATCATTTACCAAATCAGATACTGTTCACAAAATGCCCACCTTACATCAATAGCTTCTCTTTGGTAATCTGCTTCTCCAGGGCTACTACTGAAGGGGCGAGAGGTGACACATTCTTTCTATTAACATATGTATTTCATGTCTCAGTGGCCTGTGCCAAGACTGTGCTTGAGGAATCTTGGAAAGACAGTTAAAAAATAATAATAGATACTATTTAGCAAGCACTTATTAATTGCTCACTATAGATAGTATATTCATCAGTAATATCAATATCCATCAATAATAATATTTATTGTGCAGTTATTAAGGCACTATGCTAAGAGTTTTGTGCCTGGTATTCCATTTCATCTTCACAGTAATTATGTGAGGCAGGAAGGCTTATTATCCCAGTTTTAGAGATGAGGGAACTGAGGTTCAGTGAGGTTAAGGAAATTTCCCCAAGGAACTTGGCCTGTAATTGTTGGAACTAAGTAAATGCCCTAACAGGATGGAAATGCAGGTTTGCCTATTCACAGCCTGTATTAGCTCTCTGGTCATACATGTGTATCTAAGAGACATGCTGTACAAGCCAGTTTGATGCAGCTGGAAAAGTCTTTCCTATAATTGTCGCAGTAAGGTTAGAATATTCCAGCAATTAAAACTTCACAATACTACTCTCCCAATTCATCCCACCTTTCCCTTCTCCTTCTGCATCCACAAGTCCGTTCTCTACATCTGTGTCTCTCTATTCCTACCCTACAAACGGGTTAACCACTACTATGGATAAAACAGATAGTGGGAAGCTGCTATTTAGGAGGGAGCTCAGCTCAGTGCTCTGTGATGACCTACAGGGGCGGGGTGGGAGGTGGGGAGGGAGACTCAAGCGGGAGGGGGTATATATTTACATACAGCTGATTCACTTTGTTGTAGAGCAAAACTAACACACCATTGTAAAGCAATTATACTCTGATAAAAAATAAATGAAAGGCACTGAAAAAACTTCACAATACCATTGCATAGCATGGCATGAAAGACTCTTTGTGATGTAGCCTCCTGCAATAGAGCCCCCTGC
This sequence comes from Antilocapra americana, assembly GCA_007570785.1. NCBI lineage: Eukaryota > Metazoa > Chordata > Mammalia > Artiodactyla > Antilocapridae > Antilocapra > Antilocapra americana. The sequence goes on along the minus strand of ML661891.1, from coordinate 3,488,350 downwards.
TTATAGTGCCTTCAGAACTTCATGGTGTGTGTGGCTTTCTGCCTTGAGACATACTATTCTGTTTCAAATGCCCTTTCACTCAATTATTTGTCAAATTCCTGTAAGATTCAGCTTAGACAGTGTCTTTTCCATCTAAACATCTCAGTCTTCCCTAATTTCCCTCTGACAGCATTAACTCTTCTGTTCTCTGTATTAACCTCTTGTGTGCATGCTAAGTTGCTTCAGTCATATCCGCCTCTTTGTAACCCTGTGGACTATAGCCCACCAGGCTCCTCTATCCATGGGATTCTTCAGGCAAGAATACTGGAATGAGTTTCCGTGACCTTCTCCAGGGGATCGTCCCAACCCACAGATCAAACCCCTGTCTCTTACATCTCCTGCATTGCAGGTGGGGTAGCTCACTGGTAAAGAATTCGCCTGTGATGCAGGAGACCCCAGTTCGATTCCTGGGTTGGGAAGATCCCCTAGAGAAAGGATAGGCTACCCACTCCAGTATTCTTGGGCTTCCCTGATGGCTCAGCTAGTGAAGAATCCACCCTCAATCCAGGAGACCTGGGTTCGATCCCTGGGTTGGGAAGATCCCCTGGATAAGGGCACTGAAACTCATTCCAGTATTCTGGCCTGTAGAATTCCATGGACTGTATAGTCCATGGGGCTGCAAACAGGACTGAGCAACTTTTCCTTTGCTAGAGGGGCTGATGGGCTTCCTATGTAGGACGCTACTGGTAAAGAAGTGAGGTGAAGTGAGAGTCACTCAGTCTTGTTTGACTCTTTGCAACCCCATGGACTATACAGTCCTTGGAATTCTCCAGGCCAGAAAACTGGAGTGAGTAGCCTTTCCCTTCTCCAGGGAATCTTTCCAACCCAGGGATCTAACCCAGGTCTCCTGCATTGCAGGTGGATGCTTTACCAACTGAGCTAGCCGGGAAGCCTCTCTACTTAATATGAAAATGTGTTGCTCACTCATTCGTTTAACATGAAATGCTGTTCTTTTGAGGCAGTAGGCTAAGTTTTAGGCGACAGAGAATCAAATAACTCTTTTGCAGAAGGAGGACCATGTGCTAAAGCACGGACAAAAACTAGCTATTAATAGTAGTTCTCACCGGTTGAAATAGAGAATAGTTTTCCACAAGTTGAGATGGGTGGGGAGAGTGTATGCTAGGAGAAAAGTGTGCTGGGACGTTCTTATTCAACCCAAACTTTAGAAAACAAGAGCTGGTAATCCAGCTGGGCATTTACTGGAATCAAAGTTCAGCATCTCTGATTGGTTTTGAGCCCTTGTTGGGAAAGAAGTTAAGACCAATGCTGAAAATTGTCTGAAAAGGAGACTTTAAGATACTCCAGGTGTATGTTGTGCTGGCTGTGGAACCAGGGAAAGGCTATTCTTCTCAATTCCACATGGAACTCAACACTGCTGCATTATCTTGATGGTAGCTTTCAGCACATTGTCTGGTAGCTCCCTGGGGTAGGGACACTGGCGTTCTCACAGAGCCCTGTCTGCAGTGGCAGTGGCAGAGGCTGCACCTTGAATGGCTTCATGAGTAGGGGACATTGAAGAGGGGAAACTAGAGCAAAAAAGGAAGAAGGTGGATGCTGAATGAAGAACTATGGCTGACAGACTGATTCCTACACCTACTGAGACACACCTGAGGTCTTCCACTTAAAACTGGGGTGAGAATATGAATTCTGAACTGCTGAGATATCTCTATACATAAACATATTTATATTCTGATCAGATATATAATATTGGAGAAGGAAATGGCAACCCACTCCAGTGTTCTTGCCTGGAAAATCCGGGGGATGAGGGAGCCTGGTGAGCTGCCGTCTGTGAGGTCACACAGGATCAGACACGACTGAAGCAACTTAGCAGCAGCAGCAGCAGAAGCAGATATATAATCTTAAGTTATAACCACATACTATTGAGTCCTGGAGACATCATTTCAGTTCAGTTCAGAACAGTCACTCAGTTGTGTCTGATTCTTTGTGACCGCATGCCACGCCTCCCTGTCCATCACCAACTCTGAGAGTTTACCCAAACCCATGTCCATCGAGTCAGTGATGCCATCCAACATCTCACCCTCTGTCATCCTCTTCTCCTCCTGGGGTCTTTTCCAACGAGTCAACTCTTCACATGAGGTGGCCAAAGTATTGGAGTTTCAGCTTCAACATCAGTCCTTCCAAGAACACCTAGGACTGATTTCCTTTAGGGTGGACTGGTTGGATCTCCTTGCAGTCGAAGGGACTCTCAAGAGTCTTCTCCAACACCACAGTTCAAAAGCATCAAATCTTTGGCGCTCAGCTTTCACAGTCCAACTCTCACATCCATACATGACTACTGGAAAAACATAGTCATCCGAGTATACTTTTAAATTTGCTTTTAGGGAACTACATCTCATTTATCTTTGGCCCAGGACTTATCACAAAACTTGACATGCAGCAACTGGTGACAAAATATTTGTGGATTTATTTAACAAAGGAGTTGGGAGGGATCAGAGAAGGAAGGTGCAGAGCATCACACATACATGCATATGCTTAACACTTGAGGATTTCTTCTCAGTCTGACCAGGCCCAGAATATGAAGCAGAAATGGGATCTGTGCCAAGGGGTTTCCAGCCCTCTGTGAATTCTGCCCAGTGTGTATGAGGACATACGGAGACAAGTTCCATGGCAGTTAGAAAGTGAACTGGCTGCCAAGATGGAGGGGGAGGAGCAAACAGTCTTCACCTTCTACTATCCCGAGGTTCCCAAAGTCAAGGGGGACTGGAGATACCAAAGGGTGAGGAGGTATCTAGTTGTAGTTCAATGGGAAGAAGAGGACTTGTTTAGAGGTGGGTCTAGACAGAGTGTCCTAAAGATAGGGAAAAGGTGACCCTGACCTGTTTTTTATGGAAGGGGTAGGGAGAGATGTCCCAAGCTCACATGTGAGGGTACTTGAGGTAGAGAAGAGCAGGAAACCCTGGGGATTAAGGGTTATCTTCTTGGGTAGGCAATATCTCCCTCATCCCTCACCCTTGTAGCCTACCCTCCCCACCCAACATCCGAGTGCCTCGATGCCACCCCAGAGGCGACAGCAGCATGTGGATCAGACACACACCTACATCCGAATGTTCTGTGGCAGCCTCTGTGGCTTTAGCCTCCTAGTGCTGATCTGCATGTCCCCACTGAACTGGGTGCAGTTCCTGGTGATCAAGGATGGCCTTGAGCTCCACGCAGGACTCTGGATCTCATGCAACCATGAGCTGTGCTGGAGCCACACACCCAAGCCACCCTGTGAGTGTCACTGAATTGAATGCGGCAGGCCCCACAGTTCGAGAATTTTCTGCCACATTTACTCTTCATCTTTTTTCCTCCAAGATCTTTTGATCTTCACCTCTCTGAGTCCAGAAGGGATCTCAGCCAGACTGTGAACATGGACGTCCTTTTCTCTGGTATCCTCAGTGTCCCCTTTCTCCTTCATACCTCAGGTCACTTCCTCTCCCAAATTATGAGCTGATAGTCTTTTACTCTCTGGGAAGAACTTGTCATTTATGAGCTGTTCTTGTGATGCAATGAGATTGTTAGCCTAAAGTGGTTTGCAGAAATAGGAGTGCTGCATCATAGCTGGAAGACAGAGCAAAGTGTCTCAGCCTCCATCAGTTTTAACTTTCAAGGTCAGTTTGTTCTGCTAACTGTAGAAGAGAAGTTGAATGCATGTCAGATATGTAGTATAACAAATGCCAGATATTTAGAGAATAAATTGTCAAATTTTTGTGAATTTAAGTAAATCTGAAGATGCAACACATAATATTAAAAAATAAATTTCTAGGGGAACCTCCCTGGTGGTACAGTGGCTAAGAATCCCAATGCAGGGGGCCCAGGTTCAATCCCTGGTCAAGCTACAAGATCCCACATGCCACAACTAAGATTTCACATGCCACCACTAAGACCTGGCACAGCCAAAAAAATAAATATATTAAAAATAAATTTCTAGGGCTAGAAGATACCATATGCACGAACTATTTCAACCAGAACTAAGACTTAGAGGAAAGCTAAAACTGTACTATACAGTTTTCCCAATATCCACCAAGAGACACATTTACACAAAAGAACAGGTACTGTGAAAGAAAGCATACATGAGTAAAGTGTTTATTTCTCTGAAGATGAACAGGAGTCCAAGATTTAGGGGGAGGGGGCGTCCATCCAACCCTGAAGGTGGAGTATCACCTATTTGGCATGGGCTCATATTTAGTATGGGTTTCCCAGGTAGCTCTAGTGGTAAAGAACCCACCTGCCAATGCAAGAGGCATAAGAGATGTGGATTCCATCCCTGGAGGAGGGCACAGCAATGCACTCCAGTATTCTTGACTGGAGAATCCCATGGACAGAGGTGTGTTGGCCGGCTACAGTCCATAGGGTCGCAAAGAGTCAGACATAACTGAAGCCACTTAGCATCCATGCACACATATTTAGTATCTGGAACTAAGGGATATGATCCTAAAATGAGATCTTCAGAAGGAACTAAAATGAAAGGCAGGCAGACAATTCAACTGCATCTTCAATTAAAACTAAGAACTAGAGAAAATAATTGCAACAAATATGAAAGATAGAAGGTTAATGGCCTTAATATATATTAGATGATACCCAAGTTTTTATTATAACAAGTAAAATACCTCCATAAATAAAATTTTTGTAAACAATTCACAAAACAGACACTGCAGATGTCTAACAAACATAGGAAAAATTACCTTAACCTTGATCCATCATGAAAGAACAGCAAATCAAATGAACAATGAGATAGGATGTTTAGCCATGATGTTAACAGAGATGTGTAAATGGTAATATCCGTGCACAATGCTGCACACTCTCACACCATGAGGAACAACCAAAGCAATATGATAAATGCATCCAGAGATTTACGCTCACTAACTTCATTCCTAGAGAAATGGAGTAAGAGATATAGGCATAGCGACTTCCCTGGTGGTCCATTGGTTAAGACTGTGCTTCCACTGCAGGGGCACTGGTTCAGTCCTTGGTCAGGGGAACTATAGATCCTACATGCCTCATGGTGTGGCCAAAAAAATAAAAATAAGATAGATATAGGCATAAACATTAAGCTGCAACTGTATTTATGTTACTGGGTACCCAGGTGAAACCTCAGGCTTTGAGATTATTATTTAAAATTTTTTAATAATTTTGTTTATTTTTGGCTGTGCTGGGTCTTTGTTACCATGTGGACTTCTCTCTAGTTGCGGTGAGTGGGCTTTTCATTGCAGTGGCTTCTCTTGTTGCAGAGCCTGAGCTCCGGGGTGTGTGGAGTAGGTGCTGCACATGGGGCTCAGTAATTGCAGCTCCCCCCCTGTAGAGCTCAGGTTCAGTACTTGTGATGCATGGGCTTGGTTGCCCCACGGCATGGGGGTTGTTTCCAGACCAGGGATCAAACCCGTGTCCCCTATATTAGCAGGCAAATTCTTTACCCCTGAGCCACCTGGGAAGCCCTTATTTAAATATTTAATGAATCAGAATCTTGAAATGTAGTCGCTTAAAGCAGTAGTTCATTTCTTGGACCCTTGAATTCACCTATGAGGCCAACTATTGTTTAGAGAATGTCAACTGGGTTCTTTACGTACACTGTTGTAAGTCAAGTATCCACCCTGTTTCCAATGTTGTGCTGTGCTGTGCTTAGTCACTCAGTTGTATCCGACTCTTTGAGACCCCATGGATTGTAGCCCACCAGGCTCATTTGTCCATGGAGATTATCTAGGCAAGAATGCTGGAGTAGGTTACCATGCCCTCCTACAGGGGATCTTCCCAACCCAGGGATCAAACCCAGTTCTCCTGCATTGCAGGTGGATTCTTTACCAGCTGAGCTACCAGGGAAGCCCATTTCAATGTTAACTAGTCCTAATTCTAGGGTCAGTAATTAATCTGCAATACAGATTTCGTTAGGAATGCCCCAAATGTTATCAGTATGTCTAGGATTCATCAGCCTGCAACAATAACATGCTATTGTAAGGTAATGCATAGAAAAAGAGAGTGAGCCAGGCAGTCAGGCAAGAAAAGGGAAATTTATTAGAGGGAAAAGAGAGGGTGACTGGCCCTTACGGAGAACCAGCATCCTCCCTTTCTGACGGAGTCCTTCTTATGCCCCATCAGTGAAAAATTCTCAGAAGGGATGGCCACGTAGCTGGAGGTCTGAAATCTGGTGGTCTCGTAGCTTTGAGAAGATAGGCGCCAGTGAGATAACAGGATGCTATTTGGGGAATTTTGTCAGTCTCAAGGATCACTGTGATTTATTCTTTGTTTGCAAGATCGACATAACAAGCCATCTTATCAGTGAGACCCCATGTGGACCCTATCATTCCAGCCTTTTTGATTTAGGATAAGGGCCAAAGGTCAATCTTCTGTAACTGCTTCCTGCAGGACAGGGGCATTGTGGGGGTGAGATAAGAAAAGGCTGGAATGTGGGTCGAGGGGATTTGTGTGGGGTCGAAGTTTTTGATAATCTGAGTGAGTTACAAGTAGCTTGTGGATAGTTTGGTTGATGAAGGCTTGTAAGCTATCCTGTAAGAGTTACACTGGGCTCCATAGAGGTGATGAGAGTTGGGGCCTGGGGCCCTGGGCAGCAGCGAGTCTGAGCAGGCTGGGCAAAGCTGGCTTGGAGGACTCCTGCTCGGGACCAGGAGGGGATGTCTGGATCCCTGGAGAGGGATTTGGGCAGTTGACCTTCCAATGTTCCTTTATGCCACAGCTGGGACATGGACCTGGAGGAAGCCTTGGCTTTAGGCATGAGTGAGCCCAGTGGCCTTCTTCGCTGCATTTGAAACAGGGTCTAGGTGGCTTCCTTTCTTTGTTGGTTGATGGAGGCTTGCAGCCATGTAGGGCAGTGGCTAAAGGTGATATTTGGCCTGATCTCGAGTCTTCTCTAGCTTTGTCTGTTCTTCCCAGTTATTGAAAATCTTAAAGGCTAAATTTAAAAGGTCTCACTGAGGGGTTTGAGGGCCTCCTTCTGCCTTTTTTGGTTTCTTTCAGATATCTGGGGATGACTGGAGATAAAATGGGTCTAATTTTGTATATTTTTGTACCTCTTCCATTAACCTGGCTAGAAATTGTGCCGGGTTTTCGTCTAGTCTTTGTTATTTCCCGGAGCTTCATCAAAGTTGACGGCTTTATGCCCTGCCTTTTGAAGGCCCACAGTGAGGCAAGCAATCATATGATTACCGGCTGCTCCTCCAGGTCTCCCTGCCTGATAATCCCAGTTGGGATCATCTCGGGGTGGGTGGGGTGGGGGAGCCGTGGCCCCTACAGGCTTTGTCTGTCCTGTGTATCTCATCAGCATGAATCTGAGAGGCTTGCCATACTTATTCCTTCTCTTCTGGGAGAAGAGTAGAGGAAAGGATGATGTAAATATCATGCCAGGTTAAGTCATAAGACTGGGTAAGATACTTGAATTCTTTTAGATAATTATCAGGGCCTGAGGAGAAGGAGCCAAGATGCTTTTCAATCTGAGACAGATAGGTGAGGAAGAATGAGACATGAACCCCAACAATGCCTTCTGCTCCAGCTACTTCTTGTAAAGGGAGGAGTGGAGCAAGGGAAGGAGTGGGGTCCTGCAGTGAAGTTTCCTGTTTTAAAGTTGTTCAGGACCGGTACAGGAAGGGGATATAGGCAGGTGGGGTAAAGCCTTGGGACCCTCAGGGTAGAGGGTGGGGCTGAGGTCTCAGGGTATCTCAGGCACAGGTTGGGGAGGGGGGTTGGGAGCTGGAGGCCTGCACTTGAGAGAGGAGGGGGCATACGGTGGAGGTTGTGGAACTGGATCTGGAGCAGCTGCAGGGGGATCGGGAGTGCTAGGGGGTGGGCTGAGGTCAGGAGGGTTGAGGGAAGAAGAAGAAAAGTCTGAACAGGGACCAGGGGGCATTGTATTAGGAGGATGTGGCCCAGAGTGGGCTGAGAGAATTGGAGAAGTAGAATAGGATTCACAGAGGGGGTCGAGAGCGAAGAGCAAAGAAAGCCTGACCATAAGGGACTTCTAACCACTTACCATTGTGGCGGCAGAAGTTGTCAGAGTCCGTAGAGGATTATAATCGAGAGTTCCGTTTTCTGGCCATTGGGAAGTGTTATCAAGTCTGTATTGCGGCCAGACAGTGCTAGAATAGTAAATAAGTCCTTTTGGTCTGATCTCCTCTTGGAAGCCCAAAGCTTTTAGGTTTCGGTGAAGGCATCCTAGAGGAATAGATTTTGAGGGCTGGGATTGAGAATTTCCCATTGCGGCTGAATAGGGAGGTTAGACAAGGGTGAGAGAAAGGAGAAAGATCTGAGAGAAAAGGCGTCCCTGTTCTCAGGACTTTCTCAGAGAGTAATAATAGTCTGCTTTGAAATGGGCGTTCCCTATTTCAAAGTCAGATGGGGCACAAGGCCAAGGGCCCAAGGGCCGTGGGGATCTTCTGGCTTAGTGCTAGGACTTGGAAATGAGGCGAGAGTGAAGGGATTCAAGGGAATAGGATTCCACTCACCCTTATAAACGATGGATGAAATGTGGGCCGGTGTGTGGATGTCAGTCCAGCAAGGCAAGTGGAAAGTCCTGGCCTGGAGCTCGGAGCTCGTCTCAGTTTCTCGGCCAGGTCCAAGGGAGGGGCACCGGAGGTGGGCTCATGAGAGGAGTCCACCCAGTTGGGTGGATCTTCCCTCCCGGGTTTAGGCACCAGAATGTAAGGCGAGTGCAGAGAAAAAGAGAGCGAGCCGGGCAGTCAGGCAAGAAAAGGGAAATTTATTAGAGGGAAAAGAGAGAGTAACTGGCCCTTAAGGAGAACCAGTGTCCTCCCTTTCTGACGGAGTCCTTCTTACACCCCACCATTGAAAAATTCTCTGAAAGGATGGTCACAATTCTCTGGAGGTCTGAAATCTGGTGGTCTCGCAGCTTTGAGAAGATAGGCGTCAGTGAGGTAACAGGATGCCATTTGGGGAATTTGGTCGGTCTCAAGGATCACTGTGATTTATTCTTTGTTTGCGAGATCGACATAACAAGCCATCTTATCAGTGAGACCCCATGTGGACCCTATCAGCTATTATTGCCCAAGTTCAAGAACTACAAACTGTTACGTACTGGATTGCAAAAATTTAGCCACCTCTCCCATGGTGTCCCTAGTTACTTCTGAGACTTTCACTGGGGCTATCTCAGATGGACTCAAAAACATGTGTGTTCATGTTCCTCCCCTAGGCTTACTTCAGGCTGTTGTTCCTCTACCTCTGTCTTCCCCTTGTTCTAGATAACTGATAACCTCTGTGCTGTATTGGTGATGAGATGAAGAAAGAATGGGAGTAAAGGATGCAATCCTTCATTTCTACTACTAGGTCTAAGCATGCAATAGACCTTTCTGCTAATTTCCTACATAAGTGAGATCAGACCATAATATAAGGGAATGTGTGTTGCCAATGAGAGGAACTTGAACTGTTTTGCAGAGGGTAGAGAAGAAAGCCTGGGTCTTTGGTCCAGAGCCAGAACTCTGGGAACTGTCACACTATAAACACCCACAAGCCATGTAGGGTTGTTTGATTCTGGTGTATCAACCAGTTACAAGTGAATCTAAAAACAAAGAAGGTTTCAGAACTTCCTCTCCAGAGTGCTAGGTATCCATCCAGAATCTCTTGTATTCCAAAACCACCTCCTTGGGGCACTTCCCCTGAAGCCTGGGGGAGTATTGATCTTATGCTCTTGGAATGAAGGCACAATGGCAGCAGCTTGGAGATTTAAATTTGGCTAAATAAGTGAACTGATTTCCTCTGCTTGTCTCCAGCTGCACCTTCCTCAGCCTCAAAGTCAATGTCTACTTCCCATCTCCATCCACTCAATCTGGCTCCTTCAGCATTAAAAGGGGCTAGATCCCTTCAGAGCACTGCTACCCTGTCCTGTCTTTGATTTTTGCTGAAGGAACTAAAGTGAAGTGAGGGGAGCCCTCTTTGAACATCTCATTACCAGAGGACTTCTCTACTCTGCTCTTTATTCTTTTGTTGTTGTTGGGAAAGGAAGGTTTAATTTATTGAGGTACCCAGCAACCCTGGGAGAAGGTGGGCTTGTGTCCAGACACCAGCTCTGAATATTCTGCTCCACCATGAAAGCTTCTCAGATGGTAAAGAATCCACCTGCATTGCAGGAGACATGGGTTCGATCCCTGGATCGGGACGATCCCCTGGAGAAGGGGATGGCTACCCACTCCAGTATTCTTGCCTGGAGAATCCCAAGGACAGAGATGGGCTATAGTTTATGGGGTCACAAAGACTCAGACACGACTGTGCATATAATTTATATATTTTATATCTATGAATGTTTCTAAAGGGAGAATCATTTGGGGAGGAGGTCAGAGTCTTCATTATCTTCCACTGTGTGCTGACTTTTTTACTGATTGGTTGGTGGTGAGGTAACAGGATGGTGTTTTAGGAACCTTGTGCGCAGGCTAAAGCCACCATCCTCTATGTGGGTGGGGGCCTTAGTTCCTAGTTTCAGGACTTAATGAAGCTCAGGTTCTTTTTTTGTTTGTTTGTTTGTTTGTTTGTTTGTTTGTTTTTGGCTACCCTGGGTGTTTGTTGCTGTATGTGGACTTTCTATAGTTGCAAAGAGCAGAGGCTTCTCATTGTGATGGCTTTCTTTGTTGTGGAGCACAGGGCCTAGGGCACGCTAGGCTTCAGTAGTGCTCCAGAGTGAAGGCTCAGTAGTTGTGGCCTAGGGGCCTAGTTGCCCCTTGGCATGTGGGATCTTCACAGACTGGTTTCCCCTGCAAGGTGGTTCTTAATCACTAGACCACCAGGGAAGCCTGAAGCTTGAGTTCTTGATATTTCATCACAGAAAGAATTCAGGGAAAGACAAAGTGATAGGATTTGAAGTGGATTTATTTAGAGAGGAACACACTCCACAGACAGAGTGTGGGCCCTCTCAGAAGGCAAGACCAGCAGGCTCTTTCATCTCATGTTGTCTTTACTTCCCCACTGCTTCCTTTCAGGGTGTCAACAGCCTTAAAAGAGATGAGCATCTCACATGAACCAAGCCTATTTATTCAGAAGAGTGGGGTGGTTTACAGCCCCACACCTCTCACTTTACTTTCCTAATAATGGAAGGGGATCTTGCCCATCAGTTACAAACTGCCAAATGGTTTCTCAGGTCACTGAGAAATGCTACTTCTTTCCTGTTGGCTAGTGCCCCCTCCTGTCGTGGCAGCTTTTACATGCTACCGGGTGGTGCTCTAAAGTACAGAATTACTGGTTGGGATGATCCCAAGAATACCAGCAAGGATCTTATCAAGTTTTTCAAATGATTTGGACTTCTCTGCCAAATTGAAAGTGATGTCTCTTCCAGGGTGTTAGTTTCATTGTCTTCCTTAACTGGGAGGTTTGTTTTGCTATTCCTACAACCTAAGTCCACATCAATGCATGTCCTTAAAGAAAGCTTAGAAATGTTTGGGTACAGGGGACCCACATGGGTGTTCCTTCTATCTAGGGCACTTCTCTCTGGACCAAGATTTCTTGCTGACATATACAAGTAGGGACTTTTGTAACATGTTCTAAAATTTTTGAAACATTAATAGGTAAGCTGCCATATAAACTGTTGGTGGCTTATGGGTGAAGAATAACCAGCCATTGCAGGAGACATGGGTTTGATCTCTGGTCCTGGAAGATCCCACATGCCATGGAACAACTAAGTGTGTGTGCCACAACTACTGAGACTGTGCTCTGGAGCCTGCAAGCCATGACTGCTGAAGCCTGCACACTCTAGAGCTGAAGCTCTGCAATAACAGAAGCCACCACGTCGAGAAGCCCACACACCACAATGAAGAGTAGCCCCTGTCTGCCACAACGAAGACCTAGTGCAGCCAAAAATAAATAATTTAATTTTTAAAAATTGTCGTTTAAAAGCTAAAATATGATTTCTTCTTACAGGATGTAGGGCTTGAATTCAGCTTTCAGACCTTTGTTTTGTTACATGAATTTAAAAAAAAAACAACTATGAAGTTAGCCAAATGCAGCTGTTTTAGACTCCGAAGCTAAGTGCTTAGTTTGGTCAGATAATTTGTTGTATATCATTATGACTGGTAGACATGGTTCCTCTAAGGGTTTAGACTATACTATGCTGCAAATCTTCAGTTGTTCTCATGGAATTGTGAGTGATCTTGTTTATGGAGTTTTCAGGAGATGAGAAACTGAGATGGAAAAGATGGGTAAGAAGAACGTAAAAGTAGTCTTCCCCTCGTGGTAGAAGAAAGACTGGACTGTAACATCTTAGACAGGAGTTGGACTGGGTATCTAGTCTTCTTTTATGTTTTAAATATCAGAACCCATGTGAACCAGCATAAGCTACTTTATAGAGATTCAAAAGAATCTCGTAACTCCCAAAGGCAGGATGTTTTCTGGACCTCAGGGGATTCCAGAGGAGACTATGATCTTAGGCAAAGAAAATCAAGCCAACTAGTCATTCAGTCTCTCCTGAACTCCTTTGTCACTTCACTTTGTTTATGCTTTATTTTATCTCTTCAGCTCAGTTTTTCCTGTTTATTAGTATGTAAGTGCCTGGAAAGGGGGATATCCCAGGCTAGCTTTAGATCTTCTTGGTTCAAGCAAGCAAATGAGGAAAGTAGCATCAATCAGTCCCAAATCCAGGTATCCAAGCACAGGAATTAAACTGGTACCTTTCTTGGTCCTACTAATGATCATCAAAGGAGTTGTAGGCAAGGGTCCAGGGCTTGAGACAAGGGCTGTGAGGGCCCATGGAAGACTACAGGCTCAATACTGCAAAAGATGCCTATCACACTGGGCTTCATGCAGCTCAAGCTAGATGATGGCTCTAACTGGCTGGTTCTGTATATACTTTCATTTATTTTTGTTTGGCTGTGTGGGTCTTTGCTGCTGTGTGGGCTTTTCTCTAGTTGTGGTGAGTAGAGGCTACACTCTAGCTGAGGTGCATGGACTTCTTGCGGTGTCTTCTTATTGCAGACCATGGGCTCTAGGGCTCTTGGGTTTCACTACCTGTGACACAGGGGCTCAGCAGTTACAGCCCTAGGGCTCTAGAGCCCTGGCTCAATAGTTGTGGAGCAGTGGCTTAGCTGCCTCCCGGCATGTAGGATCATGCCAGATCAGGGACTGAACCCACGTCCCTTGCATTGGTAGGTGGATTCTTTACCACTGAGCCACCAGGGAAACCCGTAACTGGCTAATTCTGAATGACCTAGTTTTCGCAAAATGCGCTGCCCTTGGGTTGTCATGTTTTAATCTAGCTGACTTGTTGAGGCCATATAGCCCCTGACCGCTGTGGGTAGGAGGGTGCAAAAGAAAGTGAAAGTGCAGGTTGCTCAGTCTTGTCTGACTCTTTGAGACCCCTTGGAATTCTCCAGGCCAGAATACTGGAGTGGTACCTTTTCTCTTCTCCAGGGGATCTTCCCAACTCAGGGATCGAACCCAGGTCTCCCACATTTCAGGCGGATTCTTTCCTAGCTGAGCTGCAAGGGAAGCTCAAGAATATTGGAGGGGGTAGGAGGCTGGTTTCTCTTAATGGAAATTACTGTTATTGATTTTGTTAGCCAGTGGTATGTTCTAGACAACAAAATAAAACTTAAGAGGCAGTTTGTGGACTGCCAAGATAAGCTTGGTAGTCTTCTCTTTAAGGTTACTTGGAAGCTGGACTTGGATTTTTAGGCATAAAAGTGCTTAGAGGACTTTTCCTGGGAGGGATGATCTGGCCCTTGTTACACTGAGATAGAAAATAAGCTAGATGAGGAAGCACCCTATAAAGAAATTGAAGATATTGGTAGATCTGTGGTATCTCAGTAAAGATATATCTACTTGTAAGTTACTCCATTTCTTAATTCTTCTGTAAAACTAGGGAAGATAAAATACAGAAGAATTCTTCTGTATTGCTGGAGAAGTCAAGAGAAGGATCTATTTCATGTTAGGGATATAGTAGCAAAAAGTAAGGGTTGGCAGGGCTTCCTTGGTGGTCCAGTGGTTAAGAATCAGCCTTGCAATGCAAAGGACACAGGTTCAATCCTTTCCTGGTTCAGGACAATCCCTTGCTGAGGAGCAACAAACAGCACGGGCTGCAAGTACTGAGCCCATGTGCTGCAACTACTAAAGCCCCCTCACCTAGAGCCTGTGCTCTACAACAAGAGAAGCCACCACAATGAGAAGCCTGCACACCCCAACAAAGAGCCCCCCTTGACTCGCCACAAGTAGAGAAAGCCTGAGTGCAACCATGAACACCCACCACAGCCAAAACATGAAATAAATAAGTAAATAAACCTTAAAAAAAAACAGTAAGGGTTGGCATGTCCCCTCTTCTTTCTTACCAACACCCAGTCTGCAGGGGCAGAACCAAGGAGAGTAGAGACTCGGAGCCAAGAGATGAGCAAGGGGAGTGTTATGGCACCAGGGTCAGGGCATTGGAGCAAAAGAACCTCAGCAACCCTGTCCTCAAACACGTGAGATGGGGCCTTGAGAGACTCAGAAAAAAAAAGAAGGTATTTGTGGGATGCTAAATTCCTACAGTCCAGTAAACTGGGGGCTCGAAATCATTACAATATGAGAGTTAAGGTAAATGTGACTTCATTTTACAGTCACAGGCTGATTGTTCATGCCAGATACATTTAAAAGAGAAAAACAAATAGAAACAAACTCCAACAATGGCAAAATCATTAAGCGAAGTATGCTGATATGATAGACTATCTTGTAGCCATTAAATGGGATGTTCACAGCAGATGTCTGAGAAAAATATTACTGCATCATCTCTTTAAAAAAATCACTAAATTCAGTATCATGTTGACTATGTACAGGAGATAGAAAAATACCAGAAAGAAACCAAATAAGATGCTAACAATGGTTGTCTGTGGGTAGTGGGAATGTGGCTGATATTCTTCCTGCTTCTTGGCACTTTTGTAGTCTCTTCAATGCGATATTGAGTATATATTACTTTTAGAATTAGAATTAAGAACAAGAAAAAGTTTAAATATATGTTGTAATATTGGCCACACCTCTTATAAGCTGGTCTACATCTAAGTTACTGTGTTAACGTACCCAGAACTATTTGTATATTATCTTTAGTTTTACAGTGAAGGCTTTGCCTTCATAGTAAAAAATTCCAAATATCTATGAAGAGCTGGGAAGGATTCTTACTTGTGCCCTAAATGCCACACAGCAAGCTCAGTTTCATCCTCTTTAGTCTTCACTCCCTTCTCTAAGACTCTGTCTGGTTTTCTTAAGGAGAGGTTCCCAGCTGGACTAACCAAGCCTTTCCTTCTCTTTGGCAGATTACCTCCAATATTCCAGGGCCTTCTTCCTCATCTCTGTCTTCACCATACTTGTTGTCCTTGGCTGGCTCTTCAGTTCTTGCCTCCCTAGAAGAGGAAGGATGACTGGTAATTTGGATCTGAAGGTATCCATGCTCAGCTTCATCTCAGGTACAGACCTAGATGGCAGGGTAGTACCGTGGTAAAATTGCTGAGGGAACACATTTCCTTTGTGTGGGTTTTTATCCTCTTTTTCTTGTTCGCTTTCTCGTCTTCATTCCATCAAGTTGCCAGCTACCTGCCCTGTCTTACTGTATGAAACACATTAGTTAACTCAACCCAGGGAAAAGGCCTTACTTTGCTCAGTCATCTTGGTTAGATTTTTATCCCTTTGATCCTTTCTATGTAATATGGTATGGGCTTCTCCGGTGGCTTAGTGGTAAAGAATCTGCCTGCAATACAGGAGACATCAGTTCGACCCCTGGGTGGGGAAGATCCCCTGGAGGAGGAAATGGCAGTCCACTCCATTTATTCTTGCCTGGGAAATCCCATGGACAGAGGAACCTGGGAGGCTACACAGTCCATGGGTTGCAAAAAAATTGGACACGACTTAGCGACTAAACAACAATCACAAATAATATGGTGTCTGGAAGTAGAAGAACTGGGGGTAGCAGTCAAGGCAAATTAAAGACACTGAGGGATGTGACATATTTTCTTCTGGTCCTAGCCTCCTGCTTGCTGCTCTGCCTCATCCTATTTCTGGAACAGGTCGACTTGTATACTTCGGAAACCGTGGAGTCAGCTCTCCTATGGCCCTATCAGGTTAATTGGGGGAGTGACTTCATATACTTGTTTGCGGGTGAGTCGGTCCCCTTCCTGCCTTAAGCTAGGAGGATGGAAGGGGAAATCAGTTCTCGAAAGGGAGCAGGAATCTAGGAGAAATAGAATCACTAACCATTCCTATTAAGAACATTCGTACCTCAAGAGGCAGTGTGGTATGGTAAAGAAAACATGCATTTTGGAGTCCAAAAAAAAAAAAATCTAGAATTAGTAACCTGTTCTACTAACTGGCTTCCCTGGTGGCTGAGATGGTAAAACGTCTACCTACAATGCAGGAGACCTGGGTTCAATCCCTGGGTTGGGAAGATCTCCTGGAGAAGGAAATGGCAACCCACTCCAGTATTCTTGCCTGGAAAATCCCATGGACAAAGGAACCTGGGAGGCTACACAGTCCATGGGGTCACAAAGAGTCAGACACGACTGAGCGACTTCACTTTCATTTTGCTACTAACTGAGGCACAGATGGGTTGAGAAACTTGCTCAAGACCATACAGAGAGTAGGAACTATGATTTGCATCCAGGAGGTTCAAGCTTTGTCCTAACCATGGAAGAAATATAGTAATGAAATGGGAGTGCAGGAGGGTAAAGGAAGCCTGCTGGCAGGGGGGTGGGGGGCGGCGGGGGATTGACTTCACTGAAAAGAGCCCTTGTGAGCTGAGTATTGAAAGAATGAATTAGAATTTTCAAAGCCAAAAGACCATCTGTCTCATGAAACTCACCTCGAATTCTTCTCTTCCCCTAGGGATTGTCTCCTTCCTCAATTACATAACTTCTAGATCTCCTCCTCTGGATCAAGACATCACTGCAGTCCCTACAGAAAAGTCAAGGCTGGGATTTGGTCCAGTGACTCTGCCTGTTGAAGAGCTTCTGACAGAATCTTCTAGTGAGATCAGAAAAAACTCATCAAATATAGAACTGTGACTGATAAGACAACCCAACTACTGCTTGACTTAAAAACAGGGGAGAAGCTAACTGAGTAGGGAATGATTGTGCAAATTTGAGGAAACTCGCCCAATATCATGTCCACATTACCGAAGGGGACAGCATTAAAGCTGGTGAAATGTCCTTTGTGTATGTTGCATCTGAAATGGGTATGATAGTCATAAAGCAAGTAATGAAAACTCACAGTAGAAAAAGTTGCTAAAAGAAAACATCAGTGTTTAGGTACATGGATGAAAAGCAATAAATGGCAGTGCGTTGAATCGGAGCTCTCTTGGGAATAAGGGATTTCACAGACCAGAATGGTGCACGCAGGAAAATGTCACCAAATTTTCTTTGAACTTTTTTTTCCATGTGTGGCCTTGGGAATACTCAGGATCGAAGGCATTTGCACACTATTATTGAATCTGAATTGGGCATCATTACCAGAAATGGAATGAATATCAGTGGAGATAATACCTACCACCCAAAGGAGTTGAGAAGTGCTGGATAGATTTAGGGGAATCTATGACACCCTCCCCTGCTTTATATGAGGAATGGTAATTTGAAACCCTTATAGTCTATTTGGTAAACTGACAGCTTCTTTCTAGGCTGGGGGTTATGTGAACCAGACATCTGTTAACTCTGAAATTTTTTTTTTATTCTGAAATTCTATACAAAACTCATGTGTGCTCTTTTCTGTGAAGAGAGCCATATTTTCCTTTTTAAATTTATTTTTAATTGGAGGATAATTGCCTTACAATTGTTGTGTTAGTTTCTGCTGTACAGCAATGTGAACTCCATCAGATTCTTGGTAGGGCTCTGACCCTTCTGATTCTTTAGGGATCTATTATGTCTTTCCAAGTCAAATGAGGCTAAAGGACTTTCTTCAGCCTAAGCATATATGTGGACGCTTAGTTAAAATTTTTCTCCATGTTTTATATACTGTGTAAGATTAAGTAAGGGTAGGGGCATTCAAGTAATCACATGAATATTTTGATGGCTAGAGATCCCTTTTAAACTCAGACCAGATTCCACGCAGAAAGTCCTGGGACATTCCTTCTGTCTTTTATTCCTTTAGTAGCTGCCGCTATGCTTTGGTTGGTTGAGGTCCATCCTCCTTTCCCTCAAGCCTGGCAATAGAATGGAATAGTGGTCAGTTTCACCCCTTGCTGCTCTTAAAGATAAGCCTTGGGATCCTTTTGTTTTAAAGATTCATTGATAATCATTGTAGAAAACAAACATAACAGCTCTAATAATCCTGGCCCCCCATCAGTAATTCCCAATCATTTCCCTATGGTAACTGGGAGACTGTTAGGTTAATACTGCTTTTATTCTTAAAGGTGGGAGCTAAACAGCACACGCAGTGTATACCCACCCACAGAGACACACACAAATGCATGTATATAGACACACCCCATTTTGACCCTGCCTTAGAAAACCCTTTTCTCCATGTTGGCGATCTTAGTTATGGCTCAGTCTAGTGTCTCCCTGCTTCAAGGGGCCTCATTTTCAGAGGCTGTCTTCAGGCTGTTCCTGGGCCTTTGTCTGGTTGTTAGATATGGAGTTCAAGTCCAACCTCCCCTCCTCTTGTCACCACTCACACTAAGTATATCCCACATGTTGACTAATTCAGAACTTACTGGGTTCACAAGCTCTATTTATTGTATGATTTGGTTTGAAGACTGTAATTATATGACTAAATTGACAGGGAGTTGAGTACTGGTGACTCTTCAGGGAATGGAAGTTTTTAAGTGCGGTGAAAAGGAGGAAGCAGGTATGAATGAGAAGGAAGGATGCTAGCTATTCAGAAAGTAACCATCAAGGCCCTGGTTATTACCAGGGGATAGTAACTAAGTTTTCTACTTTGCTATTAGAGAATGATCTTTAAGAATAAAGATCCCTTCATTGCTCCTTTAGAAACTGAATGCTTGGGACTTTTCTGATGAGTCAGTAGTTATGGGATTTTTTTTTTTTTTTGATGATTCAGGGGTTAAGAATATGCCTTCCAATGCAGGCAACACGGGTACCATCCCTGGTCAGGGAAACAAGGTCCCACATGCCATGGGGCAACTTAGCCTGTGTGCTGGAGAAAATGGTACACCACAATGATAGATCCTGTGGGCCACAATTAAGACCTGACTCAGCCAAGTAAATAAGAAGAAACTGAATGCTCTATTTTCTTCTTACTCTCTTTCTTTGCTTGCAGAGAATCCTTTTAAAAAGCTTATATAGACTTCCAATAAGACAGTTCATGGGGGGCTTTCCTCATGGTCCAGTGGCTGAGACTCTGAGCTCCCAATGCAGGGGGCCTGGGTTCAATCACTGGTCAGGGACGTAGGTCCCACATGCCACAACTAAAGAACTCACGCAACAC
The DNA here is from genome assembly GCA_007570785.1 of Antilocapra americana. Classification (NCBI taxonomy): domain Eukaryota; kingdom Metazoa; phylum Chordata; class Mammalia; order Artiodactyla; family Antilocapridae; genus Antilocapra; species Antilocapra americana. Next base: position 3,468,976 of record ML661891.1, on the reverse strand, counting down.
AAAGAAGTTCAAAGATCCCTCTTGGCACGACTAAGACGTGGTGCAGCCAAATAAACAAATACAAAAAAAAGGTGGGGGGATGGCTCATTAAATGACCCTTTCCTCCATCCCCTCTGCTCCAGATATATTACATGACAGATGAAGGGAGAAGGAGAGAGGGGAGAGGGAAATACACATGTATAGCTAGTTCAAAACAAGACAAGCATTTTCAAAAAACAAAAAAATAACAAAACCACAGTGCTGTGACTGAGTTAAGCCAAAGACTTATTGGACTCAAAGTCCAAAAGTTTGGCAGAGGTGAACAGGAAGACAGTTCCTGTGGAGTGAAAAGGACTAAAAGTGCTTCTCAAGATGTGGACTAGAGCCAAATTCCCAGCTCTAGTTCAAACTGGGAACTTAAAAAGAAGCTGAGGACTTCCCTAGTGGCGAAGTGGATAAGAATCTGCCTGCCAATGCAGGGGTCATGGGTTCTACCCCTGGGCCATGAAGATCCCACATGCCGCAGAGCAACTAAGCCTCTGCACCACAGTTACTGAACCTGTGCTCTACAGGCTCAGGTTCTCAAGCCTGCCAGCCTCAACCACCAAGCCTGTGTACCCCAGAGCATGTGCTCCACGACAGGAGAAACCAGTACAATGGGAAGCCCATGCATCACAACTAGACGGTAACTAGAACAACTAGAGAAAGCCCAGCCCATGCCAAACAACAAAGGCCTAATGCAGCCAAAAGTGAATAAATTAATTTTAAAGATATTTTAAGAAAAGAAAATAAGGGCTGCAGTTTATTTGGAACTACAGATCCAAAGAAGTAAAAGGACACAAGTACAACCTTACTTTACGAAGCAGTGCATTGATTTATTAACTAGGTCCTAACAGGAAATATGAAATATCTTATGAGACCTGACCCTGTACTGGGATCTTTGGCCAAAACACGGGAATCCCAAAACTGTCAGGTAGAATGAGCATACAAGGAGAAAAAAGAAACAAAAAGAGCCAGGAAAATGTTTTTGGTGCCTGAAAATAGGAATTCTAACCATGTAAAGAAATGTCATTCATTTCATGGATTATCGGCTATAATTTGTATTATTTTTTTCTTCGATTTACTTTGCATTTAATTTGCTATTATTCCAGTTTCCTAAGGAGCATAGATTATTGATTTTAGATCATTATTTTTTTTTTACTAATACATGCTCTCAATGCTATAAACTTCCCTCTAAACCTTGCTTTCACTGCACCCCACAAATTTTGGCAGGATCTATTTTTCATTTTCATTTAGTTCAAAATGTTTAAAAATTTTAAGTTCTCTTGAAGTTTCCTTTTTGATCTGTGTGTTATTTAGAAGTCTGTTATTTAATCTCCAGCTGTTTAGGGAATTTTCTAGTTGTCTCTCTAAAGTTGAATTTTAGTTTAACTCCATTGTGATTTGAGGTCATACTCAGTATAATTTTAATACTTTTAAATTTGTTAAGGTGTGTTTTATAGCCCAGAATGTGGTCCATCTTAGTGGATCTTCCAAATGAACTTCAGAAAAATTCTCCTCTTATTGGCCTGAAGTGGTCTATCATTGTCAGTTATATCCAGTTGGTTGATGGTGTCCTCATTAATGTTCTACCTTCTAGATCTGTCCAATTTTGATGAAGAGTGTTGAAGTTTCATGGCAAATAGATGGGGAAACAGTGGAAATAGTAACAGACTTTATTTTGGGGGCTCCAAAATCACTGCAGATGGTGATTGCAGCCATGAAATTAATTAAAATATGCTTGCTGCTTGGAAGAAAAGTCATGACCAACCTAGACAGCATATTAAAAAGCAGAGACGTTACTTTGCCAACAAAGGTCTGTCTAGTCAAAGCTATGGTTTTTCCAGTAGTTGTGTATGGATGTGAGAGTTGGCCTATAAAGAAAGCTGAGCACAGAAGAATTGATGCTTTGGAACTGTGGTGTTGGAGAAGACTCTTGAGAGTCCCTTGGACTGCAAGGAGATCCCACCAGTCCATCCTAAAGGAGATCAGTTCTGAATAGTCATTGGAAGGACTGATGCTGCAGCTGAAACTCCAATACTTTGGCCACCTGATGTGAAGAACTGACTTATTTGAAAAGACCCTGATGCTGGGTAAGATTGAGGGCAGGAGGAGAAGGGGATGCCATCACCAACTCAATGGACGTGAGTTTGAGTAAACTCCGGGAGCTGGTGATGGACAGGGAAGCCTGGTGTGCTGCAGTCCATGGGGTCACAAAGAGTCGATCACGACTGAGCGACTGAACTGAACTGTTGAAGTTTCCAACTATGATAATGGATTAATCTATTTCTTCTTGTAGTTTTATCAGTATGTGGCTCATGTCCTGTTGTTAGGCACATACACTTTAAGGATTGCTATGTATTAAGGGATTGACCCTTTTATTGTTATGTAACATTTCTCTTTATCCCTTACAACTTTCCTTTTCCTAAAGCCTGCTCTGTCTGAACTTAATAAGACTATTACTAATTTTATTAAGGAACTATTACTAGTAGTAGTAGGAACTATTACTTCCTACTTTCGTTTGATTAGTGTTAACATGGCATATCTATCTTCATCCCTTTACCTTTTATCTATATGTGTCTTTATTTTAACTAGGCTTCTCTTAGACAACATAGAACTGGGTCTTCTTTTTTGACCCTCTCCAAAAATCTCTGTTTTCTAATTGGTATATATAGACCATTGATGTTTAAATTCACTACTGATATAATCGGATTAATATCTACCATATTTGTCACTATTTTCTGTTTGTTGCCCTTGTTCATTGTTCCTATCTTTGTCTTCATCTCTTTGTCTTTTTTGGTTCTAATTGAGCATTTTATGGACTTTCCAAGTGGCGCTAGTGGTAAAGAACCCACCTGCCAGTGCAGGAGACCTACGAGATGTGCATTTGATCCCTGGGTCGGGAAGATCCCTTGGAGGAGGGCATGGCAACCCACTCCAGTATTCTTGCCTGGAGAATCCCATGGACAGAGGAGCCTGGTGGACTACAGTCCATAGGGCTACAAAGAGGTGGGCACGACTGAAGTGACAGCACGCACATGCAGAGCATTTTATGTGATTCTGTTTCTTTTTTTTTTAGCATATTAGTTATACATCTTGTATTTATTACTTTTTTTAGCGATTATCTTTGAGTTTGCAAAATCCATTTACAACTAATTCAACTTCCATTTTCAAATAATACTTTGCCACTTACAGGTATTGCAGGTACCTGACAATAACAAAATAATCCAACTCCTCCCTCCTGTTACTTATATCATTGCTGTCATTAATTTCACTCATACACGAGCATATATAAGTGATACATTGTTGATGTTATTATTTTAAACTATCATCTGTTAGATCAATTAAGAATAAAAAAAACGAATGTGTTTATTTTACCTTCATTTATTCCTTCTCTTGTGCTTTTCCTTTCTTTATATAAAGTTTTTGACCTGTATCATTTTCCTCCTCTCTGAAGAACTTCATTTTAAAATTTCCTGCAAGACAGGTTTATTGACAACAAATTCTGTCAATATTCGTCTGTCTGGGTAAGTCCTTATTTCTAACTTCACTTTTGGAGGTAATTTCACAGGTTACAGAATTCTAGGTTGGGTTTTTTTCTCTCTCAACACTTGAAATATTTCACTCCACTCTCTTCTTGCTTGTATGGTGTCTGAAGAGAAGTCAGATGTAATTCTTTTCTTTGCTCCTTTATTGGTAAGGTGCTTCCCTCTACTGCACTCCTGGCTTCTTTCAAGATTTTTTTTGCTACCTTTGATTTTATGCAGTTGAAATATGATATGCCTAGGTGTAGTTTTTCTTTTCTTTTGGCATTTATCCTGCTTTTGATAGTCTCTGAAATTCCTGAATCTGTGGTTTGGTGTCTGACATCAATTTGGGGAAAATTCTCAGTCTTATTGCTTCAAATATTCCTTTATTCCTCTTTCTTCTTTTTCTGGCATCCTGACTTCATGTATGGTCCCTCTTTAGTAGATGTCCCACAGTTCACAGATATTCTGTTGCATTATTTTCAGTCTTTTTTCTCTTCATATTTCTTTTTGGAGGTGTGTATGATATATTCTTATGTTGAGATTATTTCCTCAGCCAAGTCCTGTTTACCACTCAGCATCAAAGACATTCTCTGTTTCTATTACTGTGTTTTTCATCTCTATCATTTCTTTTTAAATTTTTTCTTGTGATTGCGATCTCTCTGCTTACATTGCCCCTCTCTTCTTGTGTGCTGTCTACTTTGTTCACTAGCACCTTAGCATATTCATCATCATTGTTTTAATATGTGTGATAATTCTAACATCCCTGTCATACCTGAGTCTAGTTTTGGTGCTTGTTTTGTCTCTCCAAACTATGTTTTTCGCCTTTTGATATAGCTTGTGATATTTTCTTGATAGCTGGTCAGGATGTACTAGGTAAAGGGAACTGTGGTAAATAAGCCTTTAGAAACGTGGTGATAAGGTGTGGAGGAAGGGGAAGCACTCTGGAGTCCTGTGATTACATCTCAGTCCTGTGTTTTGTTTTGTTTTTTTTTGTTCGTTTGTTTTGGCCGTGCCACACAGCTTGTGGGATCTCAGTTCCTCAGCCAGGGACTGAACCCACGCTGTTGGCAGTGAGAGCAGAGTCCTAACTGGTCAGCCGCCAGGGAATCCCCAGCCTTCTGGTGAATCTATGCTTCTAGACTGTGCGCTTCACAAGTGGTTCTCAGTTCCCCCTGAGGTGCAATAGGCTGATCTGAACAGGCTGAAGCTGGGAATTTCACTTCCCTCACAGGTCAGAACAGGCTAGAGTTTGACATTTCCTTTCCCCCGCATTGGTTAAACTCTGATAAAACCCCAGCAGTTTAGGCTCTGATCAGATAGTTTCTCCTCAGGGAAGTCTTTGTTAAAAACAGAATGCTCTGGTACATTTTTTTAAATATATTTATTTTTAAATTGAAGAATAATTGCTTTGCATAATTTTTTGGTTTCGGCCAAATATCAACACGAATCAGCCATAGGTATATATATGTCCTCTCCCTCTTGAACCTCCACCCATCTCCCTCCCCATCCCACCCCTCTAGGTTGTTACAGAGCCCCTGTTTGAGTTTCCTGAGCCATACAGCAAATTCCCATTGGCTGTCTATTTTACATATGGTGATGTAAGTTTCCTTGTTACTCTCTCCATACATCTCACCCTCTTCTTCCTCCCCCAACCCCACATGTCCATAAGTCCATTCTCTATGTCTATTTCTCCACTGCTGCCCTACAAATAAATTCATCAGTGCCATCTTTCTAGATTCCATATACATGTGTTAGTGTATGATATTTATCTTTCTCTTTCTGACTTACTTCACACTGTGTAATAGGCTCTAGGTTCATCCACCTCATTAGAACTGACTCAAATGAGTTACTTTTTATGGCTGAGTGATCTTCCATTGTATATATGTATCACAGCTTTTTTATCCATTCATCTGTTGATAGACATCTAGGTTACTTCCATGTTCTAGCTATTGTTCAATAGTGCTTCAGTGAACATTGAGGTACATGTGTTTTTTTCAATTTTGGTTTCCTCAAGGTATATGCCTAGTAGTGGGATTGCTGGGTCATATGGTGGTTTTATTCCTAGATTTTTAAGGAATCTCCATACCGTCTTCCGTAGTGGCTTTATCAATTTAAATGGTTCCTTTTTCCCTCTCATGGGCCAGAAGTATGGGATTCTCTAATATTCACTGCAAGAACCTGGTTAAATTGCTGGAGGTATAAGTCACTAAAGTGTGAGGACTTCTCCATGACTGGGTCCCATTGTCTATTTTTTCTTTGTTTACTCATGGTTGATGATTTATTACAAAAGATAATAAAGGACAGGAATGGATAGCCAGATGAAAAGTTACCCTAAAACAAGGTCCCCAGAACAGGGGTTTCTGTCCCTATGGACTTCGGAGTGCACCACCCTCCCAGTATGTGGATATGTTTTTTTTTTAATTGTTGTATATTTGACTTACAATATTATGTAGATTTCAGATGTACAACATGGTGATTCACAATTTTTAAAGTTCATAGTTATTTTAAAATGTTGGCTATATTTCCTAGCTATATTGCTCTGCAATATATCCCTGTACCTTATTTAATTTATACATTATAGTTTATAAGGGGGCCATAGTTGTTATTTTTATTTTTATTTATTTTTTTCCAGTTTCTAGCTTTATTTTTTTGTTTTTAATTTTCTTTACTTTATTGTGTTAGTTTTGCCATACATTGACATGAATCCACCATGGGTATACATATGCTCCCCCTCCAGAACCCCCCTCCCTCCTCCCTTCCGATTCCCTCCCCCTGGGTCATCCCGGTGCACCAGCCATCAAACCTGGGCTGGCAATTGATTTCACATATGATAATTAACATGTTTCAATGCCATTCTCCCATATCATCCCACCCTTGCCCTCTTCCACAGAGTCCACGAGACTGTTCTATACATCTGCGTTTCTTTTGCTGTCTCGCATGTAGGGTTCTCGTTACCATCTTTCGAAATTCCATATATATGCGTTAGTGTACTGTATTTTTGTTTTTCCTTCTGGCTTACTTCACTCTGGATAATAGGCTTCAGTTCCGTCCACCTGAGTAGAACTGATTCAAATGAATTTTTTTTTAATGCTGAGTAATATTCCATTGTGTATATGTACCACAGCTTTCTTATCCATTCCTCAGTTGATGGGCATCTAGGTTGCTTCCATGTCCTGGCTATTGTAAACAATGCGGCGATGAACATTGGGGTACACGTGTCTCTTTCAATTCTGGTTTCCTCGGTGTGTATGCCCAGCAGTGGGATTATAAGGGGGCCATAGTTTTTAATCTCTCAGACTTGTTCACACTGAACCTTCCAGTGCAGATTTGCCTACTCTGGTATTAATTTCTGCAGACGTTTCTCTTGTAGTAAGTTTTAATTTCCTATATTTGCCTTTCTGCCTCTCCAGCTCTGGAGGGTCACAATTTGCCTTGTGATCTAACAAGAGTTGTTGATTTTTTTTCAGTTTGTTTAGCTTTTTACTTGTTGTTATAATGGAGTGACAATTTCCGAGCTCCTTGCATGCCAGACTGGAAACCAGAAGTCCAGTCTTTCTCTTTTACCTTTCTAATTTTCAATCAATCAAGGAACATCACCTATGGACTTCCCTGGCAGTCCAGTGGTTAAGACTCTGCACTTCTCCTGCAGGGGACAAGGGTTCCATCCCTGATCAGGAAACGAAGATCCTGCATGCCACGTGGTGCAGCCAAAAACGAATAATTTTTTTAAAAAAGAAAAGAAACAGCACCTAATTATTATGATGTTCCAAGCACTGATGTTGAGCATACACAGCTGAATAGGCTGTGTCCCTGCTGCTGAAGGAGCCTGTAGACCAGAAGGAGATACAGACAGACAAATTGTGAAACTATATGATAAAGATTATGAAAAGACAAGTACAAAGTGCTGTAGGAGCACAAATTCTGGGATTGAGGACTGGTTTCAGAGGAGGCTCCTCTCAAAAGTTAAGAGTCAAATGACTTTTTAAATTTATTTTAAAAGTTTTTATTGAAGCATAGTTACGTTAAAATGTTGTTACTTTCTACTACACAGTAAAGTGAGTTAGCCATATGTGTACATATAGCCCCTCATTTTTTGGATTTCCTTTCCATTCTAGGTCACCACAGAGCACTGAGTAGAGTTCCCTGTGCTTTATAATAGGTTCTTATTAGTTATCTATTTTATAAGAAAAGAATGACTCTTGACTAAAGTTAATAAAGACAGGTTGGGAAGTGTGATAGGTGCCATGTGCAAAGTAGGTAACATTTGCACCAAGTGCAAATGAAGGACCATGTTGGGTTAGGAAACTGCAAGAAGAACAAAATGATTTGGAGCACAAGGTGAGAAGGAGGGAGAGAATGAGCCTAGATGTCACTAGGCTTTTTGCTCCATGGCGTTAAGGACCATGTCCAGCAGGAAACAGATGGCTTTGCGCAAACTGAGTCTAAAAGACTTAAGGGACTATTTACAAGGACCCCTAGGACTGAAAAAGATTTTGGAAAACCATCGGTGAGAGGAGCCATTACCACCCCTAAGACTGATCACGAAAATGAAAAGAACACGTGACCAGAATAGAAAAGGGTGACTCTATGGAGAGGACTGGCCTACCAGGAGCTCTGCTTAGGGAGAGGGATGTGGACAACCCTTGTAGCACTCTGTTAAGGAGACAACCAGTGAAAAAACACATCAATCTCTACACCTCTGATCTTCTTCCCATGCCTGCCATTGGTCAAACTTAATCAGAGGCTGGACGGCAAGAAAAGCCCAATCAATCGCCAGCCCAGGATTGATGCTCGGGGCTGGTGCAGCGAGATTTTCCGGGGTGGGGGGGGAGGGAAGAGGGAGGGGGGTTCCGGAGGGGAAGCATATGTAAACCCATGGTGATATCATGACAATGTATGGCAAAAACAATTAAAAAATAAAAAAAAAAAGAAAAGCCCAAATTGGTCAGCTCCTTGAACAATGATGGGGACAGGATCTGGAGGGGCATGTGAAAGATCTCCAGCAAATCACTGCACCTCCCAGTACCTGACACAATACCTCACACAAATGAGCGATTAGATGCCTGAATGAGGTTGAATAGTGAGCAGAAACTCCATCGTGTTGGGTTTCACTGATTCATGCTAACATAATTTTACTTCATAGCAGTGGGAAACAATCAGAGAATTTAAGCAAAAGAGAGACACAATCAGATTTGCATTAACAACATCAATCTTGGTAAATCTGTGGAGAATAAACTGAAGGAGAGCAAACCTGGTAGCAGAGAGACCAGGTACAAGGCCGTTGCAGCAAATCCAAGACAGAAATGACAGATATCCTAAACAAGTGGAAAAAAAACATACAAGGTGGGCTTGAGAACACTAAAGAGGTAGAATTGGCAGAACACATTGTGATTGACTGGTGGGAGATAATAAAAGGGTATAGGGGACTTCCCTAGTGTGGTGCAGTGGCCAGGACTCTGAGTTCCCAATGCAGGGGGCCCGGGTTCAAACCCTAGTCAAGGAATTAGATTCTGCAAGCTGCAACTAAAGACCCCACATGCCCCCAATGAAGACTGAAGATCCTGTGTGCTGCAACTAAGATCCTGTGCAGCCGAATAAAAAGAATAATAATAAATATTTTAAAGGAGAAAAGGGTACAGGGTGGGAGTTCAGGATGGAAAGAGGATGACTCCATTTCTTAAAGACTTCTTAGGTGTTGATGTGTCTGTGAGAAATATGGGGTCAGCATGCAGATTGCTGTAGGAGTCTGGCGTTCAACAGAGACCTGGGTGGGGGTCTTGGATTGGGTCAGATCTGGCAGACGAGACAGAGACACAGTACCCATGCTCTGTGTCCTGACTCCTGCTGTTTCTGTCCCCTAGGTGGGGGAGGGGCAGGAAAGGCTGTTGGGAGGGAGTTAAGTTCTATGGCAGTTGACTAGAGCAGTGAGCCAGAAGCCAGGATGGAGAGAAGAGAAGGAAATGAAATGGCCTTCCAGAGCATTTACAACATCAGCAGAATGAGCTACCCAACCTACAGGGTGTGTGTGTGTCTGCTCAGTTGTGTCTGACTGATTGTGACCCCATGGACTGTAGCCCACCAGGCTCTTCTGTCTACGGGATTTTCTAGGCAATAATACTGGGATGGGCTGCCATTACAGAGTGGGCAAAGCCTTTTGTGAGCCAGGTAGGGGCTGAAGTCCTTTTGGAGGCTTGTGTGCGTCATGGGGCAAGTGTGAGGTAGGAGAGGCAAAACTCACTCCATTTTTTAAAAACTGGGGAGAGGTGAAATGGAATATTTAAGTTAACACAGTATGGAATGGGGGATTTTTGCTGCAACAAATGCCTGTGGCCGGCGATTTGTTAGGGAAGTGAATGTTGAAACATCTCCAGTCAATAGTTAAGGTCAGCAATGATGTGTTAATACATCTCCGGCCACTAAGTTGTTAATATTGAAAAATAGCTGTGGGAGGCTGTGGCCAGAGGAGAAAAATACCCTGAAGTGTGGAGGGAGGAGGACTTACCCCAGCACAAGTCAGGGCTTGACTTTTCTGTGGACGGAGATGGAGACGCTTGGGTTGAGAGTCCTTCCGTGATGTCTTCCTCCCTTCCACACCACAGCCAATTCTCCCCCGCTCGCACCGCTTCTCTTCCATATCGCCCTACCAGCGCCGGCTCCTGCAGAAAAGCCGCAGCTACGTTCGCCATCTTTGTGCTTGCTCCTCGGGCTTCAACTGCGTCCTGCTGCTCTGCTTGTCCCCTTTCCACTGGGTGCAGTTCGTGGTGCTGAAGGACAGGCAGAAGCTCTTGGCAGGGCTCTGGACCTTATGCCACCATGATCTCTGCTGGGGCAACGCTCCGAAGGCCCCCTGTGAGTACTTTCCAGATTCCAGCCCCCTCCTTTGGTACACCCACCCTCTCAGATCCCCCCACCGCTCACCACTCTCTGTTCTCCTGGCAACCCTGACCCACACCCCCTCACTGATTCACAAGCATGTATGGACAGCACCTCCAAACAGGCACCCTTGCGTGAGTTTCTCTCATCCTAGCTTCCCCAATGACTTGAAAGACAAAGCCCCTTTATTATTGGAAGCTAATGCCTATTGATCTTTGCACTCACAACTTTCCTCAGAGAAAGAAATATTCGTCATTTTATGCCTTTATATGAGAGTTACTTCATAACATGCCTCTTAAGGTTATGGTTCTAATGTCAGCTTTTCCCTCCTTGTGGAGTAAATTATTTCTTTCCTTGTTAAAGGAATTCCATATGTCAATGAGGAGGTCGAAGGAGGGTCCTTATGGGTGCCTGTGAAGCGCCCCCTCCACTTGGGGGCTCCTTATTCTGACTCCGTTGCCTGTGAGACAAGCCCTGATTCAATCATCATTGTCCTTTGTCCCTCACCCCTTCCCAAGACCCTGTCCAGCCTTCTGTAAGGGCAGGTGTCCTTCATTCCAGTCAAGCCTCTCCTTTTCCCTTTCCCCTGGCAGACTACCTCCAGTTCTCCAGGGCCTTCTTCCTCATCTCTGCCTTCACCATCCTCATTATTATTATATGGCTCAGCATCTCTCTCACCAAAGGGCCAGGAGACAAAACCTACATAGATCTGGGCATATCCATCTTCTGTTTTATTTCAGGTACAACAAGATGAGGTTGGAAAAGTTTGTCCCTAGTGTTCTATTTCTTCCCTTCCCAGCGCCATCTCTGCTTCTTTGATCAAGTCATTCCCAGCCTTACATGATACTGCTATCATAAGACCCTTATCTCTTCCCAAAGGGAAGAAAGTTTTCAATAAACTTTTACTCCAGACAGGGCTATTACGTCTGAAAGAGGGGACCCAGAAAAGATGATGCTTAATCCAATGGAAACATTTCTAAGGGTTATCTGTGGGACTATGGGGGAAATATTATAGGCTAGAGGCCCTTCTGGCCCCCAGAAAATTACCATGTAGCAACTTGCTACTCATTCTGTCTATATTATCTATAGGCTCCACCTTGACAACTTAACTCCAGTCAAAGCAGAAGGCCTTTGCCAAATGGGTCTTCCCATGACCACTACCATGTAATATGTCTCCATGGCATATTTGAGGCAGTTGAGGGTGACAGCAAGTTGCAAAGAGAGGGAAGAGGGTGGAGGCAGAAGGAGAGCTATCATAGGTAGTAATAGCTTTCATTCTGATCCCAGGCACCTGTCTACTCTTCTGCCTCATCTTTTTCCTGCTGCAAGTGAAATTGTACAGTGAGAATGTCTTGGAACCCCGTTTCCTGATAGTCTACCGCATCAATTGGTGGGGCAGTATCTTCTACATGATGGTTGGTGAGTTAAATTAGGTAGTGAAAGCACAGAAAATGCAATTTTACATGATTGCTTTTGTATCTCCTTTTCCCTTTCTTGAGGTTGTTTGTTTGGTATATTAGAATCTCATAATTTGGAAGGATTCTGCAAGTGTCATTTTCATGTCAATGAACAATCCTAAAGCAAGAGCTTCCTATTTGTCTAAAGCCTTTTTTCAATAATGATCCCTGACCCTGAACAGATGTATTCAGGAAGTAGAGAAGGTAAAGATATAACTGGGCTATTCATAGTTCTTCTGCTCTTTCAGAAGATAGTCCCTTAGTTCCTCTCTCCCTTTATCATATCAAATAAACTCTCCAACTTTATGGATCTCCAGAATAAAGCAGAGCAATAACACTGGAGTTTGCCTATGCAACACTTCTCCTATAATCTTTCTAAGCCACCTACTTATCTTTATTAACTGCAACAGTAGTCTCCAAACCATTGCCTCACATACACTCTTCGTAAGACCCTTTTTAGCAAACATTCCAAAAAGATATATGTTTGTTTATAAAATATGCACACATTTTACATTACTAATATAGTCATTACATTGTAAAATACACTCAAAAGTAGAATTTAAACATTATCTGTTAAAAATATAAAAATAAATTATTATTTTCTTCCTGTGCCCCAGTAAGTTGGTTTGCATACCGTTGGAAAATGTTGTATTACAGAAAAACTGGGACTAATGTTTTGAATTCCAAGCCCCTAAAGATAATGAACAGGATATTCAGAAATGTATTATTAATCAAATCCCATTATAATTAATTCAGTGTTACTCTTCAGGGGTGTTTGATGACTTGAGATTTTATCTATTACTCATCCACAATGCTGACCTTGACCTTTTCTTTTTCTCTAGGGTTCCTCTCTGTACTCAATCACTTAAGTTCTCAAGTTCCTCCTTCAGATCAAAACCTCCTCGTGATCCCTATAACAAGGATGAGGGTAGGACATATAGCCACAGTGAAATTGAGTCTATTTGAGGGAGACTCAGGTGTTTCTTCATGGAAGTGTAAGGCAACAGAAAGACAATTAAGTTCAGTGGTACAATCAAGGTCTCAAGCAGAAGCCAAGACAGAGACAGAGCCAGAGACACAGACAGGGCCAGAGATAGGAAGTGAGTCAGCAATATGGGATGGGTTAATAGTTCAGGCAAGGTCAGCTACTGAGGTAGAACCAGCTGACACAGCAGAGCAGAGGACTGAGGCAGAGAACACAGTAGCGCCTGTGACTATGTCAGGCAATAGACCTGACATTAATAAAAAGAAAATGAACACCAGGGTGATGAAGACAGACTTAGGTGAGAAAAATGATGATAACAAGACCAAAAAAAGTTAATCTTCAATCCAGGGTAATAGAGGGCAGAGAAAGAATAAAAACAAAACCCTGCAGAGAGATTTCCCTTCAGAGCTGAAGATATTTGGTTGATTGTTTGAAGAGGAGTAGGAGTATCAGAGGTAATTCTGAGAGGACAGTAGGATGACTGTAGAATCCCCACCCCCCAATAGATTATGCCTCACTCACTGAATAGGTTGATATTATGGATGAAAGAGAGTCATTTGTATGGTTTAGGTTAAAGATGCCAACAACCTACAAATCACAAATAAAGTTTACTAAAAAAGTTTCCATATAGTCTTGTATTCTGTGACTAGGAAAGGCTGCAAGAGATGGAGCACCCAATCCTCTAAGCCATTCCAGATTTCCATGACTACAAAATGGAACATCTCAGCAGAATGGAAAGAGCATTGGATTCGGAAATCCAAACTCTCATTTTGGGACCTCCCTCCCCTAATGAGCTAGGCTGACTTTTGCTAAATATTTAACTTTCTTTAGCCTTGACCTGCAAGGCTCTGAAATTTCTAGTACTGTTTTGGCCATAAATGGTGAATAATAGAGAAATTATTCCTGTTGGCACATACAACTCCAGGTTATTTTAGTAAGTAACTTTCTAGTCAGAGTAATTAAATTTAGTTCTCTACCTCCAAGGCTGCTTTTGGCAAGTCACTTCTTATTTTTATTCAGATAGCTCATTAAAAAAATGTAGGTGATTCCCATGTGTTTTTTTTTTTTTTTACTATATTTGCAGGAACTGGAAAGGAATGGAAAAGCTAAAAGGAAAAGGAAAACAGACTCTGAAAGAGAGTATACCATCTAGACTCAGAATTTCAGTGAGAGTTTAAATGGTTTTGCAGAGGGGTTGTGGCGTTTAAAACCAGAAGCTAGTGTTTTTGGTTGGCAATATGAGTAGTTCACCATGAAAACTCACTCTTACTCCTCAAATGGTCAATATTTTACTACTTCTGCCTGACTGTACCTTTTGTGCATGGTAAGTCATGTCTGAGTCTTTGTGATCCTATGGACTGTAGCTCACCAACCTCCTCTGTCCATGGGATTTCCCAGGCAAGAATATTGTAGTGAGTTGCCATTTCCTTCTCCAGGGGATCTTCCCAACCCAGGGATCAAACCTGTGTCTCCTGCATCTCCTGAATTGCAGGAGGATTCTGTACCATTTGAGTCATTTAGAAAGCCTGTACCTCTTACTAGCTAAATTCTATGGCCTTTAATTTTACCATTTAAATATGGCCTCATCGTAAAGCAATTATCCTCCAATTTTAAAAAATGACCCCTATTTTAGAACTTTTATTTAAAAAGCAATATATTTCTGGAAACCAAAGCAATTGATGAAATAAATTTAACTCTAGCAAAAAAAGATGCCTTAACAAATAGTATCCCCATTCCACATATTTTACTTTCTAAAACATTAGATAAAGGAGCAGGGTTGAGAATAAAGGGTGAAAAAGGGTAGGGAGTGTTAATAGTATTCCAGTATTCTTTCTGCAAAATAGGAATTAGCAGATGTCCATATGAAAGAACAGACTCTCTGTGAGGAGAGTTAAAATTTTAGTCATACCTTAATTTAGATTTCTTAAGTTGATTAAATAATTACATAATCAAATACTACTAACCAGATGTTTTGATGGTTGAGAAAAACCATAGAGAACATTTAGAGATACCAAGGGAACATTTCATGCAACGATGAGCACAATAAAGGACAGAAATGGTACAAACCTAAAAGAAGCAGAAGATATTAAGAAGAGGTGGCAAGAATACATAGAAAAACTATACAGAAAAGATCTTAAGGACCCAGATAACCACGATGGTGTGATCACTCATCTAGAGCCAGACAGCCTGAAATGCGAAGTCAAGTGGGCCTTAGGAAGCATCACTACCAATAAAGCTAGGGGAGGTGAAGGAATTCTACTTGACCTGTTTCAAATCCTGAAAGATGATGCTGTGAAAGTGCTGCACTCAATTTGCCAGCAAATTTGGAAAACTCAGTAGTGGCCACAGGACTGGAAAAGGTCAGTTTTCATTCCAATCCCAAAGAAAGGCAATGCCAAAGAATGCTCAAACTACGGCACAATTGCACTCATCTCGCATGCTAGCAAAGTAACACTCAAAATTCTCCAAGCCAGGCTTCAACAGTACATGAACTGAGAACTCCCAGATGTTCAAGTTGGATTTAGAGAAAGCAGAGGAACTAGAGATCAAATTGCCAACATCCGTTGGATCATAGAAAAAGCAAGAGAATTCCAGAAAAACACCTACTTCTGCTTTATTGACTATGCCAAAGCCTTTGACTGTGTGGATCACACAAACTGGAAAATTCTTCAAGACATAGGAACAGCAGACCACCTTACCTGCCTCTTGAGAAATCTGTATGCAGGTCAAGAAGCAACAGCTAGAACTGGACATGGAACAACAGACTGCTTCCATATCGGGAAAGGAATACGTCAAGGCTGTATATTGTCACTCTACTTATTTAACTTATATGCAGAGTACATCATGAGGAATGCTGGGCTGGGTGAAGCACAAGCTGGAATCAAGATTGCTGTGAGAAATGTCAATAACCTCAGATATGCAAATGATACCACCCTTATGCAGAAAGCAAAGAAGAACTAAAGATTTTCTTGATGAAAGTGAAAGAAGAGAGTGAAAAACCTGGCTTAAAACTCAACATTCAGGAAACTAAGATCATGGCATCTGGTCCCATCACTTCATGGCAAATAGATGGGGAAACAGTGGAAACAGTGACAGACTTTATTTTCTTGGGCTCCAAAATTACTGCAAGTGATGACTGCAGCCATGAAATTAAAAGACATTTACTCCTTGGAAGAAAAGCTATGACCAACCTAGACAGCATATTAAAAAGCAGAGACATTACTTTGCCAACAAAGATCAGTCTAGTCAAAGCTATGGTTTTTCCAGTAGTCATGTATGGATGTAAGAGTTGGACTAGGCAGAAAGCTGAGCACCAAAGAATTGATGCTTTTGAACTGTGTGGTGTTGGAAAAGACTCTTGAGAGTCCCTTGGACAGCAAGGAGATCCAACCAGTCTATCCTAAAGGAAATCAGTCCTGAACAAATATTGGAAGGACTTGATGCTGAAGCTGATGTTTCAATATTTTGGCCACCTGATGCAAAGAGCTGACTCATTGGAAAAGACCTTGATGGGTTTTGGGGAAAAGATTGAACGCAGGAGGAGAAGGAGATGACAGAGGATAAGATAGTTGAATGGCTTCACCAACTTGATGGACATGAGTTTGAGCAAGTTCTGGGAGATGGTGAAGGACAGGGAGGCCTTGTATGCCGCATCCCATGGGGTCACAAAGAGTTGGACATGACTGAGCAACTGATGGTTGATTTATAATATTGTGTTAGTTTTAGGTATACAGCAAAGTGAGCTTTGTATATATTTGTATATATATATATATATAAAACTGTGTGTGTATATATATATTTAAAGGGTTCTTTTCCCATGTAATCCATAACAGATTATTGAGTATAGTTCCCTGTGCTATACAGTAGGTCCTTATTAGTTGTCTGTTTCATATATATTTGGTAGTGTGTATATGTCAGTCCCAATCTTCCAATTTATCCCTCCTTCCGCCCCTACTACTTATAATTTTTTATAGCCAATCTAGCACAATTTCCTAGTCAAGTATTTAGGAATCCCTGTGTCAGATTTTTTTTTTAAGACAGTTTAAATCTACAAGTGGAATAGACAGAGCATTGTACCAGAAATTAGGCAATTGCAGTTCTAGTGCCAGTTCTGCTGTTGGTCACTTTGGTACTGGACAAGTTAGTTTATTCTGTTGAGCCTCTGTTTTTCCTTCTGTAAAATCAGGACTTCTAAAATCCCTTCCAGCTCTACTTGTCTGGACATTCTGAAAAAGCATATTGTAAAGATTCTAATTCCCAATGCTCTCTGCTGTTTATGAGAGAATATGAGTGTGAAGATTATGTATAACCCCATTGTAGAAGAAAAGTTCTATCTAGATGAGGTCCATAGAACTCTTAGAAGTGCTGTTATTGTTATGGTAACTTTGAACAAATCTCTGGAAAAAATGGTGACAAAATGCCATAAACTCTTAGAGAAAAGCCTCTTTGTTTACCAGTGGTAAACAAGTCTGCCTGCAGCTACCTAACATTTTGGCTCTGACTGCAAGACAAACTTTTTGGCCTCCAACTGTTCGCTGAGACTTTAAGGCTCACAATTTCAACATAGCCCAGATCTTGAAAGAGATTTGGGTCCATCATTTACTTAAAATTCTCCTATGACCCCATTTCCTTCTGGTTATCTTGCTCTAACTAACTCATACTAGTTTGTTTCCCTCTCCAATCCATGCCCTCTTCTCTTTTTCCACCCTCGACACACAAATTCAACTTCTTTGACCCCTTATTCTACAGTCTTTCAGTCATACTCCTGATGATCATACAATCATTTTAAAACTATTTACACTGAAAAATAAATAGACAAGTTAGAACCGGACATGGAACAATGGGCTGGTTCAAAATTGAGACAGGAGTACGTCAAGGCTATATATTGTCACCCTGCTTATTTATTTAACTTCTATGCATTGTACGTAATGTGAAATGCCAGGCTAAGTAAGACACAAGCTGGAATCAAGATTGCCGGGAGAAATATCAACAACCTTAGATATGCCGCTGCTAAGTCACTTCAGTTGTGTTGGACTTTGTGCGACCCCATAGACGGCTGCCCACCAAGCTCCCTAGTCCCTGGGATTCTCCAGGCAAGAACGCTGGAGTGGGTTGCCATTTCCTTCTCCAATGCATGAAAGTGAAAAGCGAAAGTGAAGTCACTCAGTCGTGTCCGACTCTTAGCGACCCCATGGGCTGCAGCCTACCAGGCTCCTCTGTCCATGGGATTTTCCAGGCAAGAGTACTGGAGTGGGGTGCCATCGCCTTCTCTGCTTAGATATGCAGATGATACCAATTTAAAGGCAGAAAGTGAAGAGGAACTAGAGAACCTCTTGATGAAGGTGAAAGAAGAGAGTGAAAAAGCTGGCTTAAAACTCAACATTTAAAAAACTAAGATCATGGCATCTGGTCCCATCACTTCATGGCAAATAGATGGGGAAAAAATGGAAACAGTGACAAATTTTATTTTCTTGGGCTCCAAAATCCCTGTGGATGGTTACTGCAGCCATGAAGTTAAAAGATGCTTGCTCCTTGGTAGGAAAGCTAGGACAAATCTGGACAGTGTATTAACAAGCAGAGACATCAGTTGGATGGTTGGGTGGTATCACTGACTTAAAGGACATGAGCAAACTTTGGGAGATAGTGAAGAACAGGGAAGCCTGGGTGCTGCAGTCCATGGGGTTGCAAGGAGACAGACATGATTTAGCAACTGAACAACAAAACTAGTTAGTAATATCACTATGGGCCAATCATAAGTTTTCTGATTTTCTTATTCATAAAGAGATTGATGTAGAGATAACTAGTATCTAATTTCACAATATTCTGTGATCCTATTGTGTGAAATATGTATTTTTTTTCTGACATGGATAGGCTTTGGAATTTCTTCCTCCTCTCCCATATTTTCATATTTATCCTAACACTGGCTTACATACTAACAGTGAAATACAGGTTTATGTTCTAGTTCTGTAAAACAAAATGAAGAAAACTTCAGAAAATTTCACATCTCATTCCTATTTTTCTGGCATTTTTAGATCTGATTTCTCTGTGATGGCATAAGATATTTAAACATGGAAAATGATTGCAGTTTTGCCCATGAAATCAAATGTTTATTTGGTATATACCATATATTTTCCATAGCTATAATAATTGTTAATAACATATTGATCTTTGAAAGAGCAATCTATTCCATTATCATTTTTTGCTGAGTCCATGTTCTTGTTTATTTCCTGAATTTGTTTTTCCTTATACTTATCACCCTGATTACATTTACTTTAAAGAATTAAAGTTGAATTAGGAATTTGGATAACTCCAAAAATAAAAGTTCTTATTCCTTTAAGGTGAAATATGTTAAGAGGATCAGCAAGGATGGGGGTGGGAAGAGAGAGAGAGAGAAAGCAAGAGATACACAGAGGGAGAGCAGGTGAGGATAAAAGTATGCCTATATGCCCTTTTGCCCATAGGTGTACTTACACAAAGTGGCTCACTTTCACTTTCCTATTTACACAGACTGAGAGAAGGTCCTTTAATCTCTGTGAATCTTTAATCCTCCTATAAGAATTAAAGTGTATTGCTTGCTACCTTTTTTGTTCTTTGGAAAAATTTTTTAACTACCATTACAGTTATTTTGGCATTTTTTAACCTTTTTTTTGTTTTTGAAACATCAGTAGTAAAGGGGAAATTGAATTTATCAGTTATACATACCTATTGTAGAAGTATAAGAAAATATAGGTTAATTAGAAAAGAAAAATCTCTTTACCTGAAATGGGATGGTTGTACAACTCTGTAAATGTATTTAAAATCCTTTAATTGTACACTTAAAATGTGTGGATCTTATGGTTAGTAAATAAATGCTTAGTAAAGTTTTAGAAATTCCCTTGAGTCACTAATGTAAATCTGCATACAGGACGCAGGACCATCCTTTAACCCTGCTTTGCAGCTGCCTTTTCTTTCCTATTCAGCTGTATAGCATGACCACCTTTCTAGATCAGTTCATAGTTTCCTATCATATAATTTTAAGTGGTAGCATGGCTTTTTAAAAAAGGCTCTCCCAGTGGCTCAGTGGTAAAGAATTCACCTGCAGGAGATGCGGGTTTGATCCCTGGATGGGGCATGGCAACCTATTCTGGTATCCTTGGCCTGAAAATCCCTTGGGCAGAGGAGCCTGGAGGGCTACAGCCCATAGGGTCATGAAGAGTTGGACACAACTTAAGCGACTGAACACATAAATAGCACGTGGTTTATAATTTGTTTACCAATTCATTCCTTGAACATTTGGCAGCTAGATTTGGGTATAAATATCCTGAAGTTAGTTTGCTAGAATTTTACTTCTACTGCTGGATAAAGGATATGCTCATTTTAAGATTTTTCTTACTTATAAATTGCCCTCTAGAAAAGCTATACTCCTACAAAGTATCATTATATCTGTTTCTTTCCCATCAAAATCACTATTGTCCCTACCATTCTGACATGAAAATGAAATATTGTTATTAATTTCCATTTCAATGACTAATAAAGTTAACCTTTCTGAGTCATTTATTGGATATTTGTATTTCAGTTTATGTAGGTCCATTCCTCAAGCACACGAGTATGTGTATATATGCATATTTCTTAATAATTTATATGAGATTTGTGTACGTTAAAGATAAATAATGCTTTGTCAGGTATATCAAATATTTTCCCAGTTTGTATTTTTTATTTATGATGTTGCTTTTACAGAAGGAAACTTCAAATTATGTAGTCAGAACTATTAATCTTTTGCTTTATAGATATTGCTGTTGGTCCTACTTTTGTAAGGCTTTTCTCACTCTCAGATGATTAAATATTCACCAATATTTCTTCTACTAATAATTTTCTTTCATTATAGTTAGATTTTTAATTTGTCTGGATTTTATTTTGATATATGATATAGAGTAAGGATATAATTTGGCAGAGAGAATGAATTGGAAACAAATTAAGTTAGATCTTTATCTTATTTATTGTATGCTTTACTCTAAGTGTTGAAAACTGTGTTAAATATGTAGTTTACAGTAATAAACATGACAAGATTAGTCTCTGCCCAACCGTCTAATTTGGGCCTTCCCTGGTAGCTCAGTCGGTAAAGAATCTGCCTGCAGTGGAGGAGACTCAGGTTTGATTCCTGGGTTGGAAGATTCCCTGGAGAAGGGAACGGCTACCCATTCCAGTAGTCTTCCCTAGAGAATTCCATGGGCAGAGAAGTCTGGTGGGCTATAGTCCATGGGGTCCCAAAGAATTGGACATGACTGAGTGACTAATATTAACTATGTAATTTACCAACTCAGAAGACAAATATTATACAGATTTGATGACTGCTATTTAAAAAGTGCTAAGTTCTGAGATAGTGTATAGTGTGTGTGCCAGTCACTCATTCATGTCCAACTGTTTCTGGCTCCGTGGACTGCAGACCTCCAGGCTCCTCTGTTCATGCGATTTTTCAGGCAAGGATACTAGAGTGGGTTGCCATTTCCTTCTCCCGGGTATCTTCCTGACTCAGGGCTCAAACCCAGGTCTCCTGCATTACAGGCAGATTCTTTGCCCTCTGATCCACCAGGGAAGCTACTAGTGTGTATAGGTAGACTAACCAATTTTTTGATACATAATAAACTGTTGATCATTAAAAAGGAGATATTTTGATTAGAGTAAAGGGCTATCACACAATAGTGCATCTTAAAGTTAGCTGAGTAAAATTTACTCTTGTAAAACATCTGTTTGACCTGCAACCTCCCACACACAATCATCTAGAAGAAAATAGACTCATAGCTCATATATGCAGTGGTTTATAGTTCACAGAAAATTGTCTATATATACCCAGTTTTGCTTTATGAAAAAATGTACTAATCATTAACATGGGGTGACCCTTTGGGATTATACTATTTTAATAATAACATTTAGAGACAATGTTATAATTTTAATTATTTTTATTGACCTTTCAAACTCTTTAAAGTGAGAACTCCTTCAGTGCTTCAGCATTTGAGTGTGTCAAAACATGCAACCAACACACTAAACTATCTTCTCATGAAAGTAAAATGTGAAGCAGCTCATAAAGAATTTTGGACATAAAGTCATGTATCACAAGCCCTCCATTATTACTTTACTGATGATGTCTGTGAGGGTATAGTCAGGAAGACAGAATTGAAAAACCGGTTCTTGGCACATTGCAACATAACTCTAAGGAGTGGCATCTGGTTCCTGGAGCTGGAAGAGGTGACTATGTCTTTTAAATCATGGTATTGTTTCAAACAAAACAAATGGAAAACAAAACAACAACAAAACCCAAGAGAGAAACAAAAAAATAAGAGAAAAAAGAAAAGTGTTTATTCCTGAATGCTTTGGAGCCAGGTGGGCCTGTTACATGCTACTGTTTCAGGGTTCCCTCAGTTACTCAAATCTTCAACCCCTTAAGGCTTTTCCATTTGTTCCTTGCTACAGTCCTTCACTCACTCATGAATAGGCAGCATTGTACCAGTTGTGTCCGATGTGCTGAATTCCAACATCAGTCCTGTCTTGCCATCAACTGTTAAAAGCTGAGGTTCCCCTGGGGATATGAGAAGTGGGCTGGGCATTTGCACTAGAGAAACCCTAGATGAGAGGTGCCATGGAGAACATGCACATCAGGTCCCCTCTTCCTCTTGCACACAGCAATGAAGTCTTCATGGAGACCTAGAAGAATTAACAGGTAAGAACACTAATCTTGATATAATGTCAGCACGATTCAATCAACACAGTTTGACGTAAGAAGACAATGTCTATTGGTTTTTAGCTTTGTTGTTGTTTAGTCACTGAGAGATGTTCAACTCTTTTGCGACCTCATGGACTGGAGCCCTCCAGGCTCGTCTGTCGATGCGAATTCTCAGGCGAGAATGCTGAAGTGGGTTGCCATATCCTTCTCCAGGGGATCTTCCCGACTTAAAGTAATTCATTCCAACATGATCAAAAGCTCGGAAGTGTGTCAGTATCGGGTGATACATAGTAGTCTTGAAGCATATGGGTTAGCTGTGGGTAGAGTGATTGGAAAGGGTATCATGTAGAGGAAATAAGTATACGTGCGTGCTAAGTTGCTCTAGTTGTGTCTGACTCTGTGACCCTATGGAATGTAGCCTGCCAGTCTCCTCCATGGATTCTCCAGGCAAGATAACTGGAGTTGTCATGCCCTCCTCCGGGGTTGGGGAGGAGGAGCGGGGTAGATGGGTGGGTGGGTGCGGGTGTCTTCCTGACCCACAGATTGAGTATGCGACTCTTGCGTCTCCTGTACTGCGGGCAAATTCTTTACCATTGTACCACCTGGGAAGCCACTGCTGTCTTAGAACAACTCAGTTTAGTGACTTCTGTCTTTGTAAACTCCTTAGCACTTAACATTTTTGTGCCATTCTTCTTGTTTTGTCATAGTTACCATTTTTATCATTAAATTTTCCTTTAAATTTGTCTCTTTCCCTTAATGATTTCTTAAGTGTTCTCAGGGTTCTTCCTTTTCGAGCTCTGAAGAATGCTTAGGTTCTTTGCACTGAATAGTCACTAATAGCTATTGTTTGACCTAAAAAAGTGCCATGTATTTTAAAACGTATTTTATTAAAAACAGTAAAATTGTTATCTGCAAGATGAAAGTGGGACTATTTAAATTGAGGATAACACATCTGTTTATTCACTATTCTATTTTTATTAACTGTTTCCAGGGGGAAAAACATTGCATACTGTTAGTGTTTATGCTGCCAGTCTGGACAAGTAGGCTTAATAGAAATTACTCCATTACAAAAAGGGATAAGATCTTATTACAATTACTGAGAATTGTGTGGAAAAAACAGAGGACTTGGACTCTGAAAATTTGGATATGAAAGCGCTGGTGAAACTTGGCAAATTTTTGTCTTTTTCCTTACTCATAAAATTAAGAATCTCAACTTCTAGATGCAAACTATTTCATTTAGAATGGATAAACAGCATAGTCTATTGTATAACATAGGGAACTATATTCAATCTCCTGGGATGAACCATATGGAAAATATTGTTAAAAAAGAATGTATATGTGTGTAAAACTGAACCACTTTGCTGTACAGCAGAGATTGGCATAACATTGTAAATCAACTATGCTTCAATTAAAAAAGAATCCCAACTTCATGAGATGATAAGGAGTAAATTTAAAATATACATGCACTCACTCTAGCATATAGTAGACACTAATATATTTGCTCACTTTTTGCCCATTCATTCAAATGCATCCACAAGGCAACACAATAGATACAGTAAATCAGAGAAGCCATTCTTTTGCACATTTTGTTATAAAAACCGTTTTTTCATCAAATGATTAAATCATCGGGGTAAACATATGTTCACTGCTGGTGGTGATCATTTGCTATTTTTTTTGCTGTAATAAGTACACAATTAGGCCAAATACATGTGTCTTGCAATCATGGGAAACACAGACATTTGTACATTGTAAATTTGTCTAATTGTAGGAGGGCATGCATGTATACTGCTTTTAGATCCAGCATTATCTTACCATGCATTGTAGATAATTACTTGCATAAAATCTCTGGTTTAATAATAAAATCTCTAATTCTGTATGCTAGAAGAAAAAGATAAGGTAGAGAGTGTATCTTAGGGTGGTACAGTCAGAAATAGCAGGTTCCATTTTTGGTTATCACTATTTCTCCCAGACTTCTAATGAGGCATACAACCTTAATTTCTCTAAGCCTTATTATATTATTTACCAAATAGAGCTGGTATGATAAGATCTACCTCTCAACAATGGTGTAACATTTAATTGTTGCATGTAATAAAATCAAAGTACACAGATGGTGTTAAAGAAATTCGAAGTTTTCAATGAGCTTATTGGAATCTCTTTGCACTTTTGCTAAAATTGAATTTTAAATTAAATTTATATTAAAATTTCATTTTCTTACCTCCTGCCTGGTAAAATACAAACAATTAAAACATCAAAAAAAGAAAAAGCAAAAAGTGGCGCGTGACAAAGTGCTATTTCCATTTAGTTCTGGAAACAGTGCTTTGATTAAATCATATAATAATTTTGGGGGAGGTGACCATGTCCCAATTTGTGTGAGATTTCCCAGTTTTAGCACAGAAATTTCCACATCCCAGGAAACTCCCATTTTGTGCCAACAGGGACAGTTGGTCACTCTAGTGCCCTGCCATTGCTGGAGGTTTTTCCATAGCTAACAGCTCTATTATCTGCCCTTTGAAAAAGTCCAGTGCTATTTTAATTTCTATTTATCTGAAAAGCACTTGCATATTTTTCCTGCTGGAATTTAGTTCATAACTATTTGGTATGCATATAAATATTATGGAGTTTTACACCATGAGTAGGTATTTAATAAATATACACTAAAAAAAAGGACATGGGACAATGTGAATACCTAATTATAAAACAATTATTCTTTTGGCACCAAGGAAATATTAACTTGCCTATTTTTTTTTCAAGGAATTTATTTTACCCTCTTGTTTACAGACTCTTGTACTTCTACCCAGTAATCACCATACCTGAGAAAGCAATGACACAGGCAATACCTTTAAGATCAAGTCATTTAAAAAAACATTGTATGTGGGTCATCCCTTGGCCAATTTGGGGCCAGAGAGAAGTTGTTATACTGGTTTCCTTTAATAGCATTATACAATAACCTGATTCTAAGATATTTTTAAAGATATCAATGGAGTATTGCTGAAGATCTCATTATACCCATGAATAGGAGATCCCAAAATTCAGAAGCACTATGATTTTGACCAAAAAGGAGTCATCAAACTGTGGAAACAGTTTCTGAGAAAAAAGCATGCCAATTTTCTTCCCTGGAAAACGGATGACATAGGCCATATACATGTAAAATCAAAATAAAATCAACTACAAGGTTATAAATCCAATTTATAGTTTCTTTTCCCCCCAAAGATGCAAGGTGACTTATGACACTTTTTAAAGTTCTGATTTTGTGACTATATAACTATGTACTAGGCACTGTGTCAAGTGTTTTAAATATATTATTCCATCTGATACAATTCTATGAGAATAGGGAATTATCCTCCAAAGTGAAGCTCGGGCTTCCCTGGAGGCTCAGATGGTAAAGACCCTGCCTACAAGGTGGAAGACCTGGGTTCAATCCCTGGGTTGGGAATATCCCCTGGAGGAGGAAACGGCAACCCACTCCAGTATTTTCGCCTGGAGACTTCCACGGACAGAGGAACTTGGCAGGCTACAGACCATGGGATCACAGAGTAAGACAGACTGAGCAACTAACTTCACTTCAATGTGAAGCTCAGAGAGGTTCAGTAATTTGTTCAAAGTTACAGACAGCAACTGGAGGGGCAGAGGTAAATTCTGCTCTATTCCTTCCTATGCTGCTTCTCAACATTGTTGACATAAACACTGGTGAAATTCTATTTAGCCCTCCCTTCTCTTGACCTTCAGTCTTGTATATTAGTACAAGACTATTGGAACTACCTTCTCAATAGCTCTACCTCAATGTCTAACAAGCAACTCATTTTTAACTCATTTCAGTAGACACCATCATTCACCCAGTTGCTCAAACCCCAAATTTAGGAGGCATCCTCATCATCTTCATCACAGTCAGGCCATCAGCAAATTTTTTGGCTCCACTTTCAAATTACACATGACTCTGACCATTTTTTGGCCCACCGTCACAACTCTAGCCTAAGCTGTTACCATTCTTCACCTCAACTTCTGAGATAACCTCCTACTTGGTCTCTGCTTTCATAGTCTATTCTCCAAAAAGCACCGTTATTATTTTTTTTTTAAAGAGAGCATATTATTTCATTCTTCTGTTTAAAATCTTTTAATGATTTCCACTGTAATAATGTAAACTTCTTAAGATGCCCTACAAGGTCCTACGGGCCCTCTGCCTTGATTTGTCCTTCCTGACTTCATCCTTTAACACTCGATATTTGCTCAGTATGCTTCAGTCACAGAGGTCCTTATGATTTCAAATTTCTGTGATGTAAAGTCATGTACTTTGAGCAGATTTGGAAGGGCAGGGTTGGCGATTTGAAAAAAACTGGTGAAGATTTCAAAGAGTTGCCTAGAGTGGCAGAACAATTTAGTAAAATTTAACAGGGCTGCTGGGTGGTGTTGAGGCATCAGGTGTGGTAGGTGATTGGAATTTAATAACAGAATGCATGTGATCATGCAAATTTCTCCAGTACTGGTCAGCTGCTCCATATCAAAGGGGAGGATATGGATGATAAGGTTCAGTCAAGATAGGAGTGGACGAAAACAAAGATGGGGTAAAGGAGTTAAGGGTACTGTTACGCTTTGCTGAATTTTCTATGTAGGTGTGTAAGAACGGGGATGGCATGGAGAGAAGGGTTGCTAGTATACTTAGGTTGCTCCAGGTGTGGCAACTACCTAGAACTGTTAAAAACAAGAAAGGACCAAAACAAAATGTTAAGTTTTAATTTGCAAATCCTTGGATTTTGGGCAATCTTATGAAAAACTTTACAAAATGGACAAATTAATAAGGCTTATTTCCATTATAAAGATACTTTTCACTTTTCAAAATCAGATTCCAAAAGGAAACTGTATGTTGAAAGGTAAGATTTATCAGTAAATTAGGGATTCAGACTTTCAAGATTTTCCAATCTGGCCAATCCTTCAAGTTATCCCCAGAGGAAGTTTTCTCGTGCCCCTTCTTGCTTCAGAATATTTCTCTGGCTTTTCTATCCTATTTACAAAGATTTATGTCTACTAGAATGGCATAAAATACTTTCTGTCTTGTTGACAACTTGCTTGATATTTTGTCATTTACCCTCCTTGCATTTTAAGTTCCCCAAACTAAACTATTTTACGCCTACTGTGCTCTCGCTTTTGTTCTTTTTTCAGGCTAGATCATCTTCCCTACCTTCTCTGTTTAACTCCTGGCCATCAACACTCAGCACACACAACACATTTCCAGACAGGAGACAGGCATTGTCTCTCTGCTTTATTTGGTCCCTGTATATATTATATATTTCTATTATTGTCTGCATTGTATTATCTTACAACCTATTTTATATATAATGCAGCATATAATACATATTGCTCATTTTCAATTATTTTTATGATTGCTATTTAAGGTCACCCAGGTGCTAAAACATAGGACAAGTGTCCCGTGGTCTCCCTCAAGGCTCTTTCCCTTTGAGTCTCAGGTGTAAAATGGGTACTGTGGCTCCATGAAGGTAAGAGATATGTATGTAAAGACATTACACAGAACTCAATTAAGGCCAGCCATGACTCTTAACAGTTTAGTGCTTGGAATAAAGTGCTTGATAACCTGAGTTCAGGAAACGCTTCTTTTAAATGACGTCACTGTAGGCGACTTAAAAAAATCACAGCACGTCCGGAGAGTACACAATCTAATTACTTAAAACGGGGTTCACCAGCAACACAGCTTAGAGGTTCTGCATAAAACAGAATACACTGAGTAGCCCAGGCTAGAGAACAGTAGCTCAACAGCCGAGGTATTCCTGGAATCACTCCCGGCCGGGGCGAAGGGTCTTTCCGGCCCTGGGGAAAGGCCGCCTTCCCTAAAGGATTGCGCGAGGGGCTGGATCTTCATGGCCTGCGGAAACACCCACCACCTGGGCGGACCAGGCACCCTCTCGCTCTCGGCGACCAACGGCCACAGCCGCCTCCAGTACTCTACTCGCCGCTGAGGCGACCGCAGCAGCCGGAGCCCAGCCTGCGACCCCCGCGGCGCCGCGCTCCCAGGGCAAACCGAGGCCGTGGGGTCTCCCCGCACTCCACGCAGGGGCGGCGGGGCGGGGCGCGATGACGTCAAGAGCAGTGACGCGAGGACGCACCGCGACGCGGTGACGCACGCCCCTTTGTTGGCTCAGTAGCGGTAGCAGCGGCCGTGGAGGTGGCGCTGGGGACTGTTTTCTCTCGGAGGCCTGAGCTGAGCCGCGTCTGACTGAGGCGGGCGGCGAGCGGCCCCCTCGCTCCCTCCCTCCCTCCTCCGCGCCCTCCCCGCCGCCGCCAGCCGCCAACCGCCAACCGCCGCGCCCGGGGAGGAGCCGCGGCCCGCGGGGCCGGAGCCAGGCCTGCGTCCGGACATCAGCCGGAGCCGGAGCGAGAGCCGGGGCCTCGGCGTCCCCGCCCTCTCCCCGCCTCAGGGCCAGCGTCCGCCGGGCCTCCGCGCGTCGCGCCATGGACTCGGACGAGGGCTACAACTACGAGTTCGACGAGGACGAAGAGTGCAGCGAGGAGGACAGCGGCGCCGAGGAGGAGGAGGACGAGGACGACGATGAGCCGGACGATGATAACCTGGATCTGGGCGAGGTGGAGCTGGTGGAGCCGGGGCTGGGCGTCGGCGGGGAGCGGGACGGACTGCTGTGCGGGGAGACGGGCGGCGGCGGCGGCAGCGCGCTGGGGCCCGGCGGCGGCGGCGGCGGTGGCGGCGGCGGCGGCGGGCCGGGGCACGAGCAGGAGGAGGATTACCGCTACGAGGTGCTCACGGCCGAGCAGATTCTGCAACACATGGTGGAATGTATCCGGGAGGTCAACGAGGTCATCCAGGTGAGTGTGGCCCCCGCGCCGGCTTGACCGAGCCAGACCCGGGAGCGGATTCGGGCGGTCCGCGCGGCCCCGAGGGGCAGGCCGGGGCCTGGTGCGCAGCCTAGCCTGGTGCCTCCCGGCCCTGTCTCGTCTTCTGCTGGGGATAGAGCAGACATTCGCCGGGTGTGGGGAGGTGCGCTAGGGGCGGTGCTTTCCAGGTCCTGCTATGGCGGAGGCCTCCGGCCGCCTCAGACTTCTCTTGCGGGCAATTGCTGCGGGTCTCTGGGCCCAGTGTCCTTCCTCTGGCCTCAGGAGAGCTTACAGGGGCGGGGCGGGATGGGAGAAGATCTGGGCCCCTGAGACGGCTTCCCCGGCTTTCAGACTCACTTGAGCACTTTTGGAAGGGGTTGGAGTAGGCCCAAGGGCTTGCTTGGTGTACAGTTGCCCCAAGTGGGCACCAGTTAATAAAGAAATGGATCTGCTTGGCAGTCTTAAGTGCCTACTTAAAAGTGGGGGAAGGGAGCTATTTCTTGGAAGAGGTGCTGATGGACCTTCTTTTCTGATGGTGAGGCTTCTGCTTGTACCTTTTTAAATGTTTGCTGTTCGTTTGGGTTTTAACTGCTACTCTTGTCAGCTGTAGCACACTTGAAGCCGTTGGCATAGTTGCTGCAACTTGCATACCCAGCCTTTGCAGCTCAAACAACAGCAAAGCGCAGTGTTGTTGTGTAATATTGAACAAGACTCTTATTGTGAGTTAGCAAGTTAGAGACTTTCTGCTTCTGGACTCCTTCCTCTGATAATTTGTATTTCATTGTCAGTAAGTAGGATTAGGTTTAAATTGATAACCGCATCTCATCTAATCTTGTGGGTCATATTTTGCGTTTTGAGCTTTAGAAAATCAAAAGTTTTAGTTTATTTGGAGAAAACCAATGAGGGGGTCAGGGGTACGACTGCAGAATAAAAATGGGGTCTTGCCTCAGTATAACTCTTTGAAAACACTAGTTTCGTGGAAGAAAACTGTATAGGTGAGCAGCTGGTTACTATTGCCTTCTTGTATGTGATTATTTTTTCCCCCTCTTAAAATTGGTTGACTAATATTCACTGGTGAATTAGCTGTATGTCACTGCTTGTTGAGCTTGCATGATTAATAGATTCTTTTCATTAAGTTTTTTACAGTATTGTTTAGTAAAAAAGACACTTTCTTTTGAAAATGTAGCCATCTATTTAGGCCTGTTTGAAAACAGTGTTTTAAATAATAGTAAAAAAAAAAAAAAACCTGTGATACTTAGTGCTATTAGTAAACAGTGGAAATCTCAAACTTTCGTATAGATAATGTAGTCTGAAGAGGAAATTGAAGGGTTGTAGAAGGAAGATAAGTTTTATAGCTCTTTCTGATCTACAAATACAACATTCAAGTTGGTCACTAAATTGAGAATTTTTTTTTTTGAAGAAGGTTGAATTTACAGTGAAACCTTGAATTCCTTTTTCATTTATTTAGTATATAAAGTTTATAGTAAATCTATGTTGAATCTGATGCTTTCAGACCTATCACCTGGCTTATTTGCATGTTTAATTACCTTTAAACATTCATGGATGTTTATTATTTAACTTCTTGTAGTATGTTTTCAGGTAGTTAAATCTCATTCTGCCTTTTCAGCTCTTAGGTGTGTCCTCAACCACTGAGGCCAAACCCTACAAATTGTTTATGTCGCTTCTGGAGCAGAGATGTAGCTAATGAATGTGACATCAGTTTTTCTTTGTTAGTTTAGAGGAAGAGGAGTAAATATGGATAAACTGAACTAAGAAGAGCTGCAAAATACTAGAGAATTTTTTTAAGTGTGCTACTTTAACCATGTTTTCATCCTGGATTTTTGAAGCAACTCTTTTCCTAGGTTACTACTTGTTAAAGGTGCTCTTAAGTAGGACTGCTGAAATGAGTATCTTTTCTTTGTTAAAAGTTCATATTTAGAAACATCAGTAGATCAAAGGATAGGATTTACCCCAGATCGTCTTTCTCGAAATAGTATACACTGGGCAAATGATGCACTAAACTAGGGTTTGGTTATGTCATAGATTATTTATGTTAATAGATTTAAACTTAAGTTATACAGGTAACACATTACATTGTAAGAAAAAAACTGATGAGGTGAGGAAAAAAAAAAAAGATAAAAAATTATCTTGCCTGCTACTGAGAGAGATACACCAGAATCTGAACTGTAATCATCGTTCCAGATCTGTGGATGGGCTATACATGTTTAAAAAAAATAATAATTACAGAATAAAACTAGATTCTTTTTATATTTTCAGTGGAAAAAAAGCAGGTTACAAAAACAGAGGGAAGGTCAACAACTTTCTTCTGTCAATAAGTAACTATTTTTCAAGTGCTTACACAATTACAGATCTAAACTAATTTAGTCAATCTGTTATTATTGGTCTTCCTTTTGTCTAGTTTTCATCTTTTATAAACCTCATTAGAAATATTCTTACAGGTAAATGTCTGGATGTTTTGTTTTGTTAGGATAAATTGCTGAGCCAAAACATTTGCTTATTTTCAATCATTTGATAAATATTAGCACCTTGCTTTCAGCAAGGTTGTACTAGTTTTCCCTCCATGGTCCTTGATTGGTCATCATTTTTTTTTTTTTTTTAAACTAATGAGGTTGAATTTTTAAAGAGTTTTTTGGGCATTGATATTTCTTTTGTAAATTGCCCTTTGCTTTTGCTCATTTTACCCCGTTTTGAGATGTTTATCTTTTTATTGATTTATGAGACCAGTTTATATTCATAGAGCCTTTAAACATCAGGTTTTTCAATTAAAGCTAATGTTTAATATATAGTAAGTTTTAAGTAAGTTAAAAATCGTTGTTTTATTAACTTAATTCACATTGAGGAGCTTGCTGTTAATTCTAAAAAGTTTAAATCCCTTTCTTCCTGGTACTACTTTTCAATATGAATCAACATGAATATGTTAGTGAATTTGAAAATAAATGTGCAGGAGAAAAAGATTGAATGTAAAAAAGTTTGCCAAGTTAATTGATTCTTCCGGGGGGGGGATTTGATTACTTTTTCTGGGCAACAACAGATTAATACTGTTATTTGTAGATATTTGCTGGTTAGTTCTAGTCTTCAATCAAGTTAACACTGTCTTTTAGAAAGCTCTTGGTTTTCTGGCTCTCTGTAACTTTTGTTTGTTTAATCTGATCTTCTTTTAAACTCTTTGTGGCTACTTACTTTTGAACTTTAAGACCAGGGGTTTTCTGTAACATATCTTAAGGGTGGAGAAGTGCTTAAAGTCCTTTATTTACCCAGCTATATTTAACTAGCATTGTTAATATTAAGATGGTTAATAATATTACAGTGGTTATCCAATGTAGTTGTCTAAATATCTAAGTAATTTATTAAACTAACACTACACAACTCTGGAATTCAAGGATGTTTACATTTGCTCTTTTTTGTTCCACAGCATTCTTTAGCAAATGTTGATTGTGCCTTGTGTGTGCTGGTCACTATAGAGGACATGGTTCTTGCCTAAGAAGCATGTAGAGGTGGGGAACATAGAGATTCTTGGACTCAGTTCCTAGAGATTGTTATCCGTTAGTCAAGTCTGAATTGGAGCCTAGGCGTCTTATATTTTTAGCCAGTCCAGTGATAGTTCTGAAAGACTGGAATGTTCATAGTTCACCCATTGTCATGATTTTGACTCATTCAGGCAGAATGAGTAAGAAGGGCAGTAACCCTTAGGAATACCACATTTAAAGGATGTGCTGAGGAAGAGGCACATGAAACTGTTGGATGTGAGTGATCAGGGAGGAAGCAAAAGAGAAGTGGGTGGGCTTCTTGCTATTAGAAGATTATTCTTAATAACCTGTTTTAAATGACAACAAATTTTCTGCTGGCTGTTGATATGAAATGTTTAATATTTTGCCCATTTTTTATTTAAAATATTTGAAATACTTCTAAGCTGAGGTTTCATGCATAAATTAGAGGCAGTATAGTCAAGTGTATTGTGTATTGGTTCAGGAATCAGTTGTAGCCACTGCTTTTTCTAGCTGGCAGGTTAATTTTTACATCATAGAACCTTCAGTTTTTGTCTGCTTCTTCCCACCCCCATCCCCCCCCCCCTTTTTTTTGATCTGGGAAGTTAAAACAGGACTGTTGAACTACTAGATTGGTCTTTTTTACATTAATGCTTAATCTTTCTAATATCCTTTTAAAAAGACCTCAGTGAATTGGAGATCCTCCTTGTTTCAATGAAATTGAACTCAAGTGGGCATATCAAGATAAATTTAGATTGGTTAACTGGGTTGGGGGGGATTTTGTGTGTGTGTATGTGTTGAAGCCATTGAGGTGTTCCGTGTAGTTTATTCTTCTTGGAACTTTTTTTTCCCCCCAGCTGATTTTCTTGAGTTACAAGCTTAAGTTATATTCTTTTTGAATCACTTATGGCATTAGTCATGAATCAGGAACTGTGGGGGTGGGATCCAGCAGTCTGTTTTAACATTCCAGGTGATGCTGATGCAAGCTAAAGTTTGAGAACTACTGGTCTAGTTGAGATATAACAGCAGTGTTTCTCTATGTGTAATGACTAGTGATGAATTACTATAGAGTGGGTTAATGATGGAAGGCAAATTGTTTAAGAAACTAATAAAAGGAAAATTTCGAGAGCCTGAACAATTACTAGGAGAGAGTGCTAGCTAGAGAGAGCCTACAAATAACAATTACTAGGCTAATCATGGAGGGGATTTGTTATCATTACTGTCATTCTTCAGATTAAAGTGGTCTATACTCAGTTATTTCAAACATGCAGGCCAAACCAGTGACAATCTCGTATTCTAGGTTGGAACATTTAGGTTTTCTTCCACCCTTTCTCATGCCCTGGATTTTTTATTTTTATTTTTTTAAGAATAAAAATAGTTGAGTTTATGTGATACACTGGAAGGGATGTAAGGAATTGAATACTGTAAATGCAGTTGCTCAATATTGTACAGAATGTTGAAGAAAATGTGAGACTTACTCTTAAGGAGCTCATGGTGTCTGAATTTTGACTCTTAAAGCTGTTAAATCAATGCTAAATGGATTGTAATAGGTATTCATGGAAGAGATGTGTGAGTTTTATCTGAACATGTCTAGGAGTTAGATGGATAGAAGATACAGATAGGAAGCCATTCTAAGAAATTGAAATAAGAATGAGGAAGCTGTGTCCCAGTGATGGTGAGGTTACCTCAGGTAAAACAGTTTGTTAATTATAAGTGATAATGTTGTAAAAGCTGGGAGATTTGATACTCTGAACAAAGATAGGCAGAAGTCATCAAATCAGATTACTTCCTTGTGGGTTTGTCCTGTGGCAGCTGTATGTATTATTTTTAGCCCTGTATTTTCCTCAAAACTAGTGGCTTAAAAACAGCAAACATTTATTATCTCACACTTCCTGTGGGTCACAATTCTGACTTCAGCTTAGTTGGGTGCCTCTGTTTCAGGGTCTCTCATAAGGCTGCAACTCAACATACTGGCTAGGTTGCAGTTATCAAGGTTTGGCTGACTGGCTAGAGGAAGATCCCCTTTCGAGTCACTCATGTGACTGTTGTCAAGCCTCAGGATTTTTCACTGGCTGTTTTTTGGCCAGTTCCCTGCCATGTGGGCTTCACTGAAAAGTGGCTTACAACACAGTAGCTTTTTTCCTTTGGGGCAGGGGGTTTCTGATAGAGAACCCCCCAGATGAAGCCACACTCTTGTAAAACCATCTCAGAAATGACATCCTATCACTTTGCCATACTCTACCTGTTTTAAGTGAGGAACTAAAGAGGAAGGAATTACACAAAAGTATGAAGATGAGGTAGATCCTGGGGGCCATTTTAGAGGCTACTTACTATGATACATATGATCTGGCTCAGTTAAGAGGTGAATGAGAACTATAGTATAATGCTTACCTATCCAGTCAATGTATATACTAATGGGAGTGTATAGTAATTTGGATTTTTTATTTTAGAATAACTTTAAATTATTTGTGCTTGGCTTTGCAAAGTATTATATCTTTAAATGGTAAGTATTCCTAATTACCTTCAATGGCTGAGATTGAAAGAATAGTTAGCAGCTTCTTGGAATTATTAATAACTACCGGGAATCCGAGATTCTCCAGTCTGTTGGTTTGTTTGTTTTTTTTTAAACTCTAGCTACATAGTAGAATCACCTGGGAATTTTTTCATCACATTTTAAATTTTGAGATAATTGTAGAGTCAAATGCTGTTGCAAGAAATAATGCAGAGAGATCCCCTATACCCTTTACTGATTTTTCTATGATGATAACATCTTGCAGAACTAGTATATAGTATCAGAATCAGTATATTGATACTGATGCAGTTTACTCATTCAGATTTCTTTACTTGAGGATTTTTAAAAAAATGTTGGGACTCGTAACCCAAGGCCAAGCAAATGAATTTCTAGGAGTTTGGACCAGGCATTATCATTAACCAGACGTTTTCCCCTGGTTTATTTTAATGCATAGCCAGGATTGAAAGCAAAGTCATTGTTCTTGTCTAGTGTCTTTAAGAATCCTCTTTGTAACATTCCAGCCTGCTTAACTATGAGTAAATGACAATGAACTAGTTTGTGATATAGCTCATTCTAACTCTTGATTTTTTGGGGGAAAAAAAAATTGGGATTATACTGTTTTCACTTTAACTTTGACCCATTGTTCCTAGGGTGGCCCTTTGATACTTTTAGTTTTTCTTTTTTTAAATTATATATTTATTTATTTTTGGCTGCGCTGGGTCTTCGTTGCTGCTCTCAGACTTTCTCTAGTTGCAGAGCAGGAGCTTCTCACTGCGGTGGCGTCTCTTGTTGCAGAGCTCAGGCTCTAGGATACAAGCACTTAGTTGCCAGGTGGCATATGGAATCTGCCCTCCATTGGCAAGCAGATTCTTGAACTGCCGGACCACTAGGGAAGTCTTGTTGTTTTCTTAACAATTATTGTTTGGAAGCATGAAGGAAAAACTTTTTCTTGAAGATAATCAATCCTCTTTTCTTTGTCTCTTCTATGACAGTGAACCTGTATCTTTGATTATGCATGTTGCCTACTTCTCTAATTTTCAATTATACATTGCCTTTCTTAGGTATAATATCTCAGGCCCATAACTTTGTTAAGATCTTGGCTATTTATACAGTTCATCTTTTAGTATTGATACTAGATCAATATCAGGTTGATAACTGATATCAGTAACCTTTGGTTACTATGTAGCCTTACAAATAGCTTAATTATTCCTTTAAACTGATGGGATAAATAGAAGAATGAGTGGGTAGACTGACATTTGATGATCACTTACTAGGTGAGAGAATCTGTTATCTGTGGCTGCTTCTAACTTGGGATCACTGAATCCTTTGGGACTCATGAGATGGGTCCTTGATAAGGCAGTCCTTGCCTTATTTTATTTTCAGTGTTTAAAAAAGCCTACTGTGTTTAAAACAAAGTAAATCAGAACTGCCCAAGCTGAGTAAAATATGGGCCAGTGTGGGATCTTCAGTTCCAAAAGAATGGGCATGTTTTATAGCATCAGTAGATTTCTACAGTCATGTATATAAAGTTTCTGAAATGGAGCTGGACCCTGCTGTGGTCCTTCCCCACCCACATTGTTTTGTCTGGAAAAACTTGAGCCAAATAATAGGTTTAATCAGATAAGTGAGAAGATAAAAAAACAAAGGAAAAACAGTCCAGTTGTTGATCAGTTGCTTAGTCTTGTCTGACTCTTTGTAAGCCCATGGACTGCAGCACGGCAGGCTTCCCTGTCCTTCACCATCCCCTGGAGCTTGTTCAAACTCACTCATGTCCACTGAATCAGAGATGCCATCCAGCCATCTTGAACAATACCTCATTTCTTAATCTTGCTGTGTGGTAGATGTCAGTTGGTGTTTGAATTGAATTAATGGGTAGTTTGGTATCTTAGAAGGCAGTTTTAAAGGGTCATATTGAGCTAGCATCTGCTCTGGCAGATTAACTTTTCAGAGGCCCTACTTTTTCTCATTTTTAAAAATGAGAATACTAGTATTAAGGTCAAATACTGTATTGGGAACTTTTTCATGTAATTTTTTTTCTTTAATGTAAACTTGCTGAATAGCATCTTTCCCTTTTTCCTATGTTCCATTTAAAAGAAGTGTCACAAGTGACCAGACACTTAATACGTTTTGGCAAAAAGCACAGCAGATAATGAAGTATTAGGTAACATTTCCTTATTACTAAGACATTTGTTTAGACAGTGCTAAGAATAGCTATAATCCCAGACACTTCTCTCCAGACTTGCTTTGCTATCTGCTTTGAAACTGTCATACTTCTAATTAAAATATTAACTGATTCCAGTTACATATTATATCCTTTCTCAGTCACAGTTGTACAGTTTTTTAGGGATTAGATATATGCTAGAGACTGAGAAGTATTTTCTGATTTTCTAGCAGGTATTTATAAGTAAAATCCTCTTATGTGGACTCATTGAAATTTGTGACATTTTGGACAGGTATTCCTCTGAAACCCATTTAAAAACAAATTTATTGCCTTTTCTCTTTAAGGCTATTCTTCCTTTGATTGATTTACTAATCAACCATTCTTGGAATCTGAAAGTCATTGATTCTTTTTTGCCCCAGCATTTCCTGTATCCAATTAGCCCTGATAAGTTACTCTGAAATTTGTTATTCTTCTTTTAACTAAATAGAAAACATACATTTTCTGTTATATGTCTAGCTAGCCTAGATGCTTTAATATGGTGTTTGTGGCTTCCTCACCTTGATTTATGGAAATTTTTTCATTCTTCTCCGCTGTTGTTTCTAATTTTCCCACCATTCCCAGTTGCACTGCTTACAATTTCTTACTGTATAAATGCACATTTATATTTTTCTGTTTTTGTTCATGCTGATCCCTCTTTTTGTGGTTGCTCTTTCTCTTTTTTAAAAAATATGTTTTATTTTTGGTTGTACTGAGTTTGGTTGCTCTGGGTCTTCGTTGCTTTCAGTAGTTGCGATGACTAGGGGCTACTCTTCATTGCCGTGCATGGGCTTGTCATTGCAGTGGCTTCTCTTGTTTCACAGGCTCTAGGCACAGGGGCTTCAGCAGTTGCAACATGCAGGCCCAGTAGTTGCAGCTTGAGGGCTGTAGAGCGATGACTCGGTAGTTACAGCACAGAGGCCTAGTTGCTCCCAGGCATGAGAAATCTTCCCAGACTGGATATAGAACCCATGACTCCTGCTATGGCTGCTCTTGCTCTTCAGTTGCTCAGTCGTGTCTGGCTCTTTGTGACCCTGTGGCCTGGAGCCCACCAGGCTCCTCTCTGTCCATGGGATTCTTCAAGCAAGAATATTGGGGTGGGTTGCCATGCCCTCCTTCAGGGGAGTTTTGTGACCCAGGGATCAAACCTGGGTCTCCTGTATTGCATTGGCAGGCAGATTCTTATCCATTATACCACCAGGGAAGTCTTCTTTCTCTTTTTAATTGCCTGATATCCTTCTACTCATACCCTGCTCAGATATTACATATCTCTTATCAGATCCCTCTTCCCTACCATCACTGCTCTTTAACCTGTGCTTGCATAGCCTTTTATATGGATATTACAGGAGGCTGTAATATGGCCATCCCAATACCTAAGTCACCAGCTGGCTATGAGGGTTTTGAAGGTAAGAGTTGAGTCTTCATCCATAGCGTATGCCACACTATTAATAGTCTTTGATGTAGTAGAAACTCAGTGAATACGTGCTCATTGAAGTTTGTACCTTGTTTCCTTGGTTTCCTTATCTGTAAACCAAACAGAGCCAGACACGATTTTCTTCTGGCACTAATAAATTATTTTATGATTTCCGGATGGTACCATAGTAGTAGTGTAAGGTGACAAGAAAAAAGTGTTTGAATTCCAAGAGTGCAGGCTTTTTAAAGCCTCTTAATATACAGCGACTCTTTTAGATTTAACTTTATCTGCATGTAGTTCCCTGGCACTTTATATGAACTGAGAGTTATGTGAAAAATAACTGAATCACTCTTAATGCAGTAGTTCTCAAAGTATGGTCTGTGAGAGGAATACTTTTTAGGACATTATTTGTTAACATGCTGGGATTTGTACTGATAGTGCAGAAGCAATGGATGGTTACGTAAAACCATGGGTACCTTAGCACAGATCAAGTCAGAGGCACTAAGTATACTAGTACTAGTCATTTTATTTTCCACTGCCACACATTCATTAAAAAATGTTGATTTCACTTATTGTCCTGGGTGAAACAGTAAAAATTATTAGTATTATTATATCTTATCCCTTAAGTACACATTTTGTTAATGTCTTATGTGGCACTTCTGCGTACTCAAGTACAGAGGTTGTCTTGGAGAAAAGCATTTGTGCATTTGATTGGTTTCTGAGCTGAACAAGCTGCTTGATGAAACACCAATTTTACTTGGAAAAAATGACAAACTGATTATTCAGACAAATGGCAAATAAACATATGGTAACTATTTCTCCAAATACACCTGTTATTTAAAAAAAAAAAACTGCTTATAGTATTTGTTGCCAGTGATAAATATTTAA
This sequence comes from Antilocapra americana, assembly GCA_007570785.1. NCBI lineage: Eukaryota > Metazoa > Chordata > Mammalia > Artiodactyla > Antilocapridae > Antilocapra > Antilocapra americana. The sequence goes on along the minus strand of ML661891.1, from coordinate 3,429,062 downwards.
AGTTTTTAAGTGCAAATTAGAATTTTGGAAAACATATCTTCCACTGTGAGACTGAGACTAACAATATCCTGGTCATGAGATCCTGTATAATACCAACATTAGGAAGATCTGCTTTTAACATAATGAACCAGTATCTTTCAAATGACTAATTTACCAGTGACAGTTCACAATCATAGATTGGTAAATGATCCATTCAAAGTACAAGATAGACCATTAGATTTTAATATGACAAGAGTAAGAAAAGTTCTTTGATATGATTTCAGATTCTGTTTTACAGCTAGCCTTTAAGAAACTACCACCTTTTGAGTTTTGGTGTAAGATAAAAAAATATTCATAGTTATCTGAACAGGCTATAAAAGTTCTTGTGCTTTTTCCAACTCTACATATCTTTGTGAGACTATCTTTTCCTTTTTCTTCAAACAAAACAACATGTTTGAAGGTTGAATACAGAAGCAGATATGAGAATCCAGCTGTTCTCTATTTACCCAGATATTAAAGAGACTTAGTGTACTTTTTTCTCTGTTTTAGAATATATAATTTATTTTAATAAAATGGGCTTTATATTAATATAATGGGGTTTATTACTGTTATTTTTAATGAAGTAATATTTTAAAATTTCTGTTTTGATATCTAACATAAATACTGATACAAAACTCTTTGGCACCTTCAGTAATGTTAAAGTTTCAAAAGGGTTCTGAGGCCAAATAAATTGAGAGTTGCTGCTTTGATATTCTGAAATATTTCTGAATCACTAAGGAAACATAGTATTGACTTGCAAACAGGAGATATGACTAACCAATATATGACTAACCACGCTATGTGTTTACTTTAAGTTAGTAATGGGTTATATATGACAGATTAGGAATTACTGCTGATTAATCAAAAACATACATAAGCTATGTTAGATGTTGTGCTAACATGTAACAGAAATACTAGAAATGTGAATCATAAAATATGACTAGTTCTGGAAAGATGTTTAGAAATCGAGTGGGATGCTTAATTTTTTCAAGGAGTAACTAGTAGAGATATCACCTGACATATTCCATTAATTTGTTTATATTCTGACTTCTTACTTTGAAATGAAAGCTCTACGTTCAGTTCAGTTCAGTCGCTCAGTCGTGTCCGACTCTGCGACCCCATGAATCATAGCACACGAGGCCTCCCTGTCCATCACCAACTCCTGGAGTCTAACCAAACCCATATCCATCGAGTTGGTGATGCCATCCAACCATCTCATCTTCTGTCCTCCCCTTCTCCTCCTGCCCCCAATCATTCCCAGCATTAGGGTCTTTTCAAATGAGTCAGCTCTTCGCATTAGGTGGCCGAAGTATTGGAGTTTGAGCTTCAACATCAGTCCTTTCAATGAACACCCAGGACTGATCTCCTTTAGGATGGACTGGTTGGATCTCCTTGCAGTCCAAGGGACTCTCAGGAGTCTTCTCCAGCACCACAGTTCAAAAGCATCAATTCTTCATCGCTCAGCTATCTTTACCGACTAACTCTCACATCCAAACATGACTACTGGAAAAAGAGCAGTGGCTTTGTTTTATTCATTGCTGATTCATTGCTGTAGTCCCAGTGCCCAGAACAGTACCTGATAGGCTATGAGTGCTAAGTTGCTTCAGTCCGACTCTGTGCGACCCAATGGACTGTAGTCCACCAGGCTCCTCTGTCCATGGGATTTTCCAGGCAAGAATACTGGAGTGGGTTGCCATGCCTTCCTCCAGGGGATCCTCCCAACCCAGGGGTCAAACCTGAGGTGCTTATATCTCTTGCATTGGCAGGCAGGCTCTTTACCACTCTGTCTCCTGGGAAGCTCACCTGACACGTAGTAGTCACTTAGCAGACATTTTTTTGTGAACATTTTTATTTTATCCCCATTCTTTAATATTTTGCTATGTATATAATTTTAGGTTGATAGTTTTCTTTCAGCACTTTAAAGATTCCATTGTTTTCTGGCTTCTATTGTTTGTGGTAGGAGGAAGCTAAGGGACCTTTTAATCTGGGTGTTTGTAATATTTTAGACTTTGTGTCTAGTTGTGGTTTTATTTATGTTTATTTTGCTTTGTGTTTTCAGATCCTTTTGAATCTTTGGGGGTGAAGTCTTATGGGTTTTGGAAATTCTCAGTTTTGCCTTTATCCCATTTCCTCCAGTTGCACATATATTAGAGCTTTTCATTGTGTTCCATATGTGTTTGATGCTCTTTTGTGTATTTTATATATTTTTTTCTCTGTGCTTCAATTTGATTGATTTCTATTGATCTGTTGTCTGAGTCTCTACATCTGTCTTCTCCTTTGTCTGATTTGCTATTAGACACCTCTCAACTATTTCAGATACTATATTCTGAAGTTTCCATTTAATTCTTTTTTACTGATGCTGTTTTCTAGTGATATTTTTCTTTTTCATCTGTGTTACATCTTCTGCATTATTTTCTCCAGCATGTTAAGAACTTATTACTAAAAGTTTTGTCAGCTAACTACCAACATCTGAATTATGTTAGTCTCTACATATTATTTTGTTTTCAGTCACGTTTTCGTTTCATTTGATATATTTTGATTACATGACAGTACCTCTATATAAAGTATTTAGAGATTCTGAATGATGGTGGATTCCTCCAGAGAGGATTTTTATTTTTCTTTCTGCTTGACAGTGAGAATGGTGAGTGGTTGTCTTAATCCAGTATGGTTGAGTTCTAGCCCTGTTCAGTTCTAGTCTGTCTCTTACCTGCCATTGACTTTTTAGAGTCTTCAACTAAGAACTGATGTTTTTCAGCAGTCCCTCTCCTAAGGGCTCCCGAACTTTATTTCCTTCCCAGACTGCTGGAAGCACCAATCCGTGTTTCAGAGGCTCTAGATGTTTAGTCTTGGCTCTGTGTGATCCCAGGATTCAGTAACTGTTCTGGGTGGAAGACCAGCCATTCCTCTACTCATTGAGATATTTCTTAAAGTCTCAGTGTTAGTTTCCTTTTGTTGTTGTAATAAGTTAATACAAAGTTAGTGACTCTGAACAACAGAAATTCAATATTTTACAGTTGAGAAAGTCAGAAATTCAAAGTGAATCTCACTAGGCTAAAATCAAGGAGTTGGCATGCTAAGTTCCTTCTGGAGGCCCTAGGGGAGAATCTGTTCCCTTGACGTTTTCGCTACTAGAGGCTGGCTACATTCCTTGACTCTAACCTTCAAAATCAGAAAAGCATAGGCATCTTAAGATCTTTTTTCCACTTTTGCCTCCTCCTTTTAAAAAGACCCTTTGATTACATTGAGTTGACCTGGAAAATCTCTCAAGCAGCTAAATTAGCAGTTTTAGTTACATCTGCAACATTAATTCCTCTCTGCCATGTATTATAAATTCATGGGTTCTGAATATTAGGATATGAACATCTCTGGGTGGGGGAGCCACTTTTCTGCCTGTCAGTAGCACCCCTCTGTGGTAGATTATCAGTCTTCTGCCTGCTCCCAGAATTCTCAAGTGCCTCCAGGTAAAAACCCCTGAGGTTGTAAGATTACCAACTTCTCTAGTTTTTGTTGCCTTCACAGCTCTCTGCTGTTTTCAGACATGATTTTGGGATATTTTTCAGCCTTTCTGATTCTGGATGAGGATGGTTGTTTACATCTTAACTATATTCTACCTGAAAATAGAATAATAAATATTTTTAAAAATCAGTCAATATCCTTAGTCTATCAGATCTGTCTTAGAGATTTTTGAAGAATGCTTTCCGTGGGTGCACACCACCACCCATGGACTTTTGAACTTCAATTCCAGCTAGAAAGTATGACAATTTAAAGATTGGAGTAAGGGAATGTCTGAGATTTGGGAAAATAGCAGGATGGAAGGGAAAAAAAGATCTAATTTACTCATTTTTATGTAAGGAAAGATGTATAAACATAGAAATGGTAATAATCACTGATCTTTATGAACTATGCTAGGTGTTTTCATTCATGTTTGTTAGTTTATTACAAAATCACAAGAAAGTAACCTTATCTCCGTTATATAGATGAGTAAATTGAAGTTAAGAGAGGCTGAGAAATGAGTTTCTCAGGGAATCTAGAGTTTCTCTGTTACAGACTGGTGGAGGACATTGAAACTGGGTCTTTTTGACTTAAAATAGAATTTCTTTCTGCTGTACCAAACTTTTTCAGACCTTAGTTGGACTTTATGACTGAGTCAAATTCCCATACTTAAGTTTTCTTTGTATTTGTATGCTGAAAACTTTATAGTACTAAAAGAATCTTTCATTTTGGCTAATTGACTAATTTTAAATGTTTCTTGTATTAGTTATCTATTGCTGCACAACACATTACCTAGCACTAGGGATTTAAAACAGCAAACATTTATTATAGTTTTAGGTTGCTTAGCTGGGTGATTCTGCGTCACGGTCTCTGATTAGGTTGTAGTCATCCTGTCAGCCTAGGATGCATTTATCTGGAAGCTTGGTTTGTGTTGAAGAACTGCTTTCAAGATGACTCACTCACGTAGTTGTTGGTAGGAGACTAGTTCTTCATCACATGGGCCTCTTCACTGCACTACTTTAGTGTCCTTGCTACAAATTAGCTGACTTCCAACTAGACCAAGTAGTCCAAGGAACCAAGGCAGATACAGTAAATGTTTTCATGGTCTAGCCTTATTTTGTGATTTCTGCATTGTCTTATTTGTTATACAGTGCTTCCCTGGTGGCTCAGTGGTAAAGAATCTGCCTGCCAAGGAGGAGACCTGGGTTCAATCCCTGAGTTCAATCCCTGGGTCTGTAAGATCCCCCGGAGAAAGAAATGGCAGCTCACTCCAGTGTTTCTTTCTTGGAAATCCCATTGACATAGGAGCCTGGTGGGCTGCAGTCCATGGTGTCATAGAAGTGTCAAGATGTGACTTAGTGACTAAACAACAGCAGCTGGTTACACAGTCAGACCTCTTCACTGTGGGAGGGAACTGCACATATCCCAGAGGGCAGAGATCACTGGGGGCCATCTTGGAGGCTGGCTACCTACCACACATTCTATGTGAAAAGGAAGGGAAAGATACAGGACTATGGTTATGACACTTTATTTTATTAATTCCAGGATCATGAGATTATTATTAGTTTTTTTTACATTATGCTTAATAAATAACAAAAAGTGAACTTGAAAGCTCCCCAAACTGGGTGTATTTATAAAGCTCTTAAACACATAATAATTACTTTGTCTATTTAATTCATACTTTTTATCTTACAAAACTCATACCTTATGTAAGACTGGAGTCTGACCCATCTACATTACTATGTGACCTTAGACTAACTTGGTTTATAGTCTGAACCTGCCCTTGCAGAAGGAAAGGTTTGGATATGATGATTTCTAAAGCTCCTTTCTAGGTATAAAATTCAGATGACAAAAGATAATTAGTATGAATGCTTTCAAGATGGGAAGCTGAAAGACCAAAGCCTCCTTTCCATCTGTCTATCTTGAAATTGGTCCTATTGGATTTTATAACACTATTCCTAAAAACATTAAACATCTTTCTGTCACCATGTTCTGCCAGATCTGTACTGAACACTTACGTTCATGTGCTTCCCCTTGGTGTGCTTTGTGAACACTTTCCTTTCCAGGGCTCCTAGTCTAGGAAGGGCAAACACATAAATAAATCCTTGACTGTAAAGGCAGTAGCTAGGACCCATAATGCCTACTTTTATCTACGTGTAGCTTAATCTCAGTTATATCCTATTTCTTGATTTGCTCTGGCCTGGTTTTCATAGTTGAGTATCTTTGTGTATTGCCATTACCCAGAAATCCCACACCTATCAGTTTGTCTTTTGAGATGTTATTTTTACACCAGGTCAACCCCTGATGTGTTTTCACTTTTGTTGTAGTTAGACCCCTCTTTGCTGCTTGGTTAAGGAAAGCCTTGCCTTCCGAAGACACTAGCTGGTTTTTAGGAAAGAAGGAAAGTAGTCCTTTGGATAAGTCTTGCTAGAAGATATTAGAAGTTATTAGAAGGTTCTCATTGACAACATCAGAAAAATTAAAAGAATGAAAAGGGTGATATTGATGGAAAATGGGGCCTTATGAGTGTAATGTGATTACCACAGATTTTTTTAGGAAATGCTGAATGTCTCCTTTTTCTCTGAGTGGTCATCCTGTTCAGTTTTGTGACAGTGTCAAAAATGTTCGTACTTGGTCTGTTTATGGCCTGAGAAAGTACACCGTAACTTTACCAATCTTGATAAGCAGAAGGAGTGGGACAGGAAGTGTGCTTATGAGGAACCTACTAAGCCCAGGACTTCTTGAGCCTAGAGGGACCAGAGGATGCAGATGAGGATAAAAGATGCTCAGCCTGATAGATCAGCCTTCTCATAATTTGACCTCTGTTTACTTTATCCATCATTTCTTCACACTCATCTTGACATGACAAAATAATCATAGTCGCTGTGAAATTTTTCTTTGTGACTTTTTTTTTATCCTTTCAAATGCTTTTCCCCTAATAAACTCATTAGTACTTCAAGACTCACCTTAAACATCATTTTGTCTTTGAGTCTTTCCCTTTGAGTGGGTCTCAGAATTTTGTATATATAATACTATTATTTAAAAAATCTGTTATTCACTTGCTAATAGATTTTGAAAATCCTTGATCATTGTGTTAATTTTGGTATTCTCATTGACTCGCACATTTCCTGGAACATGGCTAATAAACATGAATTTGAAGAATCACAATTAAATGTGAATGAGTTTTATTATTGATAAAAATAAGTCTTGGTGTACTGCCCCTATGCTTTTCCTTTATGAATGGTTCACATTCCTATTCTGTTGACTTCATCGAACTAAATCTCTCATTCTCTGATATATTTTCCATGTTTTTGTTTTGAACCAATTGTTAAGGGAGTATTAGTCATCACAACAATTCTCTGAAGTAGATGGTATTTTTACTATTTTATGGATAAGGAAACAGAGGAATTAAGTAGCTTGCCTAGGTTTTCGTGGTTGGGGTCAGAACTCAGTCCTTTACATCATTAAATATAAATAAAACATATATGACTGCTCTTGTCTTATGTGCTGGGTATTTTCTGATTGTCTCTCCAGATCTGTTCTACCTTTCTCTCTCTAACTGTATGCCCCAGGAGACTAACTTGTACAGTCAATCAGTGGGCTGTTTTATGACTTTAGTATTGTTGCTTATGAATCCAAATAAATAATAAACCAGTGTGGGGATAGAGGCAGAAGTCTACTATGTGCCTCATTTAAACTTTGCATCCTACATATGTACCATCTTCAAGAAAATTTCAAGACAGAATTGGTATTTATAACATTTACTACTTTCCATTCCAATTTAAGCATTAAAAACAAAGTTTTAACATTAAATAGTTCTACTACTTGATATATGTTGTAGAATGCACACATGTATAATGTAAAATTTATTCGTGATTTATATATGAAATTACAGACTGAAACCAATAGTCCGCAAAGTCTGCATTCTCCTGACACAAACACTGAGAGGTTCTAGGTGAGTAGTGTTGTGAAATTGTTATGGATACACTAAATAACAAATGCTTCATATATTTAAAGGGATATTAGCTGATTTGACTTATTTTGTTCAATAATGAGAAAATGTTTTTTTTTGTGAAGTTCTTAGAGGACTGTATTACTGATAATGCACCATTTAAAGTCAAATCTAAGTGTGTCTTTATCTTTCAACCTTCTGTTCAGTTCTTATAAAACAAAAACTTAGAGTGAGCCTCATTGTTATTTAATATGAAAGTAATACTCCTTTGAAAAGAAAGTATGTATGTGTATGTATATATAATTTTACTTACCAGTCTGACTTTTTAAATATAATCATTACATTTCTTTGGCCCTAAACATTTTGTTTGTTTTCTATTAATATAATCATCTCAACTCACGTTGCATTAATATAGTTACACTGGGTCCTCTGGACATATGAGTATCTGTAGCTTGATTTATAATGTTGCATTCCACTCAACTATAAAGCTGAAAGGGTGAAAATAGGACTTTAAAATTTACAGAAATCGTCTAGTCATCCTTAGGAATGAAAGTGTAATATATAAACAGTAGTTAAAGAATGAAGGGTGGCAGTAAACTTGTCAAGTATTTGATATCGAAGTCAACACAATTTTTGATTCATGCAAAATAAGATTAATAAGAATGAAAAAGATTTATGCTGGCCAGCAACTTCCCGAGTGTACTGACTCCTTGTTAAGTGATCTCTGAACCTATTCTTAAATGTCTACCATGACTTTTTTTTTTTTTTATTGTTTTTGCCATAATATCACCATGGGTTTACATATGCTTCCCCTCCGGAACCCCCCTCCCTCCTCCCTCCCCCCCGGGAAATCTCGCTGCACCAGTCCCGAGCATCAATCCTGGGCTGGCGATTGATTAGACACATGACAATTAACATGCTTCAATGCCCTTCTCCCATATCATCCCACCCTTACCCTCATCCACAAAGTCCACGATTCTATACATCTGCATTCCATTTGCTGTCTCGCATGTTGGGTTCTCGTTACCGTCTTTCTAAATTCCTTATATATGCATTAATATACTGTATTGTTGTTTTTGCTTCTGGCTTACTTCACTCTGGATAATGGGCTCCAGTTTCTACCATGACTTTTAAGCCCCCACAGCTGCTCTAGAAGTAAGTGCATTTCATATTTGAACAGCTCCGATTTTGAGTTTTTCCATATCTTAATATCTGTTTCTTTGTAGCTTTTTTCTTGAACATACTTGATTCTAACCCTTCCTCATTATAGTCTTTCTGTAATTTTTAAAGAATTGTTTAACATATTAGAGATTACCAATGCATTAAACTATATCTAGGCTAACATTTTTGTGTGTGTGCAGAATCTGGAATAAAGCTTCTGCTTCACTTTTTAAAAAAAATGTATGTTTTAATTGAAGGATAAATACTTTACAGAATTTTGTTTTCTTTCAAACCTCAGCGTGAATCAGCCGTAGGCATGCATATATCCCCTCCCTTTTGAACCCCCTCCCTTCTTCCTCCCCATCCCACCCCTCTAGGTTGATACAGAGCCCCTGTTTGAGTTTCCTGAGCCATACAGCAAATTCTTATTGGCTATCTATTCTATATATGGTAATGTAAGTTTCCATGTTACTCTTTGCATATATCTCACCCCCTCTTCTCCTCTCCCCATGTCCTCTAAGTCTATTCTATTCTCTATGTTTGTTTCTCCTTTGCTGCCCTGTAAGTAAATTCTTTAGTACCATTTTTCTAGATTCCATACATATGCATTAGAATATGATGTTTATCTTGCTGACTTACTTCCCTCTGTACCACAACTTCTTTATCCATTCATCTGTCAATGGACATTTAGGTTGCTTCCATGTTCTAGCTATTGTAAAGAGTACGGCAGTGAACAGTGGGATGCATGGGTCTTTTTCAGTTTTGGTTTCCTCAGGGTATATGCCTAGGAGTGGGATTGCTGCATCATATGGTGGTTTTTTTATTCCTAGTTTTTTAAGGAATCTCCATACCGTCTTCCATAGTGGATTTATCAGTTTACGTTCCCACCAACAGTGCATGAGCATTCCCTTTTCTCCACTCCCTCTCCAGCATTTATTGTTTGTAGTCTTTTTGATGAGGGCCCTTCTGACTGGTGTGAGGTGATATCTCATTGTAGTTTTGATTTGCATTTCTCTAATAATGAGTGATGTTGAATATCTTTTTATATGTTAGCCGTCTGTATGTCTTCTTTGGAGAAATGTCTGTTTAGGTCTTTTCCCCACTTTTTGATTGGGTTGTTTTTCTGGTATTGAGTTGTATGAGCTACTTATATATTTTGGGAATTAATCCTTTGTCAGTTGTTCCATTTGCTATTATTTTCTCCCATTTTGAGGGTTGTCTTTTCACCTTACTTATAGTTTCCTTTGTTGTGTTTCACTTTTTATGGATTGTTGAAGATTATTATGAACTGGTATTTTGGGTTCAGACCTGTCTGTCTGCTCAGAGTTACAGAAAGTAGGATACTGCTGCAGCACTTACGCATCCTATTCTGTTAAATAAATGCCAGGCAAAGCAGAAGCAGATGTTTCTTCATACCCTCATTGCAGACATTGGCAAGTTTTGCATAACAAGTGAATAGCTAACTCATCCTGATGTTACCATTTTATTAATAGTCACTGTTGATGTTATATATTCTTGCCTTCAAGGGAAAAGAAGGTATAAGATTTGCTGACAGCCAACGTCTCATTCAGAAAAATGAAGCAGCCATACTTAGGTTTAGAACAGAGACATCAGTTTGCATTTTGACCTGTTCAGTGACTGTCTTCCAGCAAAGGCTAGACAATTCTTTTTTTTTTTTTTTTTTTTTTAGACAATTCTTTAAAATTATACACATATTGCTAATTAGAAATCTCTTGGAGAATCTCACTGCCATTCATTTTCAACTAGCATCAGGTATTTTGGGAAAGTATGTCTGGATATTTCAACTCTTGTTTAAACAGAATGTGGCCTTCCCTGGTGGCTCAGTGGTAAAGAATCCTCCAGCCAGTGCAGGAGATGTGGGTCAGGAAGATCTCCTGGAGAAGGAAATGGCAACCCACTCTAGTATTCTTGCCTGGGAAATCCCATGGACAGAGGAATCTGGTGGGCTGCAGTCCATGAAGTCACAAAAGAGTTAGACACGACTTAGCAGCTAAACAAGTGCTACAATATTTCCTCTGACTCTGCATTTATATAAATGAGAGTAGTTGCTGGACTTTACTAACTGGTTGACTATGATTAAAATGCTTTCTACTGGGGACTTCCCTGGTGGTCCAGTGGCTAAGACTCCACACTCCCAATGCAAGGGTCCCAGGTTCAATCCCTGGTCAAGGAGCTAGATCCTACATACTGCAGCTAAAGATCCTGCACGCTGCAACTAAGACCTTTCACAGCTAAATTTAAAAAAAAAAAAGTTTTCTATTGCCTTTTTTTACACTTCTGAATCAGTTTAAGGGAAGACTATTATGAAATTGTGATAGAAATTTCTTATCTTTGTTAATCAGGGTTTTCTTCATTCTGTGTAACCAAAGCAAAATACGGAAATAAGTTGCATACTGAGGCCAGTATGACTGAACTCTTCTCCATAGCCTTTGATTAAAGAAAAAATTTTTTTAAATAGTTTTAGTATTCTGAGACTGTTAATCTGTTTTTTAAGCATTAGACTGTCATTTTTTTGTTTGACCATGCATATATTTTCTTGGCTCAAAATTAAAAAAAGTTCAAAAGATAAAAAAGAAAATTTCCTACCTTAATATCTTAGCTACCTGATTCCTTCCCTCAGAGCTAATCACTACTATTATTATTTTTATTCTTAGTACTTTTCTATTAAAAGTAGAATCCCCACAGTTCTCCTAACCTGATTTTTATCCTCCTTTTAAGACCCTAAGTATCATGATTATTTTATGAATTTCTGAAATTAATGGATTCTGAAAATAATGCTTCAGTTGAATGGAGAGTAGTATATAAGTTGAGTGCTTGACTGATTTTTACCTAATATTTTCTTAGCTATACTGTTCTGGGGGACTACAGATACTGGACAGTTCTTTAAGGAGGCTTGTATAAATAAATTATAATACAGTGACATGTCCTGCAGTAGAATTACAGAGTCAAAAAGGAATGTTTAGTGCTATTTTCTGGAAAGTACTGACAAAACTTGGTGGAAGTGAATCTGAAGTGGGTTTTGAAAAATGAATAGTAATTTACTTAGGCAGATGTGATTGGAGATGGAATTCCAGACAGGAGGAAAAGCAATAGAATGTACAAAAGATAGAAGCTATTAATGGTCTAGATTGTTGAATAAACAATAAGGATTGGGAAGCAGTGTGGTGAGAGCTGGAGCTAGACAGGTTATGCATTTTGTGAAAGGTTTTAGCATAGTGCTAAATGAGATGGGGCCGTTGAAACAACTGTAAACTCTTAATATAGGATTAGTGTTGAGAAGAACCACTTTGTTGGCAGTATAGGGAGTAAATGAGAACAGGATGACATTAGGAAGTAGGGAGAGTAGTGAGAAATGTATTATAATCTGGGCAAGAAATAGATGATGAGGTTATCAAAGCAGGAATGGAGAGGTAGGACAGATATTCAGGTATTAGGAGGTAGCATCAGTGAGAATTGAATTATTTTATTAGGAGACAAAATAGTGGTGAAGACTTTGACATTGTAAAGAACTTAGTTATAGCTTTTTTTTTTTTTACGTTTTATCAGCTCTGTGACTTTGTGTCAATTATATAATTTTAATCAATTGCCTTTCCTCATCTATTATAATGTAGTTGAAGCTTTAAGCAACCTGCATTTAACTTTCTGAATTAATAGTTCCTTTCCATTCCCCCAGTAAAGCAGACCTATTTGATGTTCATGGCAAGCTCTCAGCTTGTTGATCTTCCTAGATAAGTAAAACTAAATGATGAAATTAACCAGTTGCATAGGACTCAGCATACTATATGATGCCATTTATATGAAGTGTCCAGAATAGGCAATTCCATGGAGACAAAAAACAGAGGCTGGATGGGGAAAGAGGAGAACAGGGAGTGACTGCTAGTGAGTATGGGGCTTGTTTTTGGGGTGATGAAATGTTCTAAAATTGATGGTTAACACATCTATGTGTCACAACTCTGAGTGTAATCAAAACCACTGAATCACACACTTTGAATTTTATGGTGTATGGATTTGAGGTAACAGGAAGACTTAACATCGCTTTTAAAAATACTGTTGATAATTTTGTGTATAAGTGTTTTACTATATATCTTTGAAATTGGCCTAAATGGCACTAACACATTCTTTTAAGTCACCCAAGTAATCTAGATGTGGTGTGAGCAAACCTTTTTACATAGTCACGAAAGTACACAATAATAAAATGCTGAAATATGACTTTCATTCAATGATTCCCACTAATAAACTTGAATCACACAGGCCTAGGCAGTACCGTAGAAATTTTTGTGTGTAACAGTTGCCATTTTAATATTTCATATAAACTCGTTGGATGTGATAGCTTCTTGTGTATTTAAGAACAACCTCTATTTGAAGAAATTGTGTGACGTGGTTACAGAAATACCTGCTGTATCTGTAACTGCTGATGGTATTAAAAATACTCATTATTTTGCCTGTGGCAATGGCACTATTTCTACTTGAAAGGGAATATTATGGAAGTCAACCATAGTTTATTTGGTATGTGTATGGGAGAGTTGCAGATATGAACTTTAGGTATTTTGCCATAGAATGTAGGTATGTTTCTGGTTCCTCCCTCTCCTGTATATACTTCGATTTTAATTTTTATCAAGTCTGTCTCTCTGGCCTTTGCCGCTGTGGCCCATTGATCTGTCCATCTGTCTGTTACAGTGCATATTGGGTACTTCCCGACGTATGAATTCAGTGATGCAAAGGACAGGAGGGCTGCAGCAGCAAAGGTAGGACAGAATCATTCCAAAGACAAGTTATTAAAGGATCATTATCATATGTATATGTGAGCACATATTGATAGCAGCACCTAGTTATTTAAGGGCATACCATTTATCCTATAAACTGATATGGAAAGCCTGTTCTGACATGACAAATTTGACATATCTGTTTATAAAGGACACAGTTTTACTATTTTCTTAATCCAGAAGTTTACTTGATATTCAGGCAACAAAGTAAATTGATATTTGCCACTATCTTTTTAAAATAATGATGAATAATAGAAATGATTATAAATGGAAGATATTTATGATGCTTGCTTGATTCATGGACCTGGTTGATTTTCAGAAGCTATGACAACAGAAAATCCCATTTTAAAACTGGGAGAAGAAGCAGGAAAGATAGATTGATCTGGCTATGCATATATATTTATATGTATTATATAGCTGATCCTATTTTGATGAAAGTAATTAAATCCTGGTTCTTTTAACTTATGTAAGGAACCTTAAGGATTTTACTTAAATATTTGTACCATTTACTCATATTTGTATCCATTTACTTGCTAAATGATCACATTTGTAATAGCTGTTCTTGGCTTTTTTTGGGTAAATATTGGATTAAAATGAGAGAGCAACAGCATTTTTATACTGAATCCTAAGAGCTAAATCACAGCCAAGTTATAAGAACTTAGGCAGTATAGTGCAAACATTGAAAGAAAAAGAAGTGAAAGGCTTATATATTGTGTAATATGGTAAAGTGTTGGATTGCTTATTTATTACTCTAATATGGGTTGTAAAGTGAGATTTTATAGGGATAACTGAATGATACAGATATTTGCAACATTTTCTTTGCTGTTGTGCTTCCAGAAGAAAGGGGTCGTTTTTCTAGCAGGTTAATTACAGTGCTTCTCAAGGCTTCCTGAGTGAAAAGGCAGATAAAAGTTGGCATTTGGATTTCAGTGAAGATTGCGAGATGTTCAGAATGACTTTAAAATGAAGATCTGAGATATCGGTAGCGTAAATCTGGCCCAAAAGCTAATGTTAATAGTTACTTTAATAAACTCTATATGCTATATTGAAGAGATCTAGTCTACTGTCATTTGAATGTGAAAATGTATTTTGAAGTGACGTTTCATGGTATACTGTAGTAGAGATATCTTCAAACAGTAGTGTTAAGGTGTTTTGGTGTATTTTAAGATTCCCTCCCCCCCCCCACACACACCGGGATTTTTTGATCTTAGAAACCTTTCGGATTAACTTTTTTTGTGTGTGTGTGTTGTTTAAAGTTTATTTTTAATGATAAGAACCCATTTGACATTTAAGTATTCCACAACATTTTTACAAAATGGGCTGGTGAAATTTTCATAAGGATTGCAGTGAATCTGTCCTTTGCTTTAAGTAGCATTGCCATCTTCATAAGACTGTGTGTGTGTTAGTTGCTTAGTCGTGCCTGACTCTCTGCAACCCCATAGACTGTAGCCCACTGGGCCCCTCCATCCATGGGATTCTCCAGGCAAGAGTACTGGAGTGGGTTGCCATTTCCTTCTCCAAAAGGAACTATAGAAAGAAAGAAAGCGAAGTCGCTCAGTTGTGTCCGATTCTTTGCAACCCCATGGACTGTAGCCTACCAGGTCCCTCCATCCATGGGATTCTCTAGGCAAGAGTACTGGAGTGGGTTGCCATTTCCTTCTCCATTGGATTAACTTTTTAAAACTTTCATACCTTCTTTCAAATGTTTTTTAGGTATTTCATGGTGTAAAATAAATCACAAATTATTATTTATCTTTTTGTGTGGCATGAATGTTAGTCATGAATTTATAGTTTCTTCAGAATTTTCAGATCTAGTAGTCCAACTCAGTATAAAGAAAAATAGTTCTGAATTTCAGAGACCTAAGTATGTTCTAATGTCGACTGCCGCTATGGCCATTTCAAAAGTAACTTCCGCTTTTTTAAAATGCATGTTGGTAGTACTTTTAGAAAATCTAGTTAATCTATGTCTTTATGAAAAGAAATTCTTAGTAAGGGGGTGAAGATGAAACTGTTTAACTGTATCTAAATCATTGCTAAGATTTGATTTTTTTAAAGTTGTGCTTGTTTATGCTTTTGTCAATAAACTTTGATCTACAACTGATACTATTAAGAATCCTAAAATTTCCATTAGTTTGATAAAGAAAATATTATTTGGTTGTTTTAATTTAATGTTTTTTTGAATTGCCATTTCATATCCTTTGTGCCTTTTCTTACTGAGTTCTTAATATGATAGTTATTGTAGTTCTTTTCTCCCATCCGTAATTTATGGTTTAAAGGAATAGTCACATAATGATAACAGATAAGAAAGTAAAGAGCATTATGTCTTCAAATGATTACATTTATACACCTGGTTCTTTTCATCACCTTTTGACATTATCTCTTTCCTCTTCCTTATTTAGCACAATTTATGCTAGCTGTATTTTTATGTTATCAAAGTTCTTTTGTGATCATAATCAAGTCTTAGTTTGCTGATAGCTTGATTTTTTTTTCTCCCTTTTATTGTTTTTGCCATACAATGTCATGATATCACCATGGGTTTACATATGCTCCCCTCCAGAAACCCCTCCCTCCCCCCTCCCTCCTCCCTCCTCCGCAGGAAATCTTGATGCACCAGCCCCAAGAATCAATCCTGGGCTGGCGATTGATTAGACATATGATAATTAACATGTTTCAATGCCATTCTCCCATATCATCCCACCCTTTCCCTCATCCACAGAGTCCACGAGTTTACTCCATACATCTGCGTTCCTTTTGCTGTCTCGCATGTTGGGTTCTCGTTACTGTCTTTCTAAATTCCATATATATGTGTTAATATACTGTATTGTTGTTTTTGCTTCTGGCTTACTTCACTCTGGATAATGGGCTCCAGTTCGGTCCATCTGAGTAGAATTGATTCAAATGAATTTTTTTTTAATGCTGAGTAATATTCCATTGTATATATGTACCACAGCTTTCTTATCCATTCGTCAGTTGATGGGCATCTAGGTTGCTTCCATGTCCTGGCTATTGTAAACAATGCAGTGATGAACATTGGGATACACGTGGCTCTTTCAATTCTGGTTTCCTCGGTGTATATGCCCAGCAGTGGGATTGCTGGGTCATATGGCAGGACTATTTGCAGCTTTTTAAGGAACCTCCACACTTTTTCATAGTGGCTGTACTAGTTTGCATTCCCACCAACAGTGTAGGAGAGTTCCCTTTTCTCCACATCCTCTCCAGCATTTATTGCTTGTAGACTTTTGGATTACAGCCATTCTGACTGGTGTAAAGTGATACCTCATTGTGGTTTTGATTTGCATTTCTCTGATAATGAGTGATGTTGAACATCTTTTCATGTGTTTGTTAGCCATTTTTATGTCTTCTTTGGAGAAATGTCTGTTAAGTTCTTTGGCCCACTTTTTGATTGGGTCGTTTATTTTTCTAGAATGGAGCTGCAGGAGTTGTTTGTATATTTTTGAGATTAATTGTTTGTCCGTTGCTTCATTGGCTATTATTTTCTCCCATTCTGAAGGCTGTCTTTTCACCTTGCTTATAGTTTCCTTTGTTGTACAGAAGCTTTTAATTTTAATTAGGTCCCATTTGTTTATTCGTGTTTTTATTTCCAGTATTCTGGGAGGTGGGTCATGGAGTATCCCGCTTTGGGTTATGTCAGAGAGTGTTTTGCCTATGCTATCCTCTAGGAGTTTTATAGTTTCTGGTCTTATGCTTAGATCTTTGATCCATTTTGAGTTTATCTTTGTGTATGGTGTTAGAAAGTGTTCTAGTTTCATTCTTTTACAAGTGGCTGTCCAGTTTTCCCAGCACCACTTGTTAAAGAGGTTGTCTTTTCTCCATTGTATATTCTTGCCTCCTTTATCAAAGATAAGGTGTCCATAGATGCTTGGATTTATCTCTGGGCTTTCTATTCTGTTCCATTGATCTATATTTCTGTCTTTGTGCCAGTACCATACTGTCTTAATGACTGTGGATTTGTAGTATAGCCTAAAGTCAGGTAGGTTGATTCCGCCAGTTCCATTCTTCTTTCTCAAGATTGCTTTGGCTATACGAGGTTTTTTGTATTTCCGTACAAATTGAGAAATTATTTGTTCTAATTCTTTAAAGAAGACCTGGTAGCTTGATAGGAATTGCATTGAATCTATAGATTGCTTTGGGTAGTATACTCATTTTCACTATACTGAATAATGTTTGCTTTTATGGTTATATCACTGATAGTCCAAGTAGTCCAGTTTATACCTGGGTCATATTTACACTTCTCCAGGAGCTGACCGTTTTGCTCTTCCCAGGATGCCCTTCCCACTAGGCCTCTTGTAATAGCCATCAGCCATGAACTGATAGTTACATTACTATTCTGTCCCCGTTTCTTAGATCTCTTTTTTCCTTAATACAGTCTCACCTACTGGACTACATCCTTAATTTAACTCCCATATACCTTTTCTACACAGACTCTGATAATGTTTTCAGTTTGTCTTTAAGCTTGCTTGCTAGATTGGCTAGTCAGGAAACTTCTAGATTGGGATGTTTGTGAAAGATACTGCCTTCTACATTCATGGTTGCTAATAAATCTAATACTAGTCGGCTTCCATTTCTTGATGACTTTTTAAAAAAAATTTCAGCATTTTCTCGTTTTGTTCTGAAGAGACATAAATGTGAATCTTCTGATTCAGTGTGTTGGGCCCTTATTGGACTTTTAAAACTGAAATCCTTGTGTCCTTTTTAAAACTGTAAGAAATTATGTTTTAATATCGCTTTGATAATTGTCTCCTCCACTTGGAGTTCCTGTTAGTTGATTGTTAAAAATAGTGAGTATTGACTTTTCTTAAAAACTAAGATAAAATTATGTAAGAATGATTTCAGAGAGGGTGCCTGTAAGAGTGCTGAAAGTTTTAACTAAATTTTTAAAGAAGTAATCAGTTAGTTGTTAATCAAAATCCTACCACTGATCAATAGCTGTTTTTGAGTTGCTGTGTTGGGAACAGAAGGATATTAGTTAAAATAAATTGCTTAAAGTACTAGGTCAGATACTGTTTTAAAAAAATGAAACAGTGGTAGCTGGGAATGTACATATGTCTCTCTTTCTTAGTGCCTCCACATGGAGAAATAACTACGTATAAGACTTCTTAATGGGAACTTACTGTGTAGCACAGAGCGCTCTACCCAGTGCTCTGTGGTGATCTAAATGAGAAGAATATCCAAAAAAGAAGGGATATGTGTATATGTATGGCTGATTGACTTTGCTGTATAGCAGAAATTGACACAGCAGAGTAAAGCAACTATACAGCAGTTTGAAAAACCAAACACCTAACAATATTCAGTTTGCGTTATAGAACTAATTTTTGTATGCCATCTTTAGATAGTTTGAAGATGGCTGTTAGTGTGAGAAGTGACAGTACATTGAGGTCACTCATGTTTTGTTTCTGTGTTTGGTGGAACACTTTCAGTATGTGCCACATAGCTATGTGAAATGCTAATACTTCGGGCTTGACCATTGGAATCCAGAGGTGAGAATATGAATAGATA
Source organism: Antilocapra americana (assembly GCA_007570785.1). NCBI lineage: Eukaryota > Metazoa > Chordata > Mammalia > Artiodactyla > Antilocapridae > Antilocapra > Antilocapra americana. The sequence goes on along the minus strand of ML661891.1, from coordinate 3,410,138 downwards.
ACTCAGGGTTGCTAAATAATCTTAATTATTTCTCACAGTTTCAGAGCTATGAAAAAAATAGTAAAATAGGAAAAGGTGGTTTATATATAAACTTCAGGTGGTTTAGATTAGCTCCATTATGCCAAGATAGTTTGGAATTGGAGTTACCTGGTTCTTGGCCTTACCTTTTACATTTTTTTCCCCCTTGTAATGAGAATTTTTAAGGTCCGTTCTCCTAGCAGCTTTCAGATATACAATATGAAATTAGCTGCAGTCATCATATTGTACATTATATCTGTGACTTATTTCATTTTTTAAATACTTTATTCTTTCATTTTTGGTATCGATGGGTCTTTGTAACTGTGTGCAAGCTTTCTCTGGTTGGGGTGAGTGGGCTCAGGAGTTGTGGCTCCTGGGCTTAGCTGCTCTGCTGCACTTGGAGTCTTCTTTGGCCAGGATTGAATTCATGCCCCAGGCACTGCCAGATGGATTCTTACCACTGTATCACCAGGGAAGTCCTAGTTTTTTCCCTGCTCTTAAGGAAATGGCAGTTAGGAGACTAAGGTCCACCAAAATCTTGCCTGAATGGGGCCTCACGTAGTGGTGAAGATTGTTGGCAGTGACTTGGCTATTGTTCAGCTAGTTGTGAAAGTAGATAGTGCTACTTAAAGTCATGAATTTGCTTTTCTTTTGTAAAAAAGAAGCTTTACATATTGTTTCTACTATTCTTGTAAATAATATCCCTTCCATCACCCAACCCGTTTGGTTTGCATTTGAATTTTTACAGAAAAGTTTAAGTGATTATACATAGTTTAATATCTTTCCATTTAGAGAAACATTGTCTTATTCTGACTAAACTCTTGACATTCTCTAAAGGTGAAATCTTTTGACTCTTCAAATTTGAGATGAGATAGAAGTAATTTCCTTCATAAAATGCCTATAAAAGGGCAAGTGAAGAAGAGCAAAGTCAAATTTGAAATGTTGATGGATGGTTGGCTGGATGCATGCAGTAACAAGTTTTGGTACATCAAGATTAAGTTTATAGTTCAGATGCATATCTCAGAAAATTTTTAAGTGAAGTGTCATGGATCTACAGAATTACAAATAGTTGGTCAAAACTCGTCAGTGTTAAATTTTTAAAAAATAATATCAAAGGGTAGTGAGTAGAGTATGAACTGAAATAATCTCCAGGAAGCATTTCAGTGGAAAAGTATCTCAAGAGCATTACCCTCTACATTTCCCCCCCACCTTTTTTTTTTTTTTAAACCTTCCTTTTCCTGATAGTTGCTTAGAAGTAAATATTCAAAACTGGAAACTTTTGAGGATTACTGTTGTTTAGTTGTAATTTGTTTCTCTGTGCATATAATGTTTAAGCCATCTGAGAATTCTGTGATGGTCTTCCTCATCCTCCTAATCCTCTCTGTAATTAGGAGGATGGAGTAGAAAGCCAAAAACTTTATTTCTCAGACTGTTTTACATTTAGGGTTTTTTAGGTGTTAAATAGATACGAGTGTGTGTGAGGTTTGAAGGAGGTTCATCTTTCTTCCCTTTTCTGCCCCCCATTCCTCCCTGCTGCTTTTTTCTGTGTTGTGAAAATATGAGATTTTTCTCAGTAGCAGAAATGCAGCATTGCATTATCCATTCTTCACCTTTCTATGTTATCAAGGGGTGTTTGCAGCAGAGGCAGCAGGTAGGCTCTTGTGTACATCACCTTGTTTCACGGTTATCTAGAGACAGTTGTTGGCAGTGTCAGTGGTGACTCTTTGATCCCTTGGATCACAGTTAGCGGCCATTCTTGAATTAGTGGCTCTGTCTGCAATGCTGGAGACCTGGCTTCAATCCCTGGGTTAGGAAGATCTCTGGGAGAAGGGCATGGCAAACCACTCCAGTATTCTTGCTTCGGGAAATCTCACGGACTGAGGAGCCTGGTGGGCTACAGTCTGCAGGGTCCCAAAGAGTTGGACAACACTGAAGCAGCTGAGCTACACATGCACGTTGGTGGCTTCAAGGGAGAGAGTCCCTGGTGCTTCAGTTGTCTGGTGTTCTGGTGCCATTCTTGCAGACAGTCATAGCCTTACAGCCCCATTCTTCCAGTCCTTGCAACTGTTAATACCCAATTGCTCTTATTAACTCTCCCTTTCCTCAGAATAGCTAGTACTTTCTCTTCCTGGCATCTAATCCTGATTGATCAAAGTCAGGAGTGTCTTTTGGTGACAGGATCCTGCTATTTAATCTTGTATATGGTGCAGTGTGCACTTTTGATACCTAGAGAATTTATTGTATGTCATTAACTATTAATATTGCAGTCTTAGTATAAAGTTCTCAGCATTCTTACATGTTTTTAAAGGGAAGATGTTTATACCTGAATTATACATGATAATTTCTTAGAAGGAAATCAGGTATTTAATTAAATCTGAGAGTTTGGAAACGAAACTTTTTAGTTAGTGTGACCAGCTCAGAATGTTGCTTCCTTAGTTTCTGCCAGTGCTTCTCAAATTTCAATGTGCATACAAGTTAGTAGATATGGATTGGGATTTAGTATTCTGCATTCCTAACTAACTCTTGGGTGATTATGATTTTGTGGGACGCATTTTTGAAGTATTGGGCAGGCCAAAAAATTTGGATTGGTTCCTAACCAGAACGAACTTTTTGGCCAACCCAGTAGTAAGGCCTATACTACTGTAAATTAAGAAACATTTTACATTTCTATTCATATGATGATAAAGTAGAAACAAATGTTTTCACCCTACTCCCAAACCAGTCCCTGTGTATACAATTCTCAGGGACAGTTTTCTAAACTTTTAAATTGCACATTCGATATGTCAATTCAGATCGAATTGACACACACAAAAATGAAATATTATGCATTGCCTAGGAACTTGCCTTTTTCAGACAGTGGTACCTTAGTAATATCCTTCTATTTCAGTGTTCAGAAATTAGATTGCTGTATAATACTTTGTTTTTTAGATTTGCTGTATAATATTTGAAGTATGGGTATAGCATAATTTATAGGCAGAATTTGGGAGAATGTAGGTTATCTTTGCTTTATTGCTTTTACAAATAACGTGCATGTATACTTTCTTATTCTTACCCTTTTACACTTGAAGATTTCTTTTGGATAGGTTTGTAAAAGTGAAATTTCTAGGTGCATTTTAAGTTTTGAACAGTTCTGCTAAACTGTTGTCACAAAGGTTTTAAGAGAGTTGTCATCTCACTAACATGTTCTGGGCCGTTTCCCCACATCTTTGCTTCCAAATATTATCATTTTTTAAGTGCCTATATTAAGGAGATTGAATATTTCCTTTTCGGCCAGTTGTATTCTTTGAGTTCATAAACTGCCCATTTTTGTTGGATTATTTGTCTTTTATGGACATACATGTTTATTTACCTTTTATTGTAGGTGTTGCAAATATTTCTGTACAGTTTTTTTGTACTTTATGGCTTTTGGGTTTCTAATATTGCTTTGAAAGGCACATTAATAGCCTGTAAAATTTAAGCCGGCAGTAGCTGTCTTAAGGAGGTCTGACTCTTTGCAACTCCATGGACATGTAGCCTACCAGGCTCCTCCGTCCATGGGATTTTTCAGTCAAGAGTACTGGAGTAGGTTGCCATTTCCTTCTCCAGGGAATCTTCCCTACCCAGGGATCGAACGTAGGTCTCCTGCTTCGCCTGTAGACACTTCACCGTTTGAGCCACCAGGGAACCCCTCTTGAGGTCAGATTAAGTTGAATAGAAACATTGAAGCATGAGCCTGTTCTTGTGTAGGAAAATTGTCAAACTGAGTTTTGAAATGGAATCTACAACCTGTTCTATTTCAGATCAAATTTTGAGATAAAGCTAGCCTTTGTGTGTGGGGGGGTCTTTTCTGTATATGATAATTGAGTTTTTTTTTTTTTTGCTGTTTCATCTTAGACTACTGCTTTATATTATAAAACTCATTCATCTAATATTTAGCTTCCCCCTAAAATAAGGATTATCTATTGAGACTTTTCAAAAATAGTTGCTTCTCCATAGTAATAATCCTAGGAATGTCATTCAATAGCTTGGTTGATGTACCAGGAGATTCTGTCATACTCTAGAGTGTGGGCGTGTCTGCATATGTGCATACATCTAGAACTGTGGTTCTCCACCTTGGCTGCATCTTGGAATGCCAGGAAGCTTTCAGTAAATGGTAACGCCAAGACTTTTCTCTTTTGCACCCAGTCCCCTCCTCCACCTCTCCTCCCTTACTTGCTTCTAATGTATTTAGCCTTGGATGTGTCCTGCACTTCAGTTTTTTAAAGTGCTTCATATGATTCTAATGGGCTACCATAATTGAGGACCATTTAATCAATGGATAAAGGATGATAGTGCATAAAGTCAGCTGGGACAGTTGTCATATTGAGACCCACTTTTTAAAAACGCAAAAATGGAACTTTGGATATACTTTGAAAGCAAATGCTGCTGCTGTAACCCTAGAATGTAATTTTCTTCAAATTACTAAAACACTAAGCCACTGTGTTCATATGGGAGTTCTACACATACACTTCACTTTTTCAAAGCCCCCATAGTGGGAAACTGTTTAGGGCATTAGTTCCTAATTCTGGCTGCATATTACTATTGTCTGGGGGAACTGTAGGTTAAAAGTTGGATGAAAAATACACGGATGCATGTCCCATTCCAGACAGTTGAAACCACGTTGCTGGTGTTGAAGTCATGTATTGATATTTTTACATTTCCAGAAGAGGTCCTAATATGTAGCCAGAATGGGGAAACTATTGTTTTAGAGAAATTTTAGATTGCCTTATTGTCCTAAAGGTTAAGTGTATTGCTGTAAGTATTAGTTTTCTAATTATGGTGATTTTGCTCATTAACTGGTTTTGTTTGGCTTGTTTGTATCTTCTTCTTCTTTTTTTTTTTAAAAGAACATCAATAAGGACAGGATGAAGAGCTCTTTATGTCATCCAAGAGCTTGAATTGACTAAAATAATGGTTTTATGAATTTTGGTGGTGGTATCCACCATATTTAGGTGGATTTCTTTGACTGGGCCCCAGCCTAAAGCAATTAAATCAGAATCTTTGAGGGTGGTGCTATAAGCATAAATTTTTATTAACTTCTCCTAATATTCAGGTCCTATTAACTTTATCTTGGGTTAGTTTTATCTCTCTCTCCCCTCATCTGTATTACCTTGCATAAAATATCAATGTTAAGGTTAAATGAAATAGTTATTTAATCTATATAAAGTGCTTGGCACTAAGTAATTTTACATCTGTGTTCTTCTGTTCAAGATTGCCCTTTTGATGCTTACTGTATTTTTTTATAAAGCACCTTATCCTTTTTTTTTTTTTTTGGCTGTGTGTGCTGCAGCATGTGGGATCTTAGTTCCCTGACCAGGGATTGAACTTGTGCGCCCTGAAACTGAAGTGAGGAATTTTAACAGTTGGACCCTTAAAGAAGTCCCACTCATCGTAAATACAATTTTTTAAAGTCCCACTTTTTAAAAATACGTTTTTTTTTTTGGGTAAAGGTTACACTCCATTTACTGTTACTACAAAATATTGGCTGTATTCCCTATGTTGTACAGTATATCCTTGTAGCCTGTCTTAGACCCAATAGTTTGTACCTCCGACTGTCTCACCCCTATTTTCCTCCGCCCGACCACTAGTTTGTTCTCTGTATCTGTGAGTCTGCTGCTTTTTTGTTATGATCACTTGTTTGTTGTATATTTTAGATTCCACATCTATGTGAATGCACACAGTATTTGTCTTTGTCTTTGACTTACTTCTTTTGCTTAGGGGGAGTGACCTCCATTGAGTTAGACAAGGCTGTGGTCCATGTGATTAGATTGGTTAGTTTTCTGTGATTGTGGCTTCAGTCTGTCTGCCCTCTGATGCCCTATCTCAGTGCCTACTGTCTTACTGGGGTTTCTCTTACCTTGAATGTGGGGTATCTCTTCATGGCTGCTCCAGCAAAGTGCAGCTGCTGCTCCTTACCTTGGGCATGGGGTATCTCCTCATGGCTGCCCCTCTTGACCTTGGACGTGGGGTATCTCCTCTCAGCCACTGCTCCTGACCTTGGACATGTAGGGACACCCAAGACAGACGGGTCATGGTGGAGAGTTCTGACAAAATGTGGTCCACTGGAGGAGGGAATGGCAAACCGCTTCAGTGTTCTTGCCTTGAGAACCCCATGAACAGTATGAAAGGCAGAAAGACAGGACACTGAAAGATGAACTCCCCAGGTCGGTAGGTGCCCAATATGCTACTGGAGATCAGTAGAGAAATAACTCCAAAAAGAATGAAGAGACGGAGCCAAAGCAAAAACGATACCCAGTTGTGGATGTGACTGGAGATAGAAGCAAGCTCCGATGCTGTAAAGAGCAGTATTGCATAGGAACCTGGAATGTTAGGTCCATGAATCAAGGCAAATTGGAATTGGTCAAACAGGAGATGGCAAGAGGGAATGTCGACATTTTAGGAATCTGTGAACTAAGATGGACTGGAATGAGTGAATTTAACTCAGATGACCATTGTATCTACTACTATGGGCAAGAATCCCGTAGAAGAAATGGCGTAGCCATCATAGTCAACAAGAGTCTGAAATGCAGTACTTAGATGCAGTCTCAAAAATGACAGAATGATCTCTGTTCATTTCCAAGGCAAATGATTCAGTATCACGGTAATCCAAGACTATGCTCCGACCAGTAATGCTGAAGAAGCTGAAGTTGAACAGTTCTATGAAGGACCTATAATACCTTCTAGAACTAACATCCAAAAAAGATGTCCTTTTCATTATTGGGGACTGGAATGCAAAAGTAGGAAATCAAGAAACAGCTGGAATAACAGGCAAATTTGGCCTTGGAATACAGAATGAAGCAGGGCAAAGGCCAAGAGAACACACTGGTCATAGCAAATGCCCTTTTCCAACAACACAAGAGAAGACTCTACACATGGACATCACCAGATGGCCAACACCGGAATCAGATTGACTATGTTCTTTGCAGCCTAAGATGGAAAAGCTCTGTACAGTCAGCAAAAACAAGACTGAGAGCTGACTGTGGCTCAGATCATGAACTCCTTATCGCCAAATTCAGACTTAAATTGAAGAACGTGAGGAAAACCACTAAGACCATTCAGGTATGACCTAAATCAAATCCCTTATGACTATACAGTGAAAGTGAGAAACAGATTTAAGGGACTAGATCTGATAGAGTGCCTGATGAACTATGGACAGAGATTTGTGACATTGTACAGGAGACAGGGATCAAGACTATCCCCAAGGAAAAGAAATGCAAAAAGGCAAAATGGCTTTCTGAGGAGGCCTTACAAATAGCTGTGAAAAGAAGAGAAGTGAAAAGCAAAGGAGAAAAGGAAAGATGTACCCATTTGAATGCAGAGTTCCATAGACTAGCCAGGAGGGAACAGAAAGCCTTTCTCAGCGATGAGTGCAAAGAAATTGAGGAAAACAATAGAATGAGAAAGACCAAGATCTCTTGAAGGAAATTAGAGATCCTAAGAGAACATTTCATGCAAAGATGGGCTCAATAAAGGACAGAAATGGTATGGACCTAACAGAAGCAGAAGATATTAAGAAGAGATGGCAAGAATACACAGAAGAATTGTACAAGAAAGATCTTCACGACCCAGATAATCACGATGGTGTGATCACTCACCTAGAGGTAGACACCCTGGAATGTAAAGTCAAGTGGGCCTTAGAAAGCATCACTACAAACAAAGCTAGTGGAGGTGATGGAATTCCACTTGAGCTATTTCAAATCCTGAAAGATGACCCTGTGAAAGTGCTGCACTCAATACGCCAGCAAATTTGGAAGACTCAGCAGTGGCCATAGGACTGGAAAAGGTCAGTTTTCATTCCAATCCCAAAGAAAGGTAATGCCAAAGAATGCTTGAACTACCACACAATTGCACTCATCTCACATGCTAGTAAAATAATGCTCAAAATTCTCCAAGCCAGGTTTCAGCAGTACGTGAACCATGAACTTCCAGATGTTCAACCTGGATTTAGAAAAGATAGAGGGACCAGAGATCAAATTGGCAACATCCACTGGATCATCAAAAGAATTCCAGAAAAACATCTATTTCTGCTTTATTGACTATACCAAAGCCTTTGACTGTGTGGTTCACAATAGACTGTGGAAAATTCTGAAAGAGATGGGAATACCAGACCTCCTGACTTGCCTCTTGGGAAATCTGTATGCAGGTCAGGAAGCAACAGTTAGAACTGGACATGGAACAACAGACTGGTTCCAAATAGGAAAAGGAGTACATCGAGGCTGTATATTGTCACCCTGCTTATTTAACTTATATGCAGAGTACATCATGAGAACTGCTGGGCTGGAGGAAGCACAAGCTGGAATCAAGATTGCTGGGAGAAATATCAGTAACCTCAGATATGCAGATGACACCACCCTTATGGAAGAAAGTGAAGAAGAACTAAAGAGCCTCTTGATGAAAGTGAAAGAAGAGAGTGAAAAAGTTGACTTAAAGCTCAACATTCAGAAAACTAAGATCATGGCATCCAGTGCCATCACTTCACGGCAGATAGATGGGGAAACAGTGGCCGACTTTATATTTGGGGGGTCTCCAAAATCACTGCAGATGGTGATTGGAGCCATGAAATTAAATGACACTTGCTTCTTGGAAGAAAAGCTATGACCAACCTAGACAGCATATTAAAAAGCAGAGACTTTACTTTGCCACCAAAGTCCATCTCGTCAAGGCTGTGTTTTCTCCAGTAGTCACGTATGGATGTGAGAGTTGGACTATAAAGAAAGCTGAGTACTGAAGAATTGATGCTTTTGAACTGTGGTGTTGGAGAAGACTCTTGAGAGTCCCTTGGACTGCAGGAAGATCCAACCAGTCCATCTTAAAGGCGATCAGTCCTGGGTGTTCATTGGAAGGACTCATGTTGAAGCTAAAACTCCAGTACTTTGGCCACCTCATGCGAAGAGTTGAATCATTGGATAAGACCCTAGTGCTGGGAAGGATTGGGGGCAGGAGGAGAAGGGGACGACAGAGGATAAGATGGCTGGGTGGCATCACTGACTCTGTGGACATGGGTTTGGGTGGACTCTGGGAGTTGGTGATGGACAGGGAGGCCTGGCGTGCTGTAATTCGTGGGGTCGCAAAGAGTCAGACACGATAAGCAACTGAACTGAACTGATGCTGGGAAAGATTGTAGGCAGGAGAAGAAGGGGAAAGGGGACGACAGAGGATGAGATGGTTGGATGGCATCACCGACTCAATGGAAATGAGCTTGGGTAAACTCCGGGAGTTGGTGATGGATGGGGAGGCCTGGCGTGCTGCAGTCCATGGGGGTCGCAAAGAGTTGCACATGACTGAATGAACTGGACTGAGTGACCTGCAGGTTTATCCATGTTGTTGCAAATATCTAAAATTCATTCCTTTTCTGCCTGAGGACTACTCCATTGCATGTATATACACCACATCTTCATCCATTTTCTGTTGACGGATGCTTAGGTTGCTTCCATATCTTGCCAGTTTCATGTACTGCTGCTGTGAACATTGCAGTGCATTCATGTTTTTGAATTAGTGGGTATAAAAATGCCCAGGAGTGTGATTGCTGGGTTGTAAGGTATCACTGTACTTTTAAAAGTCAAAATCCCATTTTAGGTGCTCTAGTGCAAGTTAATTACTTTTATAATTTATATTTTAAATTTATTTTTCAATTTACATACACTAAATTTATACTTTTCAGTTCAGTCTCTCAGTCCTATCTGACTCTTTGGAACCCCATGGATTGTAGCAGTCCTGGCATCCCTGACCATCAGTTTGCTTAAACTCATGTCCATCGAGTTGGTCCATCCAGCTGTCTCATCCTCTGTCATCCCCTTCTCCTCCTGCCCTTAATCTTTTCCCAGCATCAGTGTTTTTTCCAATGAGTCAGTTCTTCGCATCAGGTTGCCAAAGTATTGGCGCTTCAGCTTCAGTCTGTCCAATGAACACCTAGGACTGATCTCCTTTAGGGTGGACTGGTTGGATCTCCTTGCAGTCCAAGGGACTCTCAAGAGTCTTCTCCAACACCACAGTTTAAAAGCATCAATTCTTAGGCACTCATCTTTCTTTATGGTCCAACTGTCACATCTGTACATGACTACCGGAAAAACCATCGCTTTGACTAGAGGGAAATTTGTTGGTAAAGTAATGTCTCTGCTTTTTAATATGCTGTCCAGGTTGGTCATAGCTTTTCTTCCAAGGAGCAAGCGTCTTTTAATTTCATGGCTGCAGTAACCATCTGCAGTGATTTTGGAACCCAAGAAAATAAAGTCTCTCACTGTTTCCATTGTTTGCCCATCTGTTTGCCAGAAAGTGATGGGATCAGATGCTGTGGTCTTAGTTTATTTGAATGTTGAGCTTTAAGCCAGCTTTTTCACTCTCATCTTTCACTTTCAGCAAGAGGCTCTTCAGTTTCTCTAAGCTTTCTGCCATAAGGGTGGTATCATCTGAATCTCTGAGGTTATTGATATATGACAGTATACATCCTTGACGTACTCCTTTCCCAGTTTGGAACCAGTCTGTTGATTCATGTCTGGTTCTAACTGTTGCTTCTTGAACTGCATACGGATTTCTCAGGAGGCAGGTAGGGTGGTCTGGTATTCCCATCTCTTGAAGAAATTTCCATAGTTTGTTGTGATCTACACAGTCAGAGGCTTTTGCATAGTCACTTTTAGGTATATAATTCCATGAGTTTTGATAAATGCCTAGAGAATATAAATTACATCTCAGCCAGCTTACAGAACAGTTCCAGTATCACCCTCTAAAAGGCCCCTTTCTTATACCTTGTTTTTTTCAAATCCTGCCACCCACCCCAACCCCTGGCAAGTAGAAGATTTGTATACCATCCCTGTATTTTGCCTTTTCTACCTTGTCATAAAAATGGAATCTTGCAGTAACGTCTAGCCATTTGAGTGTAGCTTTTTTCACTTAGAATTTGCATTTGAGATTCATATGTACTGTTAACAGTAGTTCTTTGTTGGTGAGTAGTATTCCATCCAGTGGATGTACCACCATTTGTTTATACATTCCCTAGTTGCAAAACGTTTAGGTTCTCAGTTTTTACCAGGTACAAATAAAGCTGTTTTATATATATTTGTGTGTATGTGTGTGTGTGTGTATATCTGGAGGAGGAAATGGCAACCCACTCTGATACTTGTCTGGAAAATCCCATGGACAGAGGGACCTCGCAGGCTATAGTCTGTGGGTCACATAGGATTGGACACGACTGAGTGACGGACACACACAAACAAATATCTTCATACAGGTTTTTGGGTGAACATAAGTTTTCATTTCATTTGGGTAAATTCCTAATAGTGAGATTTTGGGGTTAAATATTATATTTAGCTTTAAAAGAAACTTTGAAACTTTGCCTAGTTGGCTGTATTTTTGGCTGTGCCGGGTCTTAGTTGCAGCATGTAGGATTTTCTAGTTGTGGCCTGTGAATGAACTCTTAGTTGTTGCCTGTGGGATCTAGTTCCCTCATCAGGGATTGGGCCTGTGTCCCCTCCATTAGGAGTGCAGAGTCTTAGCCACTGGACCACCAGAAAAGTCCCTTGTTTAGTTCTTGCTTGCATTCTGTTCATGTTTAGTACAGCTTTTGATTTCATTTATTTTCTCTTGTTTTACTGTCTTCAGTTTTATTGACTTCTTTTTATTAATTCTTCTGCTTGTGTTAAGTGTAGTTGGCACTTAAAAAAAAAATTTGTTATCTTTCTTCATTTCTTATGTAAGCATTTAACTCAGTGAATTTCTTCCTAAACAGCATTAGCTACATTTCATAAATTTTGATGTTTTGTATTTTTGTATTCCTCAGTTCAAGATGTTTTCTAATTTTCTTCAAGACTTCCTCGTTGACCCTCGTATTACTTAATAGAAGATGATTTATTTTCTGAATCGTCTGTTTAGTGGATTACTGAGAGAGGAGTTTTGAAATCTCTAAGTATAGTTGTGGATTTGTCTGTTTTTCTTTCATTTCTGTCAGTTTTTGCTTCATTTATTATGGGACTTTATTGTTAGGTGCATGTTTTCTTGGTAACTTGACCTTTCTACTGTGAGATTTCTATTTATCACTGGTAAATTTTCTTGTTTTAAAGTTTACTTTGAGAATAACAGCTGCTGCAGCTTTTGCTTGATTTGTGTTTTGCATAATACATCTTTAAGAAAATTTTTACTTTTAATCTCTATATATCATTATATTGGAAAATGGGTTGTTATATAAACAATATATAGTTTTACCTTAAAAAAAACTAAGGTCTGTGTCTCTTATCTTTTATTTTCACTTAGCAGCACAAAGATTTCTTTTTTTAATTAAAGCATAATTGACATATGATATCAGTTTCAGGTTATATAACAATAATTTGGTATTTGTATAGTTAGCTCGGTCTTTTAAGTGTTTTTTTGATTATTTTTTCCCCACTTTTAACATTTAAGGTAATTATTGATGTTGAATTTTGGTGTTTTACATTATTTTTCTCTTTTGTCCTCCTTTTCTGCTTTCTTTTGGATTGAAGTTTTAAAAATATTCGACTTTGTGTATGTATTGGTGCTTTTATCTCTCTCTTTTTAAGTGGTTGCACTAGGCGTTATATACAAATATTTCACTTCAAAGCCTCCTTAGAGTTAATATTTTCCCATTCCAAGTGAAACATAGAAACCTTACAGCTGTATAGATGACGTTTGTGTCTGTCCCTTTGTATTGTAGTTGTCGTATGTGTTATGTCGGTATACATTTAATCTTTCCTCTCACCATAATGTGTTATAATTTTTGGTTTCAGCAGTTCTGTATATTTTCAGAAACATAAGAGGAGAAAAATAGACTATGATATTTACTCATTTACCGTTTCTGTTGCTTCTTCCTTCTTTCCTGAAATTCTAGGTTACTCTCTGCTGCCATTCCTTTTTTATTTGGAGAACTTTAACAATTTCTTTAGAGCAAGTCTGCTGGCAGTGAGTTCTCTTACTTTTCTTCTGTCTGAGAATGTCCTTTGCTTCAATCCTGAACTATATGTTCATTGAATATAGAATTTTAGGCTGGTAGCTTTTGATATTATCCCACAGGGCCCCAAGACTTCATGCACACATACTCACTCATTCATTCTTGTTATTGACATATCTTTGAGTTCACAGACTCCTCTGTCATCTCTCTGCTCTTGAGCCCATCCAGTGATCTTAAGACTTTGTTAGTCCTAAAATTTTCCGTTTTTTTTTTTTTAATAGTTTGAGCTTCTGTCCTAAGAATTTCTTTCATTGATTTTAAGGGTATCATGTTTTTAACAGCTGCTTCAGAAGTCTTTGATAATTCTAGTACATGCATCATCTTGGAGTCAGACTCAAGTAGTTGTCTTCCCCCTTGACAGTTGATCACAGTTTTCTTACTGGTCTTACTTTGTTTCTGGTAGTTCTGTGTTTTCTCCTGGATGTGTAGTATGTTGTGTGAGATTCCATTATCTGTTCAGTTTTCTACATCTTTGCCATGTTCACTTTGCCCCTCCCATTCCCACTATGTTGATATAGGATTTGGGCAGCAGTTTATATCATAGTTCTGTTCTGGAAGCTTCTATTCTTTGGCTGTTCTACACATGTATTGCTTGCATGTGAGCCCAGTACTTGGTTCATCATAGAATTAGGAATCTGCTTCCTTATCTGTCTCCTTTCAGTGATTTCCTGTCTCCCAGGGGCTCTTTTCTTTATTCCTCTAGCTGAATGTATGGATTTCTCTTAGTGTTAGTTTTCTGCCTGTCATGCCTTGAGGTGAAGTGGCAAGAGTGAAAAAGAAAATAATAGGGATTCTCTCACACGTTTCACAACAGAGTTCTTCTTCCTTGTCCCTCTGTTCAGAGCAGTGGGTTTTCCCTGGTAGTTTTCTGTGGTCTGCAGTAGTATAGTTTCATGGCTGGGACTGGTCTCAGGCCAAGGTTCGGAGAAATAAGGAAAATGAAAAATATTCTGACTTCTCCAGGGACATTTGCCCTCATCCTCTGACCAAGAAAGTGCGCTTTTCTCAGTTTTTGCTGATTATGCCTATAACACAGTTATGCCTATTTGGCCCACCCTTGTGTCCAAGCCAGGAAATAAAGGAGGTAAAACAAACAAGATACTCATTACCATCTTATTTGTTGTTCTTCGCTGTTCTCCCCATCTCCCTGCTGTTATTTAATTGTTAGAGGACTCTTGTTAGTTGTATTTTGTGCAGTTTTTAGTTGTAATTGGTGGGAGGGAGATGCCAGGACCAAAAGTCAGGTTGTTCTGTTTTTAAATAAAAATAAACATTTTTAATGTGTAACTTTTATTTGACTAAAGGTACTCATTTTTAAGTGTATATTTTGAGTTTTGATAAAGATTTTCCTTCATATAACCAACCATCACATTTTTCAGTCCCTCAGATGCCCTTGAGCCTTTTAGCTTTCTGTCATCCCTCGCTCATCCTGCCTTGACTTACCCTGTTGTGGAGGATATATAAAAGATATTTAAACATGTGTAAGTAAGATCTTTAATATTCCTTTGGATTTTCCTACATGGAATAAATGAAGGAATATTAGATCCAGATTGTCCTAGGCTGGAATTTCCAACTTTTGCACTTAATTAGAGATATGATGTTGGGTAGTTTTTGTGTACTCCTGGAGCTTAGTCATAGTTCTCTCATATTTAAAATGAGAAGTAAGAATATTTACCTTAGAGAGTGCCTTGAGAATTACATGAGGTATATAAAATGCTTTGTTGTGCATGTGTGCTCAGTCTAGTCATGTCTGACTGTTTTCAACCCTGTGGACTGTAGCCTGCCAGGCTCCTCTGTCCATAGGATTTTCTAGGCAAGAGTACTGGAATGGGTTGCCATTTCCTCACCAGAGGTTCTTCCCTACCCAGGGATTGAACCCACATCTTTTGTCTCCTGAATTGGCAGGCAGATTCTTTACCACTGGCACCACCTGGGAAGTTCTTACACAGGGTCCAGAATACAGTAGGTGTACAATAAACATAATTTTTCCATCACCTTTCCTTATATTCAGTGCACATAAATGACTTGAGCCAGCTGTACTGAGATAGTGACCCAAATATATTTATTTAGTATTGTGAAATATTCTCTGTCCTCAAGTGTAGATCACTGGTAGAATATAGCTATTTTGGCATAATCATGTGATTTAGCCAAATTTTCCAGTAGTATCCTTCCGGGAAAAATTTTCTGGCATGTATGTACATTATTATTTTTTTAAGTCTTTACTGAATTTGTTACAGTATTGCTTCTGTCTTATGTTTTGGTTTTTTGGCCAAGAGGCATGTGGGATCTTAGCTCCCTGACTCCAGATCAAACCTGCATCCACTGCATTGAAAAGTGAAGTCTCAACTGCAGGACTGCCAGGGAATTCCCTGTATTCTGGCATTTTGGCCCTGAGGCCTGTGGTGTCTCAGCTCCCCAACCGGGAATTGAACTTGCCACATCAGCATTGGAAGGTGAAGTCTTAACCACTGGACTGCCAGGGAGGTCCCTGTGTACATTAGTAAACAAAAACATTACACCTACACTGAAATTGTTGAACAGGCAAAACCAGAAAGATTGTCATGTTTTCTTCATCCTGGGGGACCGCTGGTCTAATGTTCTGAATCTCTTTGATAACCAGCACATTTGGGGGTGGAACCTAGGAATCTCTTTTAATAGAACATTCGATAGTTATTTTTGAAGAATCAATAAAACAGGTTTGGAAGCTCTGGATGAAACCAGTTTTTGATGTGGGATCTCAAACACAGAAAAGGCACTTAGCAACATTAGGTCAAAGAGGGCATTTCCCCACCTCTCCCATTTTTCTCTTTGCAAGTTGAGAGTTAACAATTCCTGAAAAATTTGCCCCAGTGGCAGAGAATGTATACTGTGTTGGACGTCCCAAAATTATAGTTGCAAAATCCTAATGAGCACTACTAAGTTTCCCCAATTGATGGGATTATTGTCCTTATTTTAAATATGAATACTGAATAACTATTTCAGTTATAGGCAAGTGAAAGTTGCTCAGACCTGTCCAACTCTTCGTGACCCAGGCCAGAATTCTCCAGGACAGAATAGTGGAGTGGGTAGCCGTACCCTTCTCCAGGAGATCTTCCCAACCCAGGGGTTGAACCCAGGTCTCCCGCATTGCAGGCGGATTCTTTACCAGCTGAGTCACAAGGGAAGCCCACAATCCTATTGTAAAAGAGCTGGATATGTGGTAATACCTGTATTCTGTACAAATATTATAATTTAGGGTGAGCTAATAGGTTTCTTTTCACCTATTCTTATAGACTGACAGTGTTTTTCTCAAATGGTGTATTGAAGGAAGATTCTTATGGAAGTCTGGGTCTAAGAAGTAAGGAATACCTAGATGGATTAGCAAAATGTGCCTGGAGCAGAGGGTTGGGACTTAACCATATCTGCATCTTTGGCTTCTTTGCCAAAGGTGAGTCGGACACAACTTAGCGACTAAACAAAGCAGCAGTGTGAATGTCTGTGAATTTTTGTGACAAATAGCATTACTAAGAATAATTGATAGGGATTTCTTTTATGACATTTTTATACAGGATTGCTTTTAAACTAAATCAGTAAATGTGTGTTATGACTCTTTGTGACCCCATGGACTGCAGCTCACCATGCTTCTCTGTTCATGGAATTTTCCAGGCAAGAATACTGAAGTAGGTTGCCATTTCCTTCGCCAGGGCATCTTCCAGACCCAGGGATCAAACCCTGGTCTCCTGCATTTCATTTTGGAAATGTTACTTGATATAATAAAATCATGCATAAAGTACGGATAAGCAGACTCAGGTTTGAATTTCACTTCTGACACTGTAACTAGCTCTAGTTTTAGTCTTTGAATAAGTTGGATTTCCTTCATTGCCTGCAGCCGCTACTGCTAAATCGCTTCAGTCGTGTCCGACTCTGCGACCCCACCAGGCAAGAACACTGGAGTGGGTTGTCATTTCCTTCTCCGTCATCTCCTAGGCCCCATCATCTTACTGAGATAAAATTCTGTTTACTAGTTTCATGGAAAACAGGAGGGTCTGTGACATCACTGGATGATGATGGGGCAGTAAACTTTGGACTCTGGGGTTCCTTTGAGAAATTAAATAGCGGTTACAGATGATACTCTATAAATTATTTCACAGTACAGGTATTTTGTCTTTTTCATTAAGTATCTCTGAAGAGCCTTTTGAATTAAAAATGGTTTGGACTGATTAGAACTATTCAGTACATAAAGTATTAGAAACTTTATTGATTTACAGTATGTTGATGTGGCAGTCTGTTAAATCTAATTGCAGAAACGTTCACTTTATTACTGCTTGATTTAATACAGTAGTTTTTCATTTAATTTCATCTTATTGTGAATTCTGCTTTAGAATCTCATAGAAACATGACATATTAGTGTGACAAACTATTTGTAAATAGTCTTGATCTTGAAATTTTGCATTTTCTTAGGGGAATAAAGAAATCCTTAGGAAAGGTAATTCGAGTGGGATGTTATAGAAGAGTAATTTAATGTGAAAAATTCACTAAATGTCAATAAGTGCTATTACCTTAAAATGACTTTTTTCCCCCCCTTCTTTAGAATCCAGCAACTATCACAAGAATACTCCTTAGCCACTTCAATTGGGATAAAGAGAAGCTAATGGAAAGGTAAGGAACTATGTTGTGAGCTTTATACTTAGATGTAATATGGAAAGCCTGTTGAACTGAGTTTGTGAGACACAAGTAAGGGATTGATTTATATACTTAAGTGAACAAACCTGTGTATGAGTAGTATTTGTTTTGATATATTCCCCATCTGTAAGTTTTGCAATAAACCTAGGGTTAAGGGAACTCAGCTTTGTTTCTTCAATTACTTTGGAGGTGAGGTGTGGGAATTCTGCTTTAATATCTTCTGTAATACATCCTCTTGAGTACTGAGAACTAAAAGTAAGTGTTTTTTTGTTTGTTTTTTAAGGACTTGATATAGTCTTAGAACACATGAATAAGATCTTCCTTTAATTACTTAAAACTTTCTTGCTTGTAAACGTTTAAATCTCCTTTAGGCATAGTCTGACACTTCTTCAGTAAATATAAAGAGGTCGCTCAGGGTACCCTCACCACTCACACGGCTGTTGGGGTGGTTCTCTGGTCTCAGTGCAGGACTAAATCCCAAAGGTACTTTCTCTCTGGAAATGTTTCTGGTTCTAAGGCAAGAAATTACTAGGACTGGAGAATGATACTAATAAGGCCTTCTTTATTTTTTCCCTTTCTTAGATTGGAAATTTGGAGCACTTGGTAATAGGATGAGAGCCATTACTTATTCTTTCAGTCTAAAATCAGTTCTAATTTTAATTTTAACATATGGTTTTTGTTACAACCTGAGAATCCAAGTATTATGAGAAATAAATGGAAAATATTTCCCATTTTTTTTTAAGTGTGACTTTAAAATCAAAAACACTTGGAAAAACAGATGTTAATTAATACCAAGGATATTACGAAGTTTCTTACATCTTGCACCCCAGTACAATTTAATAGTAACAATAATAATTGTTAATTATTGAGCCCTCTATGCCAGGCATTATTTCATTTTATGTTAGTGATAGCTTTATGGAGCTACAAATTACTATCCCCACTTAATAGTTGTAGACCCGAAGACTTAGAGCTTTGTATATTTGTATCAGTTTTGAAACACACGGAGTTAGCACTTAAACTCAGATTTGTTGGACTCCAAAGCTTATGTTCTTAGACATATACTGTAGAACTTTCCCAGGTGCTTGAAGAATAAAATGCTCCTTGAGTAGTGTAGTGTTTTTTTCCCCCCTGTTTTTGCATGGATCCAACCTTTTTTGAAAAAAATTAGTGATACTTTTAATTTTGGTCAAGTTTGTTTTCAAACTTACTTTATGACACCTCTGTTAGGAAAAAGGTTGGTTTCATTGTTTACATCTGATATACTCTTCTGCTGAACTAGACTTATTTATAGTTTGTTTCTTACCAGTGTATCTCTCCAAAGACATTCTCAAATTTGCCCTACAGCATTGCTGACACTGTTGAATGCATTCTTCAATTAAATACTAATTAGTATTTAAGTGTGATGAGTATGAATTGAAATAGGTGACTTCTGGAAACTTCTAGTATCTGTGAACATTTCAGTTTCTCCTTGTAATTCCAGTTTTTGTTTTGTATATTCTGGAGATATATTATTGGGTACTTGTAAATCTTTAGTGTTTTTAAATCTGTATGCAATACCTTTTTGTCTCATATAATGTTTCACATTATATCCTATGTTGTCTGATAGTAGCACTGCTATACTTTATTTTATAATTACTAATAAGTTTAGATTTAGTTACTGATTTCCTTGATTTGTGCTTTATATTTACTATGTATTCTGTTGGGTTATTTGGCTTGATCAGATTTCCTTTCCCTCTTTTTCCCCCTAATAATTTCAGAGTTATATATTTTATTTCAGTTTTTTAAGTGATCATCTTTACAGTTTGTATATGCATACTTAAGTATAAGTTTATAACAGTATACTCTTTATGTTCATATCCTACACAAGACAAAAACTATAGCATAATTTTCTTCTCTGTCCTGCCCTCTTCCTCTCTCAGTTGGATAAATTGATATATTTGAAGTTTTCATTTAATGTGAAGCATTTTTACTATCAGTATATTTAACTTTTTTTGTTTTTTTGGCTAAATTTTTTTTTTTTTTGCATCCTACTGTTTCCTCCAGATTCACTTTTTATCCCCCTCCAGAATAATACATTCTTTAGTGCTCTAAGAGAAATTCTTTTTTAAAAAATTTTAATTTTAATTAAAAGATAACTACTTTATAATATGGTGGTGGCCTTTGCCATACATCAGCATGAATAGGACGTAGGCATACATGTGTCCCCTCCCTCAAGAGAAATTCTTAAGAGTTTGAAATTGTGGAGTAAGTTTGGAAAATATAGCTAATTGTGCACTTTAAGTCTGAGGACTCATGTTTTTAGTTTAGGAAATTATTTGTTTAATATTACCTTTTCTCCATTCTCTTGTTGCTTTCTAAAATTCCTGTTGGTTATATGTTAAATCTTCTGAATCTCTTTTGCACCTTTTTAAAAAATGCTTCTTCTGTACTTGTCCCTCTACTTTGGTCTGTGAAAGTTCTTCAGGTTTACCTTTACCTCACTAACTTGCTTTTCTTACTGCATCAGCTGTTTAGCCATCTTGAACTGTTTGACAGTATCCAACTTACTCATTTTAATAACTTTATTCTTATTTTGTGGGTGCTGTCTCTCTAGGCTGGTGTCAAAAATAAACTTAGAGTTTAAAATATGTATTGGTATTTTGTGTATCCTTCAGAGTATATTATTTTCAAATTGGTCACATTCTGGGCTATAATGCATTCCAAGAAAAATTGATACGTCGGTTCTATTTTCACACTTGCAGAAAACTCAGAATCCAAAATTGAAATTATTAAAATAGTTAGAGCTAAATAATGGGAGGACAGATGTGGAATGTGGCTGTGAAGAGGTACAGTCAAACTTATAGTCAGTATCTATAAAAAATGATAAATAGGTAGAAAACAAACTGAACCTTTGAAACAAGAAATTAAAAAAATATATAAAATAAACTCGGAGAATAGAATAGTTATTTAAGATAAAAACAGCATTAGTGAACTAGGGAACAGAAATAAACTGATCTTTGAAATGGATAAAGGGAAATAATCAAGAAAATGAGAAAATAAGACCTAGGGAGAAAATATTTGCAAAAGATACCTGTTACCCAAAATACATAAAGAATTCTTGGAAATCAGTAGTAGGATAAAGACCCAATTTTAAAATGGGTAAAAATCTTAATACTCGCCTCATCAGAGAAGATACACAGGCGTCAAGTAAGCATATGAAGAGATATTTGACATCACATATCGTCATTAGGATACTGCTCATTAAAATGGGATTGTTGAAATTAACTACACACCTTGGGTAGAGTGGCCGAAATCCAGAAAACATCACCAAGTACTGATGAGGATGTGGAGCAGCAGGAATTTTCATTCATTGCTGGTGGAAATGCAAAATGGTCCAGCCACTTTGCTTCCAGTTTGGAAGTTTCTTACCATATAATCCAGTCATGCATCTTAGTTACCCACATGAGTTGAAAACTTATGCCCACCAAAACCTGCACATGGGTGTTCATAGCATCTGTATTCATAATTACTAAAACTTGAAAGCAACCAAGATGTTCTGCAGCCGGTGAATGGATGAATGAACTGTGGCACATCCAGACAGTGGAGTAGATCATTGCTAAAACGAAGTGAGCTATCAAGCCATGAAAAGACATGAAGGAACCTTAAATGAGTATTGGTAAGTGGAAGAAACCAGTCTGAAAAAGTTGCATACTGTTTGATCCCAAGCGTATGACATTCTGGAAAAGGCAAAATTATGTAAATAATGAAAAGATCATTGGTTGCCAGAGGTTAGAGGAATCCAAAAGAATCTTTTGGGCAGTGAAAGTTCTTTATGAAACTGTTACGATAAGTATGTGTCAACTATACATTTATCTAAATGCATTGAATGTACAACACCAAACCTGATACCTAATGTAAACTGTGGGTTACAGTGATGTGTTAATGTAGGTTCATCAAATGTTCATCAAATGTACCGCTCTTATGTGAGATGTTGATGGAGGTGGGGAGGGTGGGTGTGTGTGTAGTGGCAGGTGGTATATAGGAAACCTCTGTACTTTCAACTTTGAGCTTAAAATTGCTCTTTAAAAGGTAAAGTTTATTTTGAAAAAGAGAGGGAAATAAATCATTGGCAAATGTGATTGGGTTAGAGAAAGAGGCACAAATAAAGAACATTGGAAATAATGTATAATTATGGTTAGGAAAACATATTTCAAAAATTTTAATTAATACTGTGGATACTACCACGGGGCTTCCCTGGTCTCAGGTGGTGAAGACTGTGCCTGCAGTGCGGGAGACCCGTCTTCCATCCCTAGGTCGGAAAGATCCCCTGGAGAAGGGAATGGCAACCTACTCCAGTATTCTTACCTGGAGAATCCAATGGACTGAGGAGCCTGGTGCGTTACAGTCCATGTAGTTGCAAAGAGTCAGCCACAAATGAGCGACTACACACTTATACCATTACATTTGAAAGCTCGGAAAGGAAATTACCCATCTCCTAAAGAAAAAAGTAGGAAGACAACTGTAGGAAAATGTAAATACACTAGAAGAGCCCTCTCCTTTCCCAAAAAGCACCAGATGATTTTATGTTCAAGTTCTATCTTAATAAACCCTTAAGGAGCTACTAGTTCCTATTGAAAATTATTTTAGAATGTAAAAAAGATAAGACATCATTATTTCATGTTAGCCAAATCAGAGTAAATCTGGTTATGATATTTGACAAAGAGAGCATAAGAAAACTACCTTTTTTTTTTAAGAAAACTACCTTTGTTATGAGCATAGCTTTTTGATTTCATGAATAAAAAATAATTGAATTGAAATAATAATGGTCTAGTAGGATTTCTCCTAAGAATGCAAGAATGGGTCACCTTTAGGAAAAAACTTGTCTGTAGCATTTACTACTTTTAACAGGTTGATGAAGAGAAGTCAAAAGGTAATTGTAAGTGCCAGCAATGTAGTAATAATATTGTGTATTTACCCCTGAGTCAGAAAAAAAACAATTTTTTGCAAACTAAGAAAGTAATTTCTTAGATTAATAAAGGATATCAACTAATAACCTATAAAAAAAACTATACTTAATTTTGAAATATTAGAAATGTGCCAGTTCAAATCAAACAAGGTTGTTGACAGTCACCACCATTTAAATGTATTGAGAGTTCTAATATATTAAATAATACATGGAAAATTAAATAAGTGGCATGAAGATTGTTTTGGGGATGGGAGGATTATGGATTTTTAAAAATTCTTTATGCTTTTTTGTATCCTGTGAATTTCCCTCAATAATTGCAGAAAAATTTTATAACAAAATAATTATTTAATTATTTAATTCAGAAAATAGACATTTATTTGTAATGAAGGCACTTTTCTGTTAAAAAAGAAAAAAAGACTTCCCTGGTGGTACAGTGGTTAAGACTCTGTGCTTCCAGTGCTAGAGGCATGAATTTGATCCCTGATTGAGGACCTAAGATCACATGTGCTGTATAGCATGATCAAAAGAAAATAAAACAATTCTTCTAATTAAAAGAGAAATTCATATAAGAGAAATTCTATGAAGACAATATAATCATTACCTAGGAGACTCAAGACAAATCAATTGGTAAACTATCAAAGTACATAAAAATTGCCTAAGAATTTTTGTAAATGCCAATGCCCAAGCCCTTTTCCATTGTTAGCTCTCCTCTCACCCCATTAATACCCTTGAAAAATGAAAAGAAACACGGAATTATAAGGAAGCTTAGCTTCAGTGACACTGTGCGTCTCCTAGTTCTTACATATAAAAATGAAAGTTACTTGTATGATAATCTTATAATATTTAGGATCCCAGGAATCACAAGCAAAGATAGATAATATGGCCAGTAAATTTTGTTACATAGCATTAAGAAAGAAAATCTTGTTTTCCAGTTGGTGACACAAAATGTATTCAAGTATTATTTCTATTTATTTTGACATACTTAAAGATGATTCTTAGTAAAAATTTTGAAGTTTTCAATTTCTTCCTCTCTCTTTTCCATATACTAACCATATAACTATGTCTTGTGTTTATTAGTGAGCCATAGTCCCTGTCCTGGAGGACAGAATTCATAGTCCAGCAACAGCAATAAAAGTATAAATAGATTCTTAACAGTAATTCTTCTTATTTGACTCCTAGACTTCTAGTCCACAGCTTAAACAGATTTATCCTGACCCTAAACATGAGTGATTATTCTTTTGAAAAATAAATTTTGGTGAAGGTGGGGTGGGGCTGGCAGACAAGGGATCATTTTAACTTTCTGGTCTCTCTTGTCTCTTGTGGCAGCTTTCCAGACTTGTGCCATTTTCTTTCTTACCCAGCCTTCTGCTTTTTAACTCTGCAGATTTCTTTCTTTTCTGTTTAACAAATTAAAAAGAATTTTCTCTATTTATTAGGCTTTTTCCTAGGTGACCAAATCAGAGAATCCAAAGTGCAGCAGTAACAAATCTTTCTTTAAGGCCAATCTTTCCATCTGGGCTTTGATTCTGTCATAATTTTTGTGGAATGTTGCTTTCGTTATTTCATTTGTCATCTCTAACTGTTTCCTTTTCTGGTACATCAGTTAGGGGTTTTAGTTGTAAGCAAACTGAGAGGTTAAGTGGAAAAGACATTACGTATTGAGAATCAGCCATGATGTCTGAGTTCAGGAAAATGCCAAACTATTTTAATGGAAGAGTTGTTGCTGGTGCTGTTGGGCACAGGCATCACAGCTTGTAGCATCAAGTATTGGGCATGTGACACCTTGACTAGTAATTCTGCTATTGCAGTCTTTGAAAATTGAGTGTTTCCTTACCTCTGATAGAGTACATTTCTTGTTGACCCTTCTTCAGTACTATGCTTGACAGAAAAACTATGAATCACCCTACATCTCCTAGGCACTTACCTACCCAGCAGGAGAGACTGAGAAAGTGAGTTCTCCTTCTTCCCTTTCTGTTTCCTTAGTTAGCTTCTATCTGCATTTCTGAGTCTTCTCTTTATTTCTTATATTACACATTAGTAATATAAAACTTAAAGTGGTCACCAGCTTTTTGTGTTGCCTCAACTTTGGAAATGTCTCGTTTATCTGACCACAAGTCCTTTGTGGGTGCCGGTGTAGGCTGTTAACTGTGCAGTTCTAGGGAACTCCTTTGTTTTTTGTACCCATATTCAACCAGAACACTGTGTCTGACTCTTCACGACCCGTGTGTCAGAGGTCCACCAGGCTCCTCTGTCCCTGGGATTTCCTAGGCAAGGATACTGAAGTGAAGTGGTTGGTCATTTCCTACTTCAGGGGATCTTCCCAACCCAGGGATCGAGCTAGAGTTCCTTGTGTAGAAAATACCTCACTAACTTTCATTCCTAGCACTTAACACAATCCCTAACATATATGGTGTTTAGTAAATACTTTAAATGCAGCCCTTTCTAGCTTTTGTTTTTCTACAGTAGAACTTTTATTTAACATATGATACGCATATAAATCAGATTTCAGTTTGTCAGGAGTTTGAGACAAATCCACCTACTACATCACCACCCTGTGCCAAGTTAAACTCCTTTACAGTTAGTAGCAAGTAAAAAGTTGGTATCTTCTTTTCTGCAGCTCAGATTTCTTTTCTTACAGGTATGTTTTGTTAAATTTTAAAACTCGTTGTAGTCAGTAATGCACTATTAGTTAATAAGTTAAAAAGTTAACTGGCTTGTCTGACGTGAGGAGCAGTACAGGTGGCTGATGACTACTTTTAATGGAGAGGTGTGATCAAAGAATCTTAAAAATGGATATCTGTCTTTTCCACCCTATATTGCAAATAGCTTTCCACTTTTCTTTCTGAAGCATTAACACCCATTTAGTAGTTAAGTATGGGGGTTAGCCCTTGTACATTATTGTGACAGTATGTAGCTTTCCCTAATCACATTAATAATAGTATATTGTTTCATAGTTAACTGCTAGAATGTGAGAGTAAAGTTGGTTTGTCAGATGGCAGACTTTTGTGATAGCATTCATCACTGTTCTACAGTATAGCAGAGTTTTTCCTCTTCAAGCAACTCAGGTGTTAGTGGGGAGCAGTGTATAGAAAGCAGCAAATGTATTATCTTACTGTTGCTATTGTGGTTAAGAATTTATTGATGAGATGGCATTTGATTGAACTTAGAGGGTCAGGGGAATGTGAGAACCTGGGTATTACAGGTTCAGAAAATAGTTTTGGTGGGGTGTTTAAGGAACATATGTTGAATGGTAATTAAGATTTACATGAAAAATAGAGAGGAAATGATTGGATGTGTTCAGTGGAAAGTACATTTTGGAAGACCTTGAATGCTTAGCAAATAAATTTTGACTTTTCCACTGTTAAGTGGAAAGCCTTTAAAAGTTTTATGGTGAAATGTAATATAAGAACATTATTATATAAAAAAAATCTTAACAGTATAAGCTGATGGAAGGCAGGAAGACCAATTGGAAGACTATTTCAATAATATAGATAAAAGAAAAATGTTGGCTTGACTTTGGTTGGTGACAGTTAATTGAAAGCAGAGTATTGATGGAAGAGACGTGAAGGAGTTTAACAGAAAATAAAGGAGACTGGAAAACTTCTGGGAATCGTTCCATCCACTAAATAAAATAACAAAGAACATCTGTTAATTAGTAAAATAAGAATTAGAGGGTTAAAACCCAAGAGAACCTGGAAATCTAGACATATGAGCCAAGTATCCCAATCTGCTGTGCCCTAGAAGCATATGATGATCCAGAAGAGGTAGCCAAGAGACTGAGCTGTGGTTTTTGTTGGCCTTTGGTTAGTGGTAAAAAAGTTGGGGTTCTCATCCCACCAAGAATGAGGATTAGGTAAACTAGCTCTCCTAAAGACTGAAGATAGTATTCAGGTCATCTGAGTGGCCCAGAAAACCTCAAGCCTTGAAGTTGATGGTTCCATACTGTTAATGTACCCAGACATCTGACAGAACCAAGTCTAAATTTTTTCTAGGGAAAAGTAGCAAGGCCTCAAACTACTTCCTCAAATTATTTTGTATAATTAAAGTATACTAATTTGAGAGTCCAGATATTAGAATTAGTCACACTAAATTAGTAAACTAAAATAGGTATGCTCTCATCAGGGAATTAGAATGTATGAGCCATCATACAGAGTTGGAAGGAGAAAAAAAGCTTATTAAACAAAATAAGCAAAATTAACTCAATTAGTTTAACAGCAGATTGGACACAGCTAAACAGGTTTAGTGTGCTATTAGATTGGTGCAAAAGTAATTGAAGTTTTGGATCCTGAATTTTAAATCATCATAACTAGGCTCAAACACATGTTCAAATTTATTAATCAAATTAGGAACTGTTAGGATCACGTTTTTGCCAATGAGAAATAAGTTTGTTTATTCCTGTAGCATAAAACTCCATGTGTTAGGAGTTGATGCACTCTTGGAAAGCGTTTTCTGCTTCCTGCTGGTTGTGCAAGCATTTTCCCTGCAAAAACTTGTCCAGGTGCTTGAGGAAGTGGTAGTTGGTTGGTAAGAGGTCAGATAAATATGGCTGAGGCAAAACTGTGTAGCGCAATTGGTTCTGTTTTGAAGCCTTGGTTATACGGCGTGCCGTCAGGCATTGCCATGGACAAGAATTGGGCTCCTTCTGTTGACCAATGCTGGCTGCAGGCATTGCAGTTTTAGGTGTATCTTATTGATTTGCTGAGCATACATCTTAGATATTATGGTCTCACTGGGATTCAGAAAGCTGTAGTGGATCAGACTGGCAGCAGGCCATTGAGCAGTGACCATGGTCTTTTTTTGGTGCAGTTTAGCTTTGGGAAGTGCATTGCAGCTTCTTCACTGTTCAGCCACTGAGCTGGTTGTCACCTGTTGTCGTATGAAATCCACTTTTCATCGCACTTCACCATCAGATCAAGAAATGGTTTGTTGTTGTGTAGAATAAGAGAAGGCACTGCAAAATGATGATTTACAGTCAGCTTATGAGGCACCCACTTACCATACTTTTTCACCTTTCCAGTTTGCTTCAAATGCCAAATGACCATAGAATGGTTGACAATGAGGTCTTCGGCAACTTATTCCGTAGTTTTAAGAGGATCAGCTTCGATGATGGCTCTCTCAGTTGGTCATTCTCACCTTCCGATGGCCAGCCACTGCATTCTTTATCCTCAAGGCTTTCATTTCCTTTGCATAACTTCTTGAACTACCACAGCATGGTACATTCCTTCCTTAGCAGTTCCTGGGCCAGATGTGTTGTTGATATTGTGAGTTGTCTCCACTGCTTTATGACCAATTTTGAACTTGAATAAAATCACTCAAATTTTCTTTTTGTCTAACATTTCTACAGTGTAAAAAACATATAAAATAAACAGCAAGTAATAAGTCACTAGCAAAAAAATATAGAGCAGGAACTGTACATTAAAATGATGTATAACATAACCACATTTATTTAAGAATGTATTCCAATATCAAATTGCAAATTTCAGCAGTGCAAAATTGCAATTACTTTTGCACCAACCAAATAGGAAATCAAAACACTATTCAGAATTATGTGCACACACTGATTGATGGAAAGTACACAAGAGAAGAAACAAAAGATACAAGAAATTCTCCATTGAGTTTAGAAAAACAGGAGAAAATGGGGCAGAGGAGATATTTGAAGGTTTAATGACTAATTTTTCTAGATTGGTAAGAGAATTTAACTGTTCCCATGCATAATAATATTCATTGGAAGGACTGATGTTGAAGCTGAAACTCCAGTATTTTGGCCACCTGATGCGAAGAGCTACTCATCGGAAAAGAGCCTGATGCTGGGAAAGGTTCAAGGCAGGAGGAGAAGAAGGGGATGACAGGATGAGATGGTTGGATGGCATCACCAACTCAATGGACACGAGTTTGAGTAAACTCCTTGAGTTGGTGATGGACAGGGAGGCCTGGCATGCTGCAGTTCATGGGGTCGCAGAGTCGAATTCGACTGAGCGATTGAACTGAACTGACTGATGTATAATAAAATGCTGTTTTATTGATTCTAAGATGTGGTTTTTCACACCTTAGATATCTGTCTGAAATCTGAATGCATCTTTCAGTTGATGGCACCTTATAGTCCAGTAAGATTGATAATTTGACTTATGTGAAAATTTCCCATTTCACTTTCTGGTAAGATCATCAATTTTGGTGCTAAAGCATTTTGTGAAATATGATAAAAAAAAAATCTACATTTTAAAACATCATAGTAAACCTGTAAACATAAACAGACAATCATAAAAGCAATAAGATACAAGAAAGACTACTTACAAAAAGTGAAACTATGTGTGTGTATATATATAATGTAAGTAGAGGGAAAAATAGATAATTGAAAGTATATATTATATTCTTCCAGAGAATAGCTGACTTTGCAGTACTAAAAGTAGAAGTGATGGATGATCCTTCAGTTGATGAAAGAAAATAAGTGCTAATCTAGAATACTGTAATCATGGAAATGTGTTCAGAAACAATGCTATCTTTTAAAATTAACATTAAAGTGGCCTTATGTTGTACTTAGCGTTTGTATTTTTTTAAGCCAACATTTCAAACTCTATCCATGTTTATTAAAGTTTCAAATATTCATAAGTGCTGTTTAAGCAACTATTTGAATGTTAAGGGAAAATAATTGTAGACTGCTGCCTAATTTGTGCTAAAACGTGTATAAATACATGTAAAGTGCATATATAAGAATAGTAATGAGCTAAGTATTCATCTTAAGTCTCAAGTTAATGAGCTAGATATGTCAAATAGAAAAAGAAGAGCACAATTCAGAGAGAATATGTATAAGAAGAAATACCAGGGGAGACTTTAATGAAATGGAAAAGAAACACAGTAAAAGGGATCAAGAAGACAAAAGATGAGATTAGTCAAGAAAAAAAAGCACAAATAACCAATATCAGTAATGAGAGTAATGTCCCTTTGAATCCTAAGATACTTAAAAAAAAAAGATACTATTAATTACTAGGTTGAAATTTTATATGAAGTGGATAAATTCTTAGGAATTTGCAGTTTACAAAAATTTACATAAGAAATAGTAAACCCATATGGGATTATAACTGTGAAGTGAAACTTTCAATAAAGTCCAAGTCCAATTTGGATACACTGGAAACTTTGACCAGCACTTAATGAAATTCTAACCTTATAATACATAACTTTATATTCTTTTAGAAAACAGAAAAAGAGTTTGCTCCACCTTCTTGAAGCTATCACAACCTTGATAACTATAGCCCAGAGGAAAATTACATGTCAGTTTCTATCATATATATAGATGCCAAGGGAAACAAAAACACCAAATATTTGCAAATTGAACCCAGCAGTACATAAAAAGAAACACCATTAGCAAAGTAGGCATGAAAGGAAACTTCCTTAATCTAAAAATCTATAAAAGCATCTGTAGGAGATATAGTTTATGATGAAGTGTTGAAAATGTTTCCCTTTTATATGGAGTTCAAGACGTGGGTGTCTGTTATCTTCACTCATATTCAACATAGCCAGTAGTATACCAATAATAATAAAGTATAATAGTTGTAAGGCAGATAGTAGACAGTTAATCACTGATATGAATTGTATATATTGTAAATCCAAAAGAATCTACAGATAAGTTGTTAAAGTAAATGATTTTAGAATTAGAAAAATTTCTTCTTCAATTAGCAGCAATACAATTGCATATCTTTGACCCAATAATTCCACTCCCAGGTATATAGAGAAAAATAAGCATGGCTAAATTGAAAGTTATATATAAGCATATATAT
Source organism: Antilocapra americana (assembly GCA_007570785.1). NCBI lineage: Eukaryota > Metazoa > Chordata > Mammalia > Artiodactyla > Antilocapridae > Antilocapra > Antilocapra americana. Next base: position 3,379,768 of record ML661891.1, on the reverse strand, counting down.
ATATATAATGTATTCATAGCATTGTTACCCATACCAGCCACAAGCTACAAACAACTCAGGTGTCTATAGATAGGTAACTGTGATATATAATTCAGGAATGAAAAGTAAAGTAGCTCAACAACTGACTACATAGATGAATCTTAAAAACATTATATTTAGTGAAAGGAAAACAAATTCAATGGAATACCTAGCCTCAATATGGTTCTGTTTATATGAAATTCAAAAACAGGCAAAAATGTTATATTGTTTGAGGGTAGATATTTAGGTGGTAAAATGGGGTAGTGATTATCTCTGGTGGAGGAGAGCTTGTTACTGAAAAAGAGGTGGTTGGAATTTCTAAAGTACTAGCAATGTTCTAGCTCCTGACCTGGGTTGTGTGATTCCCCCAGCACCCCAGCCCCTATCACCTTTTTCCCTGAATTCTTACCACATTTACTGTGATTAGTGGCTTTTATGAAAAACTCATAATGACAAAATTATTGACATGGCAAACAATGATGCCAGTCATTTGGATTTCAAGAAGACATACTAGCCAGATATATTATATATATACTTCCATAACCAGACTTAGTTTTTAAGCTGTAATTGTTCCTGCCTTGAAATTTAATTTATATCCTTGGTATATTTCTCATATTCATGCAAGGAAAATGAAAAATTAAGATCTAAATATTGTGGAGAATTGGCTGATTAAGTGCCGATTTGCTTAACTGTATTTCTGAAAACATACTGAATGACTTCCCTCGTGGTCCAGTGGCTAAGAATCCCCGCTTCCAATGCAGAGGGCACAGGTTAGGGAACTCAGTTCCCATACACCACACACATACTGAATGAACAGAAAAAACCATAGGGTGAGGGTTTATAATCTCGACTAATGACCCTCTCAAGTTGCTCTTCTAACTTTTTTTGCTGCATTGCACAGCTTGCAGAATCCTAGTTTCCCAGCCAGGTATCTAATGATGCTCCAGCATTACGAGCATGGAGTCCTAACCCCTAGACTGTCAGGGAATCCTCAGCCCTTCTAACAATCTTAATCTGGAAAAATCTAGGCCTTGTGAGAGATGGAGTGGGGATACTGTAATCATCATGCCCTTGCCCCACCGAAGAAAGCCTGGACTGAAGGAAAAGAGCAACACTGCCATTTTGTTTTTCTTTCCATCAGTATGATTTTCTCAAAAGGGTAGTCAAATTTTGTAGGAAAGGAAGATAGTATCGTTCTAGGATAATCTTTGCAGCTGTGTCCTGAAGTCAGTGAAGCAGAGAGAAATATGTGTGTTAGCTCATTAAGCAAGGTACTTAAACTGAATTGCCTTACATTGAATTAGTTTCTCTTCATCTTGGTCTGTTTTGACCAGCAAAGATGTATGTAAAAGCCAGCAAACTGAAGGAACTTTCAAACATGTAGTGACCCAGGTATACAAAGTCTGAGACGTTAAGAATCTATGTATATTCTTGAGCATAGTAGTCCTTATAAAACTGTCATAATTAGCAGGTTGAAGAAAAGCTTTGTTCTTTTAAGAAGATTAAGCAATAGACTTTGAGATAAGAGATCAAAGATAAACTGATGAAATAACAGAACAAGATGAAAAGGAAGCTGACAGAACTAAGGGGGAAAAAAATGAGACAAGCAGTAATCTTGCGGAAGTTAACTCATTATTGACCAGAGACATTTAATATGTTTTTTGTTACCTGAACGTTACTGACGGGAGACCTTTCGAGTATTCACTTGCATAACAACTTGCAGGCCACAGGTAAAGTTTCAGCAAAAATCCCCTGGTCAATAATGTATTGAAAGCATGTTGGCAATAGCCAGAAATAGAGCAGGTTCTATGGAAAATGGAGACATGTAAGAGAAGAAAAGGACGAAGAAGGAATTAGTAGATAGTAGGCCAGGAGGACAAATGAACAAAGATTGGGTGTAAATCCAGCAGGTCTTAGTAGCTAAAAGTTCCTGAAATAATTATTGCCTGAATTGGCATTTCGAAAGAGAAAAGTTAAATGCTAAGATCAACCCTATAGAACCAAATTTCAAGCATGAAGAAACCTTGAATATATGTCAGTTGAAAAATGATTTGAATTATAAAATGAGAATTATTTTGACTAAAGACTTCAGTAACAACAAGTACCAGAAGAAATGGAGGTTGTCATGGGTAGGATTTTGGCTAAAATGAGCCTTTGAATACAATTAAACATTTTAGCGACTTCCCTGGTGGTCCAGTGGTTAAGGAGCCACCTTGCAGTGCAGGGGACGTGGATTTGACCCCTGGTCACATGCCTGCCACAGAGAACTAAGCCCTTGTGCTGCAGCTGCTGACCTCTTGCACCACGGTGAAAGATCCTGCATGATACAACAAAAGATCCACATGCCAAAACTAAGGCCTGAGGCAGGCCAATAAATTTTTTAAAACCCAACATTTTAATTATGTCTAAGTAATTAGGGCTGTCTGGCTTAGGTAATAGAAAGCAGTTTTTACTATTCTTGAAAGAAAAGTTGTATAATGTAAAAACAATGTAATTAGTGAAAAAAATTATGTAAAATGGTAATCAACTGGGAAGAGTTCCGGGAAGTTCCAACCTAAACTTTAGTTAAGTGTAGGTAATTATATAGGGACAATCAATGTATTATTTACAGTTGGCAAAATAGGTTTAAATACCCATTTTAAGGTATGTTCTATGAAAGTAAATTAGACTTTAATATCTTTCCAAATAACCACAGCAAAGTCTTTCTTTGGTGGACAGAGCATGTGATGAATAAAAATAAAAACAAATTTTAAAATGGAACTTAATTAAATGAACAAAATTTCTTGGCCTGCCTGCTATGACCAGCAATATGAGTTGATTTTTCAGTTCTCCATTCTGTTTATTTGGGCTGTATTTGAAAGTTATTTGCCTTCTAGAATGGACTGAAAACTATAAACTATAATATATTACTATCTTTAAGAAATATTCCTAAATAAAGAGGTTCAGATTTATTATTAATTATCATTAAGAAGTTATTCTTTATTCTCTAAAAAGAAATTGAACGCTTATACATACTACATACTGTAGGGCTACTACAGTAATAAAATAGCCAATAAAATTAATTCATTGGTTTACATTCTAGTAAGAAAAACATAAAATAGTGAGTACAGGAATGGCAATCCACTCCAGTGGATTGCCTGGAGAATTCCATGGACAGAGGAGCCTGGTGAGCTATAGCTCACAGGGTCACAAAGAGTTGGACACAACTGAGCTACTTTCATTTTATCTTTTGCAGGAAAAACATAAATAGTGGTTACAGGGTTAATAATGTGATTTGTTACACAGGAGTGCAAAATACTGTGAGGATGTAATACAAGGGAACCTTACCTAATTTGAAGAGGAAAGTGAAGAAAGTGAAGTCGCTCAGTTGTGTCCGACTCTTTGCGGCCCCATGGAGTAGCCTACCATGCTCTTCCATCCATGGGATTTTCCAGGCAAGAGTACTGGAGTGAGGTGCCATTGCCTTCTCCAGAGGATCTTCCCAACCCAGGGATCGAACCTGGGTCTCCTGCATTGTAGGCAGACGCTTTACCATCTGAGCCACCAGGGAAGATAATTTGAAGAGGAGGAACTGTCAAAGAAGATTTGTTTAAGGAGATGAGGTTTCAGTTGATAGCTTTAAGGTAGAAGGAAGTGTTTCAGTAGTTGAAACACCCTTCAGTAGTGGCTAGCCATTTGGCTTAAAATTAAATGGAACCCCTGCTTTCTTCTTACTGCACAAAAATAATTTCCACGTAAATCAACAGTTTTAATGGAAACAGTTTACAGGAAAGGCCTAAATCATGAGTGAATTTCTATAGTCTTTGCATATAGAGATAATTTTTTAAAAGTTTGTGAAACCCATAAGTCACAATAGTGTTGCATGGTAAATGCGCCTACATAAAAATTAAAAGTGGCAGTTAAACACCATTAAAAAATATTCAAAGTCGAGGTAGAAACTGGGAAGAAAGCAGTCCATAAAACAAAGGATTACTCTTCGTTTACATGCTGGACTTATAAACTAATAGCAGTATCTTCACAGAAAAATATATTCAGCTTCACTAATAAAGAAATGTAAGCCTAGATATATTCCCCCCATCAGATGGGGGCAGGATTTTAATCTAGGATTGTCTGTATGTGGAACATCTCTAAATATCTTTCAGTATAAGGTTGGTTGAGTATATTATCACAGAGAAATATTATGCAACAGTGAAAAAGCGTAGCCCCGTGCTCATGGACAAAGGTGTTGGTACATATTGTTTAGTGAAGAAAGCAGGTAATATGCCTGGAATATGAGATTGTATCGAATGTGCTCGTGTCTATTTGTATTTGCATAGAATGCTGTCTAGACTGTTCACCAAAGTATTAGTTAGCTGTTAATTGTCAAGTTTTGGGTGATTGGCGTTTGTGTTTTCTTGTGACCACAAGGTTAATTGGTATACCTATTCATATTTAGTGTTTTCTTCCTATGTTTCAACTTTTCGGATAAAACTTATATCTTAGGTGTTTTCCAAAGATAACTTTTGTAGAAAAGCATTTGATTTATCTGCTCTATATATTTTGATTAGCTGAGTCATCAGAGACAACTTCATATGCGTTCCCCTTTTATGTTAATATATGTTGACATTTTGATTGATAACATGACCATTTCATTGAAATATAATTGTAGTCAAAGCATTTATAAAAGGGTATTTATTTGTCTTTAGAGGGTGATGATGGTTCTCATGAGTGATGTTCTGGAGATGTAGTAAGTGCTTTGATACAATGCCTGAACAAGACTTTCATGATAACTATAGGGAAACTCTTTTGAGTATCGATTATTTTTTAACTCAAGAACCTCTTGTTTGTATATAAAGAACATTGTAGTTATTAACCTGTGCTTAAGTTAAAAAGTAAATTGATCAACATTTTTGCTGATTAAATTGAAAGTTTTTTCTTTAATCTGTTGTTTTTCCATTTAGAATATTAAGATATTTCAGGAGACCAAAGACCATGTCTTAACTGGACTAATGGGAAATATTGTGTTAAGTATTTATCCCTATCTTCTGTCAAGAAGTTTACAGTTCAGTTGAAACTCTCTAGCTAGTACTTGCCATACTATGCTGTTGATATCTTAGTGAACTACTTCTGTATATATAGATAAATACTTTATATGACAAACTCAATATATAGATTATTTGATATAAAAACTTTTAAAGATACACTTTTCTGTTTCCTCCTTCTTCCCCTACCCTAATAAATTAAAAATTATTTTCAAAGAATATTTAGAAAGCATGTCTTATAGAAAGAGACACGTGTAGTAGTTTCATTTTTAAATGATTTGTGGGATAAAGTATGCTTTGTAGGTAGTTTACTTGCTAATATATTTAAACTAGTAGAACTAAACTTATTAATAAAATTAATTCATTGGTATAAAATATAGCCTAGCCTATTAAAACACACTCTTCATAAGGTACCGTTAGAGATAATACAACTTTTATTCTTAGATTTTAGTTGTAGTGCTGTTAATATACTACTATCTTAACTTCTCAGGATAAAAACAAAGTAAAAAATAGCAAAAATTTGATCTGCTTTCTTATACATATATTTGCTACAGTTTATAGCCATGCAACACATTTTCTCTGAGCAAAAAAGCATATGGTCCTGGTTTACTTCACTTCATTGCTTGTCCCTATAGAAAATCAGGTTTTTGAGAGCTCTAACAGTGTGCTATTGCAGGGCTCTTATCCTTTCTGTTTAAATAATGCAGGTACTTTGATGGAAACCTGGAGAAGCTCTTTGCTGAGTGTCATGTAATTAATCCAAGTAAAAAGTCTCGAACACGCCAGATGAATACAAGGTCATCAGCACAGGATATGCCTTGTCAGATCTGCTACTTGAACTATCCTAACTCGGTGAGTATCTGGTAGTTTAAGGCCAGCACTGCTGACTCTCTACTTCAGAGGGTAAATTAACTTTTCATTATTTCAACAAAGGCAGTTCTGGGAGTCTGGGATTGTAGCAAAGCAGTAACCTATCCATAGATTGAGAATGAAGAAGAGTGAGAGCTTGTCTCTTGGCCCCTCCACATCCCCATTTGCTTTTTAAAGCCGCAACTTGTCCAAGTTGTCATTACACACCTAAATCTTTTTATTTTACCTCTATGGGAGAATTGTGTAATAGGTATGCAGCAAATAGCATTATTTCTATCCAAATTAAAATACATTTAAAACTAAGTTTTTAGAATACCCAAAACACTTACAAAATGTCTGTAATGCTATTTTACTAGAGAGCTTTCAGGACTCTTCTAAACAAAAGATTTTCACATGTCCAGATCCATTCCAACAGTGATTCTTTAGTACATGTATCCCTCCTAAAACCTATTGTATTTAGATGATTTACTTTGACTTATCTAGTGAAGAAATGTTATGCTTAAATAAACACAATTTTCCTATGAAAGCACTTTATTAGTAAACATAGGAAAATTAGATTTGTGGCCAAAAAAATGTGTTTAGTTACTCAGAATTCACCTCTTAAGATGTTTAAAGATATCTAAGGCTAATTTAATTCTACAACAATTATAACCATCTTGTTCATATTATCTACTGTAATAGTTAAGCAGCTTTTTCTAGTAATTAGTATATACCAGGTCTTTGTTGCCAATATTATATATTTTAGCATATTGAAGGGTTTTTGTTATTAATTTTAGAATTTGACGTGTACCTTTGAACATTTTCATCTGAAGGAAATTGATTTGTTCGCACATAAAAACACTTAGAAGAGTTTTAAAAGAAAGTTAATTATATGCTCTTAGAGAAGTGGAAAATCAGAGTTAAAATAATTTAGTAGGAGCATTTCCCTGGTGGTCCAGTGGTTAAGATTCCTTATTCCCAGCGCAGGGGGCACAGGTTTGATCCCTGGTCAGGGAACTAAATTTCCATATGCTGCCTGGTGTGGCCTAAAAAAATAAATCAGTTGATTAAAATTTTCAGCCAAAGAAATTTAGTAGGTAAAATACTAAGTTGAATTTCCAGTTTCTCAAGTCATTCTTAATTTATTTTCAAATTAAAAAATTTTTTGGCTTTACCATGTGGCATGCAGTATCTTAGTTTCCCAACCAGGGATCAAATCCTTGTCCCCTACAGTGGAAACATGGAATTTTAACCTCTGGAGTGCCAGGGGAAATACCCATATTCTCAGTCACAGCTGTAACACTAGCTTTTTGACTTTGGATAATAAATAAATGATTTAACCTGGCTGAGTCTCAGTTTTTTTTTAACCTTTCAAATAAGTTGAATAAGATAGTTTCAGATCTCTGTCAGCCTGAAACTATATTCATTTCCCTCTACTTAAATCAGAATCCTAATCCTATTTAAAGTATTTAAAAAGAACAATCAGCACTATTAAAAATACATTAGTTTTGTGTTTTGACCATTGTATTATCTTTCTTTAACAGGTTTTCTTTGCCAGTTGACATTTATATAGTGTATGTAGTTTATAGATGGTTCCATGAGGTAATACTAAGACTCAAAAAGTTTGTTCCAGATTATATAAGATTTCCTTATTCCTTGGCATTTCCCTTCCTGCTCTCTTACAGCCAGCTCCTCTTTAGTGTAAACCTTAAATGTAAGTACTGAAGCTAGCTGCTCACAAATATCCACTATAATTTTCTCAGTGCCCTTGGTACTGTCTGACAATTGTCTGAACAAATTAGAATTGAAAATCATAAGTAGATATTTGCAGTGTAGATTGTGCTATACTTGTAACTGATAGTGGAGGAAGCACTCTTCCATTTATTCAGCAGACCTGACACTGTTCTAAATGTTAGAAACAATGGAGAATAAAGGCATAATTTACAGGTTGACTGGGCAGATAAGTAAAGTGACGTAGAAAAAATGTTAAGAGCTTTGATAGGGCATGGTACTGAGGGAACATATTGGAGAGACACCTAACCCAGTTTCGGATCAGGGAGACTTCCCACTGACGTTGACATTTGAATTAACCTCTGAAGGTGTGGTAGTTAGGGCAAGGTGGGGTATAGCAATACAGAAACCAAAGGAAGAAAATGCTATACCAAGAATGGTAAACAGGGAAGAATTATTTTCTTCAGAGAAAATAATTGAAAGGTGAGTTTAGAATTAGCAACAGGAAGTTGACTGATGATCCTGAAAAGTAGTTTTAAGTATTATGGTAAGATGGGAAACCAAACTATATGAGATAAAGAGTCATTGACTTGAAGGTGGGAAAGGAAGTGGAGGCAATAAACATAAATTACTCTTTCAAAGGAAGTTTGGCTATGTAAGTGACAGGATAAGAAAGTAAACAGCAACATTGGTTGGAAAGTAACTTAGTGTTATGGAAACTGTGCCAGGTGTTAGGAAAAAGTAATAACGGTGAAACTAGGATTTCTTTTCTCACAGTTTTTGGGCTAATAAAGGATAATTTTAACCTCTTCAGTTTTGCAAGTGAATGTCACCTGAGATTCTTTACTCAGGCTTTATTAATTGGATGAATGGTTTCTTTACTTATATTGTTTACCTAACTCCCATGTATCAAAATCTGCTACTCTTCAAACACTGATAACTTGCCTTTTATTATTGTGTATCTTCAATACCTTTATCCTTCTAGAAAGCAACTTTGCTTCATATAGTGCCACGTGAAAACAGGTTTTTAAGTAAATGCTTCTGACAGCTTAGTTTATAAAATTGATACTTTGGAGCTATTTTGGGTGGTCTCTTCTTTAAAAACAATTTCCTGAGATTTTGGAACACTTTTTTTTTTTTTTAGTTAAAAAAAATTTTTTTATTTGTTGTTTGAAAATAACTGGCTTGTGAGAGCTTCACTTAACATTTTGGATATTCTATTACAACCTTTGTAAGCAAAATAATGGTATTTTAGCACTCTCATTGAACTTCAGTTTTTCCCTTGTAAAAAGGGGACAATAATCCCTACCCCACAAATAGGTTGAGAAATTCACATGGAATGATGTGTGTTGAACACTTGGAAGAGAGTGTAATACATAGTAAGCTTCCCCAAAAAGGTACTTGTATTAGTTTTCTATTGCTGCAGAACACGTTACATCTAAACTGAAACAACAGGGCATTTCTTATCTCATGGATTCCAGGGGTCAGGAATGCAGAAGTAGCTAGCAGAGTTGATTGGAATTGGTCCTGCCTGAGGTTTCAGTCAAGCCTGGGGCTACAGTTATCTCAAGCACAAGTGGGGCTGAAGAATCCTCTATCAGTATCTTTCACATGGTTGTTTACAAGCTTCAGTTCAGTTTAAATCACTCAGTCGGACTCTTTGTGACCTCATGAACTGCAGCACATCAAGCTTCCCTGTCCTTCACTATCTCCTAGAACTTGCTCAAACTCACGTCCATCAAGTCGATGATGCAATCCAACCATCTCATTCTCTGTCGTCCCCTTCTTCTCCGCCTGCCCTTAATCTTTCCCAGCATCAGGGTGTTTTCCAATGAATCAGTTCTTCTCATCAGGTGGCCAAAGTTTTGGAGCTTCAGCTTCAACATCAGTGCTTCCAATGAATATTCAGCACTGATTTCCTTTAGGATAGACTGGTGTGATCTCCTTGCTGTTCAAAGGACTCTCAAGAGTCTTCTTCAGCACCACAGTTCAAAAGCATCAGTTTTTTGGTGCTCAGCCTTCTTTATGGTCCAACTCTCACATCCATAATATTCTAGGTCCCTCCTGTCAGTCGCATCAAAAACCCCAGTGGCTCAATGATAAAGAATCTGCCTGCCAATGCAGGAGACATGGGTTCGATCACTGATCCAGGAAAATTCCACTTGCCGCAGATCAACTAAACGGGTGCACAATAAACTATTGAGAACATTCTAGAACCTCAGAGCCGAAATTACCAAGCCCGCACACCACAGCTATGGAAATCTGTTTGCCCAAGAGCCTGTGCTCCAAAACAGGAAAAACCATGGCAATAAGAAGCTTGTGCAACACAACTAGTGAGTAGCCCGGCTTTCTACAACTAGAGAAAAGTCGGCACAGCAATGAAGACCTAGGGCAGCCAAAAACAAATAAATAAAATTATTTAAAAACAAGAAAACAGACCAGTGGCTAAACATGATCACAAGCTCTTTGTGAAACCAGAAAAGTGATGACTCAGATTGTCTTAATTGAAATAAAGTACCCAGGTGAGGAGAGGCTTCGGGCTCTGTCCTGGGCTGGCCTCCCTCATCCACAGTTTGTATTAGTCATCTTACCTCCTGGCAGCCCAAGAAGCGACCAATGGGCAGATTCCCTCCACAGCAGCCTCTTGAGCACGGAGATTGTGGGCACTTTTCTAGCTCACACCAAGGTAGGCCAGACATCCTAGGAGGCAGATGTTTTCCATGTGATCTGGACAGACCTTCCCAGCTTGCTGCTGCCTCATGACTCACACGTTCCCCAGCGGCTAGACCATTTTTCTTTTCCTATCTTGTTTTTGGACACATTGCCTTCTATCTCTTAGCCTGACTTTGACATTCTTTGTTCCTTCAGATTTCTTGTGTTATTGTTTAGTCACTAAGTCATGTCTGACTCTTTTTGTAACTCCCATGGACTAGTCCACCAGGTGTCCCTGGGATTTCCCAGGCAAGAATAATGGAGTGGGTTGCCATTTCCTCCTCCATGGAACACTCTTAAGTTCAGAGATTCCTCCTCTGTCCCCCTACCCCGTTGTGTGTGTCCAGGTCAGGAATTTCTTAGCCTTGGCAACAGTTACTTTATATAATAGTATTATTTTCAGTCAAAGCATAAGATTTAGCTCTACTAGGAAATATAGCTTGAGCTATCATATCTTTTTTATGAAGAAAGTCATTTTCTACTTCCTAAGAATAAGGTATATTAAATAGATAAAAGCAAAATTGAAGATTGTGAGCGTTGCCACTCTCTTTTTGCTCTACCTTTGGACATGTATGTGGGATTTATTTTTCTAATTTGTGTTGTTTAGTCTTGTTATCTGTTTAATTAAAACAGTTATTGGAAAGGGGGGAAAAACCTTTCTTTTTGTCTTTCTATCTCATCTTAAAAGAGCCCTGGTGTAAAAGTCCCCAGAGTAGAGGTGTTACCTGTAGAGATCACTGAGTAACCACGGTGACCTTTAATCTGTCAGTCTTTGAAAAAAGAGTAAAGCAGGTGAGGATGTGTTTGTGTTTTTAGGTTGGAAATAAAACATTTTAGAATTACTGATACCACTTTATCATATTTGTTCTTTATAGAATGCCCCCGCATTATAAAAAAAAAATCAAATACTCTCCTTTAGTAATCTGGCAATAGGTTAGTGCCAGATCTCCTTCACTGTTGTGAGTAGTAATAAGAATAGATTCTTTTTATTTCTCAGATCTTTTGTTTTTGGATGAGAATATTGATTTCCCAAATATTTATCTTCACTTATTTTGTGACTCAGGTAGAATCATTGTCACTCTCTGAATAGTAACATATTTTAACTTTGATACTTTCCTTGTTATTTGGTCTGTAAAACCAGTATCAGAATTCTGAACTATTTTCTTCCCCAGGTACTTTCCAAGTATATTTTATATAGTTGGTATGCTATAATATTGTATCTTACTTGCATTTATATCTCGTAAGCAACATCAGAAATTTTATAAGCATATTTCAAATAACAGCTGATTAGAAAATGTTATAGAATTTAAAATGCCATTTTAATAAGAACCACAAAATGAATAAAAAAGCTAATAAATTTGGCAGGAAATATGAAAGACCTATATGAAGGAAAGGGGAGATAAATGGATGACAGGTATTTGGAAAGATAGAATATTAGTGAAATAAAGCAAAGAGTAGATTAATGAGGGTAGAAAGGAAGCTAGTCTTACCAAATTCAGGAATAGGCAGTGCAGTACAGCAGAATGGAGTCGAGTATTGTTTCATTGCTAAGTCGTGTCCGACTCTTTGCCACCACATGGACTGTAGCCTGCCAGGCTCCTCTGTCCATGGGATTTCCCAGGCAGGAACTGGAGTGGGTTACCATTTCCTTCTCCAAGGAATTTTCCTGACCCAGGGACCAAACTTGGATCTCTTGAATTGGCAGGCAGATTCTTTATCAATGAGCCACCAGAGAAGCCAGAGTCAAGTCTATTTGTGGAGAATTTAATATACAACAGAGATGGCATTTCCTTTAAGGAGAATTATTTAATAAATGGTGTTGGAACAACTTGATAGCAATCTGGAAACTTATATTTCTACCTTGCTCCTTATATCAAAATTAATTTAGGACTCTTCTGGTGGTCCAGCAGTTAAGAATCTGCCTGTCAGTTTAGGGGACGCAGATTTGATCCCACATGCCACATGGCAACTAAGCCTATGAGCCGTAGCTGCTGGAGCTCTCGCACCCTAGAGCCTGTGCTCCACAACAGGGGAAGCCACCACACTGAAAAGTCCATGTGCTGCAACTAGAGAGTAGTCCTGGCTTGCTGCAACTGGAGATGCCTGTGCTCAGCGACAAAGATGCACTGCAGGCCCCCCCCCCCCAAAAAAAAAACCCCACAACTTAAAAATTTTTTTTCCAGGTTTAAAAATTTATTTGCACATAATGAAACAAAATAATCTTTTAACTAGTTTTTCCTTTGTATGTCTTTTTTTAAATTTTTTTTTTATTGAAGGATGATTGCTTTACAAAATTTTGTTGTTTTCTGTCAAACCTCAACATGAATCGGCCACAGATAAATCCCCTTCCATTTGAATCTCCCTCCCATCTCCTGCCCCATCTCACCCCTCTAGATTGATACAGAGCCCCTGTTTGAGTTTCCTGAGCCATACAGCAGATTCCTGTTAGCTGTCTATTTTACATATGGCAATGTAAGTTTCCACGTTACTCTTTCCATACATCTCTCCCTTTCATCCCCTCTCCCCATGTCCATAAGTCTATCACAGCTTTTTTTTAACTTAAGAAAAAAGTAATTTAGAGGCCATGGATTCTAAAGCTGATACCTTTTGCTGTATATGAATAAAGAGCTTCTGTGTAGCAGCAAAATGTATTGAAACCGGGAGAAAATATTTTCCACACTTACACAGTCAATTTTCTAAATAAGTTAAAAAAAAAAAAAAAACCCAAATCAGTAAAACATTTAGCAAAAATGTCCAGAGGGAAATTTGGCAAAATAGGTGACGAAAATACACAGAAAAAGAAATATGCAGCCTTAAGTCTTGTTTCAAATTTTTAAACTTCACTCAAAAGAAGAAATTGAAATCAAAACTATTGGTAGTTCATTTTCACCTGTTACTGGCAAAGATAAAGAAGTTTTAAGTGTTTTGGCATGGGTGTGAGAAGATTTTCTTCAATAGTGTAAATTACAGCAACCTCTTTGAACAAGTTCTTTGTAGTTATCAAAATGTATACTGTTAGAATTTCACTCGTACTAATTTTTCCTGATATACATTCATTTGATAATAAAACCAAGATACAGAAGAGAGTTTGTGGTACTTCTACCATATATTGGAAATAGTGATTACTTCTGGGTAGAGAAGTAGAGGACAAGGTAGAGAAAGATGGGGATAAGAGAGACTTTTTTTTTTAGCATAAACTCATATTGTTAAATAATTATCTTTCACTATAGCCTGTATTATATTAAAAGAATTAGGTAGTAAATGTAGTAAAATATGGTAACCATATTTGTCTTTTGAAAATGTAGACCTCTACACTCTTAATATTACTTTAAAGTACCTGCTTTTAATATCCCATTATAGAATATAATAAGGTTCATTTAACCAGCCATCAAATTGAAAGTATTTCAAATCCTGTAAGTAGTATAAGATTAGGTCAAAATGTTACTATTATTATTCTTATTATTCAAGTGTTACTACTATTCTAAAGAAGTATTTTGGTTTCCATCAGGTTTTATTTCCTAGGCTAGGTATATTCCAGTGCAGCTCCATGAAGTTTGGTATCTGACATTTTAGAAATAACACCATTGGGAGCTCCCTGGTAGTCCAATGGTTAAGACTTGGTGCTTTCACTGCTGTGGGCCTGGGTTCAATTCCTGATCAGGGAACGAAGATCCTGCAAACCAAGCAAGCAGCATGGCCAAAAAATAATAATAAAGTAACAGCTTTATTGAGATGTAATTCACATACCATACAACTTGCTTATTTAAAATGGTCTTAAGTATAGTCATAGAGTTGTGTAGCCATCACCACAATTCATTTTCAAACATTTTAATAATCCCCCAAAGACCATTATCCTTTTATAGTCACTTCGCATTCCCCTCAAGCTTGTTAGCCTTCGGGAACCTCAAATCTTCAAGTGAAATCAAACAATATGTGGTGTTTTGTGATTAGTTTATTTCACTTAGCATGTTTCCAAGGTTTGTCCACATTATAGTTTGGGCTTTACTGCTTTTTATGGCTGGATAATTTTCTGTTATATGGATATTCCACATTTTGCTTATTTATCAGTTGATGGACATTGGAGTTGTTTCCACTTTGGAGTTATTGTGGCTAATGCTGCTGTGAACATTTGTGTACAAGTTTTTATGTGGGTATATACCTAGCAGTGGAGTTGCTGAATCATTTAGTAATAACTTTTAATTTTTTGAGAAACTGCCAACGTTTTCCAAAATTCCTGTACATTCCCACTAGCAGTGTTTGAGGGTTCTGATTTCTCCATATCCTTGTCAGCACTTTTATTGTGTCTTTTTGATTATAACTGTCCTAGTGGGTGTGAAGTGTTGTCTCATTGTGGCTTTGATTTACCTTTCCCTGATGATTAAGGATATTGAGCATCTTTTCATATGCTTATTGGTACAAACTTGTGTGCCTTTCCTAAAAATTATAAATATGTAATGTAGATTCATCTCTCATTGTTTTGTGTTTAATGAATTTGTGTGTATAGATTTTGCCACTTAGAAATTTATTTTAGGAGCCCATTTAGTCCTGTCAAATTGGACATTTTAGCCATTACCAGAAACATGATCTGATTGAGTCTTATTGAGTCACTATGGTGATTCTTCTGATAATTTCTTTTGAAAGTCCGTATATTATTTTTGTTGCAGTATTTCACTGGCCTTGAATGTGGACATAAGTTTTGTATGCAGTGCTGGAGTGAATATTTAACTACCAAAATAATGGAAGAAGGCATGGGACAGGTAAAGATGCCAATTTGTTCTTGAGTTTTTGTTGAATTTCTTATAAGTGTTTAGACTGTTACACAAATACAAGCAGGTAAAGCATTCTGGGTTGTGAATTACATGTGGTGCTTTTTTCTAGGTTAAAACAACTAAAAGATAATTGAGATTTTTTTTTCCTACTTACAATGTGATATTCCAGTTAAAAATATAGTGTAGGTAATGTTTTCTCCACAGGCATTAACATTTGTATTTATCAGGCTAAACTTGTTGAGAATTTTTGTTGTATCTCTTGCCTTTTGCCAGTTAAATTTAATATTGAAAAACCAGTTGTTTGGGTTAGCAATTTTAGTTGCTTTATGGTGGCAAATACTCACGTACAGGTTTCCTTTAAAAGAAAGGCAATGATTAAGGTCCTATAAATGTTAAGGTATCCTCAGAACCTAGCAAAGTTCCTGGCAGTGGTAAACGTTCAGTAAATATTTGTTGAATGAAGACATAGTTTAAATTTCGATCTTTTCCAGACTATTTCGTGTCCTGCTCATGGTTGTGATATCTTAGTGGATGACAACACAGTTATGTAAGTACTTTTGTTAGATTCTGCATGTTGAATATATATTAGTTGATTAAGCCACATTAATTTTTGCTCAAACCACACTGGAGGTGAACCTTTAAAGCTTGGAGAGACTTTCTAACCTGCATTCCTTTGGTAGTACACAAGCCTGTTTGTAGCGTGGTTACATGCCCAGTCAGTGTTTCGTTAAGTTGGCAATGCATGATAGCTAGATTTCAGCGAACCCTGCAGTTGGAGAATAGGTTATGTCAGTGTGTCGGTTGATCGTCTGGGAAGCAGAGCCAGGCCATAGTTAAAAGAGAAGGAGCTTTATTACAGATAGCACCTATGTAAGATAAATAGGAATAGGAGGAGTAGACAGACATGATACAATTCTGACACCTGTTGAGAAAGAAGGAAGAAAAATTCAGTAGGACGAGGCTAAGACTGTGTGCAGCTGTGAGAGTCTCTGTCAGCCCTGTTGGGACTCCAGTGCATAGATTTCCCACGGAGGAATACTTCAGTGAGCAGAAGTGGCCTGGCCCTGGTACCAGTGTCATGCTCAGTCTCTCACTGGGAGCTAAGCAGGGGGATGTGGCCTCATCTGGAACACTGCTACGAATCTCAAAGGCACTGCAGCTGGAGGCTGTTGGCTAACTACTGGCCTTGTGAAAGGTTCCCTTTTGAAGGAGAGAAAGAAACTTGAAGAAAGAGGTATAATTAACTCCTGTACATAGAATAAAATCCGGAGTTGCTTAATTCCTGAGTCAGTGCTGTTTTTATAACCTCAGGCAGCCTAATTGATTTTAGTCTAGGAAGATAAATAGATTGAGGGCCTGAATGATCCACAGACAAATTTTATAATTAGTCCGGGATAATTGCCTGTATAGAAAGGTATGTCTGCATTTAAGCACTGGGATTTGAGAGTAATAAGAGTGAAAGCAGCCATGGGTTTTAGTAAGCAAATTCTTAACGTAATGAAGCCATAAATTGACTTAACCAGTACAGTTTATAAAGCCACTGATTCCACTTTATTAATCCCAACCTACTTTGGTTTACTAAAATACATTTACTCTTATCAGCTGTCTTTCAGTAAATCTTATTTCCATTAACCATGTATTGTCTTAAAGTACCACCATCCTTCCAGTTGTCTTTATCTTGTCCTCTGATACTTTAATTCTTTGTATTCTTTCATCACTACGGTCACTGTATCTTTTCATTCATTCCACAAACATTGGGAGCCTGTTTTATTAGCGCATATACACAGGAGACCAAATTAAGATACATTTCCTTTCCCAAAGAGGTTCCTAATAATAAATAGTTTATATTTGATGCATGCATGTTTGCCAAATCGTTTCAGTTGTGTCCGACTTTTTACAACCGTATGGACTGTACAGCTCCAGTCTTCTCTGTCCATGGGGTTTCCCAGGCAAGAATACTGGAACAGGTTGCCATCCCCTTCTCCAGGGCATCTTCCCGACCCACGGGTGGAACCTCGGTCTGTTGTGTCTCCTTCATCAGCAGGCAGGTTCTTTACCACAACTGCCCCCTGGGAAGCCCATTTTATGTGTAAATGTATGTATAAAGTACAGTTACAGAGAAACACGTTACCTAAAGAATTAGGGCATCTTAGGGAGAGATATCAAGGATTAAAAATTTTGTATGGAGGGTAGTAGTCCATGAACTTCTCTTTTATGTATTCTCTCATGGCTAAAGCACAAAGTACCAGATTACTAGAGATGAGGATGAAAGGAGTTTGAGTTTTGCCATATAAGCTTATTAGGACTGATGAGATTTGCATTTTAGAAATAACCTAGGTAGTTAAAAGGAGGATAGTGTAGAGTGGGGAGGCATTTGGGCAGTGAGATGTGGTTAGAAGATCATTGTTTATCATGCCTGGTTAAATAAACAAATGTAAATCAACATTAGATATTCTGACATTAAACATTGTTTTATGTTTGTTTATTTGGCTGCATCGTGGTTGTGGCATGTGGGATCTTTGTTGCAGTGGGATCTTCGTTTCGCTGTGGCACTTGGACTCTATAGTTGTGTGTGGCATAGGCTTAGTTGTTCCATGGCATGTGGGATCTTAGTCCCTTACCAGGGATCATCGAACTTGTGTCCCCTGCATTGAAAGCTGATACTTAACCACTGGACCACCAGAGAAGCCCCTTAATTATTTTTTTCATTTTTTAAAAAATAATTGTTTAGTTATTTGGCTGCGCCGGGTGTTAGCTGTAGCACATGGGATCTAGTTCCCTAACCAGGGATCAAACCCGTGTTGCCTGCATTGAAGTCTTAGCCACTGGACCACTGGGGAAGTCCCATTATTTTTTAAATGATGTAAATTTCTCATAACATAATATTTACCTTTTTAACTATAGTCCGCAGTTCAGTGGCTTTTTGAATACTTATGTGATGTTGTGTAACCATCACCACTATCTAATTCCAGAATACTTTCATCACCCCGAAAAGAAATCCCATATCCACTAAATAGTTACTCTCGACTCCTTCCTCTCCCTAGACTCTTGACAACCATTCATCTTTGCTGTCTGCATGGATTTGCTTACTCTGGACATTTCATTTAAATGGAGTCATACAGTATATGACCTTTTGTGAATGGCTTCCTTCACTTAACATAATATTTTCAAAGCTCATTCATGTTGTAGCATGTATAAGGACATCATTCCTTTTAATGGCTAAATAGTGTTCCATTATACTATTCCATATTTTATTTCTCCATCAGTTCTTGGACATTTGAGTCATTTTTACTTTTTGTGGAAATCTTTGTAACTATTTGAATATTTGTGTGCAAGGTTTTTATTGAATACCTGTTTTTAATTCTCTTGAATGTATATACCTTGGAGTAGAATTAATTGTTGAGTCATATGGTAATTTTGTGTTTGGCTTTTTGAGGAATGGCCTTGTGCATTAGCTACTTTTATCCCTCAGTTTCAACGTGTGCAAAATCTTGGAAGTTTATTCATTTGAAAAGTACTTACTAAATACTTTCCACAGGCCAGGCAGTATACTGGACATAAGAGATCCTTTCATGGAGCTTATTGTTGTAGGGAATTAGGAAGGCAGATATTAAAGAATGATTATATGATAGTTGTCTGATGAAAATTATGACACATTCTGTAAAGAAGTGTATAATTTGCCATGAGAACTGAAGGGAAGTGGTCTACATCTAGACTGGTATGGTGAATTGTCAGGAAGGGCCTCCTTGAGTAAGTAACAGTACATATTAGCTGAGTGAAATAATAATGATGGTGATGAATTCAGCCTCATCTAGTATTTATTGAGTGTTTACTATTTGCCAGGCACTATGCTAGTCTCCCAGCTCTTATTTCTACTATCCATTTTACAGATTAGTAAACTGAAAAATGGGCTTCCCAGGTAGCTCAGTAGTAAAATATTCACTTGTCAAGCAGGAGATGTGGATTTGATCTCTGGGTTGGGAAGATCCTGTGGAGAAGGAAATGGCGGCCCACTCCAGTATTCTTGCCTGGAAGATCCCATGGTCAGAGGAGCCTGGCAGGCTGCAGTCCATGGGGTATCAAAGAGTTGGATAGAACCGAGCAACTAAAATAACAACAAACCTGAAAAGTGGAAGTCAAAGGACTTACCCTCAGTGCATAATTTGAGAAGCCTAACCTAGGCTGTCCCACCTCAGAGCCCCACTAGGATAATCTTTTGTTTGCTTTCCAAGGGCGGTAGCCCCAAGCACCCTTTGAGGAAGGGTGTGCTGTGCTTAGTTGTTGCTGTGTCTGTCTCTTTGCAACCCCATGGACTGTAGCCCGCCAGGCTCCTCTGTCCATGGGATTCTCCAGACAAGAATACTGAAGTGGGTTGCCATGCCATGCCCTCCTCCAGGGGATCTTCCCAACCCAGGGATCTAACCGGGGTCTCCCGCATTACAATTACAGGCAGATTCTTTAGCCACCAGGGAAGCCCTGAGGAAGGGTGGTACTTACTATTTTGAAAGAATACAGATGTGAGAGGAGTACCCTGAGGAGTGCACAGGACAGGGTGGGGATTTTTTGGAAGGGGAGTGGGATGAGAGACTCAAGATGAGATTGGACTTCACATTTTTTTGATACTATTCTTAATAGGTTATTTGGTGGTTACTCTCTCTGCTTTGATATTGTTTTCATATAATACCCACAGGTGTGTTTAACTAGTGAAAATTAAACTTCAAGTTTCTTCACTTTGATGAGTTCCTGTGAGTTCAAGAAATCCTTGTGAATTACAGTATTCTAGCTGAATAAGGAAAGCCAGGTTGCAGTTAGTAAGCATTTCTAATAAATTACCAGAAGATTTCAGAAGGAGGAGGCTATCAGAATTATATGTGGCAAAACCTATATCCATTTCTGAACGTTCCTGTCAAGATCCTTTTATTTCACACACTGATTTTTAGGGAAGGAGATCTTAGGAAAGGTGGCTGAGAATTGCTGTCTTAAGGCAAGATATGAATGAGAGTCAGAAGGCTCTGAAAGGGGCCTAAATTTGGCAATACTTGGTAAGTCATTAGACTACAACACAAATAGCAGTTGGGTAAAAATAGAATATTTAGAGTATAAGAACCAGAGGAGAACATCTACCAAAATAAAACTATAGAAACTTGGAAATTATTGTTTTGATTCCTACAGTTATATATGTTGACAGCTTATATATATTTTAGTACTTTGAATTTAAAGCAGTTTTCATACAAAGCATTGAAGTTTTATTTTCAATGTGGAAAATACCCTTAGCTGAAAACCTCCTAAAAAACTATTTTTATTCTCACTTTCCAGGCGCCTGATCACAGATTCAAAAGTTAAATTAAAGTATCAGCATTTAATAACAAATAGCTTTGTAGAGGTAAGTGATTTCTCATAAGTTTTCATTCTTTAAGTAAAAGAAATTCTTTTTTAATAGAAATAATCAGTTTGTCTTACATAAGAAACATCTTTATGATAACTTCAATTATTGTCTTTTTATTTATGAAGCATATCAAAATACCTTTATTCTCAAAAGAATGTGACAAATCAATAAACCAGATGTCTTTTCATAGATCTTAAGCTTTATAAAATTATTTTTATAGTCTTTATCCTTAGCAGATAAGTGTAGCTGATTCTTAGTGATGTCATGTTTAATCATGTTTGATACATTAGCCCTGCTATATCTCTGCTTGTTTTGCCTTCCTGCCATTACCAGTTCAGTTCAGTTCAGTTGCTCAGTCATGTCCAACTCTCTGTGACCCCATGAACCGCACCACGCCAGGCCTCCCTGTCCATGACCAACTATCTATTGAGTCGGTGATGCCATCCAGCCATGTCATTTTCTGTCGTCCTCTTCTCCTCCTGCCTTCAATCTTTCCCACCATGAGGGTCTTTTCCATTGAGTCAGCTCTTCACATCAGGTGGCCAAAGTTTTGGAGTTTCAGCTGCAACATCAGTCCTTCCAATGAACACCCAGGACTGAACTCCTTTAGGATGGACTGCTTGGATCTCCCTGCAGTCCAGGGGACTCTCAAGAGTCTTGTCCAACACCATAGTTCAAAAGCATCAATTCTTCGGCGCTCAGCTTTCTTTACAGACCCAACTCGCACATCCATACATGACCACTGGAAAAACCATAGCCTTGACTAGATGGACCTTTGTTGGCAAAGTAATGTCTCTGCTTTTATATATGCTGTCTAGGTTGGTCATAACTTTCTTTCCAAGGAGTAAGCGTCTTTTAATTTCATGGCTGCCGTCACCATCTGCAGTGATGGTGCAGAAAAATAAAGTCAGCTACTGTCTCCCCATCTATTTGCCATGAAGTGATGGGACCAGATGCCATGATCTTCGTTTTTTGAATGTTGAGCTAAGCCAACTTTTTCACTCTCCTCTTTCACTTTCATCAAGAGGCTCTTTAGTCTTTAGTTCTTCTTCACTTTCTGCCATAAGGATGGTGTCATCTGCATATCTGAGGTTATTGATATTTCTCCCAGCAGTGTTGATTCCAGCTTGTGCTTCATCCAGCCTAGGGTTTCTCGTGATGTACTCTGCATTTATGTTAAATAAGCAGGGTGACATTATACAGCCTTGACGTACTCCTTTTGATATTTGGAACCGTCTGTTGGTCCATGTCCAGTTTTAACTGCTGCTTTTTGACCTGCATTCAAGTTTCTCAAGAGGCGAGTCCCATCTCTTTCAGAATTTTCCATTAGTTTATTGTGATCCACACAGTCAAAGGCTTTGGCATAGTCAATAGAGCAGAAATATGTTTTTCTGGTACTCTCTTGCTTTTTCGATGATCCATCGGATGTTGGCAATTTGATCTCTGGTTCCTCTGCCATTTCTAAATCCAGCCTGAACATCTGGAAGTTCATGGTTCACGTATTGCTGAAGCTTGGCTTGGAGAATTTTGAGTATTACTTTACTAGCGTGTGAGATGAGTGCAGTTGTGCGGTAGTTCAAGCATTCTTTGGCATTGCCTTTCTTTGGGATTGGAATGAAAACTGACCTTTTCCAGTCCTGTGGCCACTGCTGAATTTTCCAAATCTGCTGGCATATTGAGTGCAGCACTTTCACAACATCATCTTTCAGGATTTGAAATAATCCTGAATTAAAGTAATTTTAATTTTTATTAGCAGTTAAACTGAAGGTCTTTTAGAAATTACATTTTTTAAGAATTATAAATTTTTTAAATGCTCAATAAACTTGAATTCTGATGGAGTGTTCCTTGAGCAATGTTTTGTCCCATAATGAAAATATATCTAAGGTTATATTTCTTTTGAAGAACTAAAGTGCAACCATTGCTATGTTTTAGGAAATGATTTTTGTTCTTAGAAGAACTTTTTATGGTCAAAGAGAGAAGTTCCATGTGTATTCTTTAGCTTGTTTCATATAGCATGTGAACTCCTTCCCTGAGTAGAAGCATTATCTTATTTTTTTGCATCTTTTAAAATTGCCCTGAAATAGAACCGTACACAAATTCATGTTTGTTAATGATCACCTAGTGGTTTCTCAGTGGGATTTTGAAGATAGAACAAGAGATAGTTTATAATTCCAGGTGTTCAAGTAATCTCTAATCAGAAAAATAGCACATCCAAAAGCATTGCTGTAAAAGACTATTGATGGCAGGGTTTTACATGCTTGTGACACCATCCGCATTTTATGATGGTGAGGAAACAGTATACACAGTTGCGTGGTGTCCTGGGAAATCTTGCATCATGATTTAATTTGCTGTCATTTTTTAATTTTCTGACTTGTATTTCAGTGCAATCGACTGTTAAAGTGGTGTCCTGCCCCAGACTGCCACCATGTTGTTAAAGTTCAATATCCTGATGCTAAACCTGTTCGCTGCAAATGTGGGCGCCAGTTTTGGTAAGCAGGTTATTTCCTAAATTGGAGTAGTACGTGTAACTTTTCTATTTATTTTTGGTAGTGAAATAGAAAAATTTCTTTTACCTCAGATAGGTGGGTGATATTGATTTTAAATAGCATATATTTCTTATAAATAAAGCTTAGCTTAAAAGTCTCATATCTTAAGTAATTTTCCCTCTTTCTATGTTGCTCTAAGTTTTGGATTTATTTTATTATGGGAAATAAAAGCACTGCTGTAATCACTTTCTCTTGTATCCTCATTGCCACATGTATAGGAGCAAACTTAAAGATCTGGGACAAGAAGTCAGTTCTCATTTCTGATTAACTGCTTATTTTGTCACATTGTTTTTTGTTCCCTGATATCACATGATTTGTTTTCTTGATTTTCATTATTATCCCTTAGGAAATACAGAGTTAGGTGTTTTTTATTTCCTTTGTTCTGATGAGTTTAATCTTGGTCCTAAAGAAATATATAGGTAAATTTGGAAAGATGAAACTTAGTTGATTAGATGTTGATTAAAAATCTTTTAGTTGTTGATTAGGTCTTTTTTAACTAAGAGTTTTTCTCTGGGGCTTCTGGCCACAGCTTTCTTGGTAACATGGATTCTTGGAGTAGCATAGCCTTTGAATTCTAGGTTCAACTTAGCAGGGAATTTCCATTACCACACATTAGAGACCATTCCTTTATGGATCTTTTAGGGATGAGAAGCCATTCAAGCCAAGGGGCTCTGTAGCTAGCAAATACACATTTTATTGGTTTTTCCATGTCATTCTTTTTTTGTTGTTTTGTTTCTGTTTTGGTCATGGGTACACATTTTGTGGGATCTTAGTTCCCTGACCAGGGTTTGAACCCAGGCCTTTGGCAGTGAGGGGATGCAGTCCTAACCACTGGCCCTCTAAGGAATTAGCTCTCTATCATTCTTGTTTTCCTCCAGACAGCAGTCTTAGCATCATTAATACTAAATATTTCCCCAAAGAGTAGGTAAACTCACAAAGGTTAAGTTTGTGTAAAATGAATGCTCTTTTGCTAAAGGTTATACATTATCATTTCAGAATTTACTCTGTAGACAGTGTGGAATCTAATTCCTTCCCTGCTTTCAAATATATTTTGTGTATGAAGTATTTTAAATACAGATTGAGTATAGAGAATAACAGCAATATTTAAATATTTATAAATTTACAACCCACCTTAATCAAAATCAGTTTGTTTTTGTCAAGAAATAGAACATGAAAGATATATTTGAAGCTTCTTGATGTTCCCTTCGCTATTCCATTCCCTGTCTTCTTTTCCAGAAGTAACCATTATCCTGGCTTCATTTAAACTGAGAGCACTTTATTCTTCTAATTTGCAAAGGGCGTTTTGACATTCCCAAAGTACTTGATTAGCGAACCAGCCATTCCATGGTTATTTTTTCCACAAGCATTTGTTTTTATTCTTAGTAGTGTTAGTCGCTCAGTCGTGTCTGAATCTTTGCGACCTATGTACTTTAGACTGCCACACTCCTCTGTCCATGGGATTTTAAGGCAAGAATACTGGAGTGGGTTGCCATTTCCTTCTCCAGGGGATCTTGCTGATCCAGGGATAGAACCAGGGTCTTCAGTGTTGTAGGCAGACTTTTTACCATCTGAGTCACATGGGGAGTGTTTATTGTTAATTTATACTTTTTAAACAAATACATATACCATGCTCCTAGAAAGCAGAAAGGAATTAGCAGTTAATATAGTCTTAGAGAATATGTAGTTATCATCTTTTGTTCTATACCTTGTGTGGTACACTTCACTAGGCTGAGGTTCATTTGTTTGGATCTTGCAAAAATATGTGACCTGTTTGTTTCCCACATATTGCTTACTGTGCATTAGTACTAAAGTATAGAATTACCATATGAAGTCAGACTAACTCTTCATTTGGAATGTCAAATAAACTATTTAATGTATGTCTATGAAGCTTTGGTTGAAATGTAAGTTCAGATTATTGAACATGATTTCATTTTAGTTCAGTTAGACAGTGGTTGCAGCAAGGAATTACACATATTAAAAACTATCAGAGAAATACAGCTCTAGTAAACTGATTGTATTGTCTTAACAGTTTGGTTGGAGACGGGTGCGGCAACCCACTCCAGTAGTCATGAAGAATCCACATGGACAGAGGAGCCTGGCGGGCTACAGTCCGTGGGGTCACAAAGAGTCGGACAGTTTGGTAGCTATTTAGATAGTCATTTATTCTGTAATTGTCATGATAAAACGTCTTCCTCCTTCGAGTCTTTTCTTCATTTCACACACAAACACTCAGTATGTGCTGCCCTAGTACTAAATGCTAAATATATGACTACAGAGTGAAATAGACATGGTTCCTGTCCTTGCATTAGCCAGTCACTAGAAACGGGTGAAGACTGCCCTGGTGGCTCAGACGGTGAAAGCGTCTGCCTCCAACTCAGGAGACCTGGGTTTGATCCCTGGGTCGGGAAGATCCCCTGGAGAAGGAAATGGCAACCCACTCCAGTACTCTTGCCTTGAAAATCCCATGGACAGAAGAGCCTGGTAGGTTACAGTGATGGAGTGGCAAAGAGTCAGGCTGAGTGACTTCACTTTGACTTTCAGAAACTGGTGTAAAGCATGAAGTTGTTTGTTTGTTTACTCACAGTAGGTAGGACTTAATTCTTTTAACTCTTGTGTCACTTAACAGCTTTAACTGTGGAGAAAATTGGCATGACCCTGTTAAATGTAAGGTGAGTTTGCTTGGCATTTTCATTTTTAAATAAGGTAGTAGAGTACTTTTAAGACTTGGATGACTTTAAGTCACAGCCCCCATTTTGTTATTCATTCATTAGTAGTTGGAACATGGTATTTTGTCCCTTTTATTTCCGGTGATCTTTCCAAATTTTCAGGGAACACTCCTTAGGAATAAAGTCATCTCCTGATTATCAGGATAATGAGGCACCTCCCTTGGAAAGCTTTATAATTAACTAAGGGGAATGACACACTTTGCAGCTGGGCTTCTTGTTGAACTCTAGGTTCCCCACTTACCTGCAGCCAAAGAAAGTCTTCCTTTGGTTGATTTTTTGTTGGTGTTGTTTAATGTACCTAGACTGTAAATGAGAAATCACAGGATTTCTTGATTTAAAAGGAAATAAATCCAGTGATAATCCTATCCTTTGGCTTTTACATTTAAGCTTGACTATATTTATGTTGATGTAATTTGCTATCCTTAAGTCTGTTGTGCTCTAACAGTTCTTGTTTTCAAACAGTGGTTGAAGAAGTGGATTAAAAAGTGTGATGATGACAGTGAAACCTCTAATTGGATTGCAGCCAACACAAAGGTTGGTATCTTCCTTCAGTAAACCCTTGGTATTGAAACTGATAAGAATAGGTGTATCAACTTCAAAAGCAGTAAGTTTACCTACTAAAAGGCCTTGTTTTCCCTTTTATTTGATTAAAGTTTGCCTTTTGTTTTCAGAATGATTGCCTATTAATAATTTTCCTTTGTTTTACTTTTTGAGTTTGTTTTATTGAGTACTGCAGTATGCATAGTACTCTGCTTTAGTTTCTTCCATCAGAAAAGTAGTGGTTGCTTAATCCATTTTCTACCCTGGGGTTCGGTAATATCTTTTCAAGTAGATTCTTGGCTGCCGTCTAGTATACCAATGTAAGAGTTTATTGCATATAGCCTTTTTTTTTTTTTTTTGAACTATGCTATATTTCTGGTCCTTAAAATCTCCAGGGTTTAACTTTTAAGGAGTTATTCTTTAGGGTGGTGTTGAGTCAGAGTAAATGAGTAACTTTATAATGTAAGTGAACTGGGCTTAACAAATTTAATGTTTTTAACATGTTAAACTTGCAAAATATGCTTTACTAAAAGACTTGATTCCTGAGAAATGGAAGCTTAAGGATAACATGAGTATCCTTGGTTTTGGGGGTTTATTTTTTGAATTCATTGGTCATGATACTAGTTTCAAAGTTCAGTATCTTTATGACATAAACCACCTCTTAAACCCTAGAGGAATGTCTTACAAATGCAAATAAACTTGGAACACCTTTCTTTTCTGTCCCTAAGTGGTAAGCATTTGAATCCAAACTGTGGACCCAGCCAGTTTTTTGTAGGAAATTGTATAAACATCCAATGTTATGTCCTATCTGAATAGGGAGTGACTTTGAGTGGTGAATAATAGTGTTATTCATGGGCTGTTTATTTTTATTGTTGTCTTTCACATATGATGATGATGCTTTAAAGAATATTGAGTTGTTTGACCAGAGTTAGTTATAACTTTGCATTCTTCCATCACTCAATCGTGGTATAATGATAAGAATAAGGAGTGCTTAAATGACGACCAGCACATGATTGATTCTGTACCATTGATACCCTGCTATACCCCAAAAGATTAAAATGTCTACATTTCTGTCTCCCAGAAAGCATTGGCAGTAAAACAGTCCTGTTGCATAAAACAAATACCCACATCTTTGGGGAATGTAGTTTTGAAATTAGCACTTCTGTGTCTCTGAAACCAGCATGATAAACATACCTTATAGCACTTATGAAAACCTTACTAAAATGTTAGAAAGTGGTTGCTTTTTTATTTTTTAAAAAATTTCCTGTTACTCAAGCATTCTTCAAAAACTGAAGGTTTCTCCACCAGAAATGTTCACTAAAGTCCTAGATCCTTAAATATGCTGTCAGATTAGTATTTAGAATAGAGCAGTTGTATTTTCCCTATGTAGTTTGATTATAAACTCCCCTCTTCTGCACCTGGAAAAAATCCCTATGTACTCTAAATCCCCAAGATATTTAAAATAGGAAGTATAGGTTTGAATATGCTTGACTTTGTTTAGAGGGTAGACTATTAAGTAAGAATGGCAATTTGTAATAATAGATTTATCTAGTTGGAAGTTTTGAGATGAAATTGAGGGTTTTTCCCTCTGGAGTCATTTCAGAAGCTTATTTTTGTTACTAGCTCCTTAAACAGATTTGCAGGTTGTTGGTATATTAAGAAATCAATACTGTTTAGTTAATTATAGCCACGAAATACAGAATGAAACATTTTAGGCCTGAAATTTGCTTCTTTAGAAAGATGGTAGTATTTTTTATGTGAGTGACTTCAAAAATCTGATGGTATTTACCTCTTTTGAATTACTGTAGTTGGTGGACAGTGAAGTCTGTTCACTTTAGCTGAATTGTACCAATATTACGTTGGGTGATACTTTCCTCCCTTTATGGGAGTAATAGACATCAACACAAAAACATACAGCAAAAATCCATGCTTTACATCTTATTCATAGTTTTATTAAAAATAATAAGTTTCATTCTCCAAATTTTTTAAGGGAAAAATTTAGATGTGCCCACAGGGTAATGACTTAGGCTCATTAGCGACCAGGAAAAGGACACGGACTTGGGCAGGGGGTGTGATCTCTGCAGCACAGCTGTAAAGGAGCCACAGTGAAAAGACTTGAGCAAGGGTGTTTGGCAGAAGAAAGTTGGGAAATCCAGTAGCCACAAAAAGAATTATCAGTCTTGCTTGCTTGACGTTTGAGGCCAAATTGCTTGGGCTTGAATCCTAACTGTACCGTATGCTACTTGTATAATCTTGGATTCGTTTCTTTAAAATTTTCTCTTAGTTTATTCATCTGATGAATAGAAATAGGAGTAAGAACCACTATAAGGATTATGAGTTAACGTATATAGAACACTGAGAACAGTATATGGAATACAGGAAGTATTCAATAATTATTTCCAGATAGCACTAGAACAGTATGTTTACAGGAACAAAATGTTTAGCCTCTCATAAAACTTTTATTACTATATGTATGGTTAAAAGTATTTAAAATGTTTTTGTCCCCCAACCCCACTAAAACAAATCTTAAATTGTCATGCATCTTAAAAACCTGTAATAATAACTCGTTTTCAATAGTACTTAAGTGTTTGACACTATTCTAAGTGCTTTACATGTATCAATCACAATAAATCTCAGTATTAATTTAAAAATAAACCAAATCTAGAACTGGCTTCTCCTCAGTGTAGCATTGACACCAACTTTATAGTTTCTCTTCATAGGAATGTCCCAAATGCCATGTCACAATTGAGAAGGATGGCGGTTGTAATCACATGGTCTGTCGTAACCAGAACTGTAAAGCAGAGTTTTGCTGGGTGTGTCTTGGCCCTTGGGAACCACATGGATCTGCCTGGTAGGTTGGGGAAATGAAGGGAAGAACGTGTTCACATAACTGTGTGATGTATCTGCTGCATATTATGAATTAGGTTTCTGCCTCATGAAAATCACCCTCTAACTTGGGACTAGATAAATGAATACAGAGTGTGATCAGTGTTAGAAGTATATGCAAGATAGCCAAAGAGAGTTTAATTAGGTTTATTTCACAGAGCAGGTAACAACTGAGTTGAACTTGAAGGAAGACTAAGGGTTCCATTTGTTCAAAAAGTGGTAGGAAAAACATTCAGGACCAAAGGAGTAGCATGAACAAAGGTAGAAGAATGTGATAGTTTGTGACTTACTCAGAAAAGAATTGGGTTGTCTAATGTGTCTCTTTAGACAATAATTAAAAAGTAAGAGACTTGGCAGAACCCAATCCACAGTTGTGTTTTAGTTTTCCTGCATGCCATTAGACAAAAAAATTTGTCCCAAACTTTAAGAACTGGAAAATTATCTGGTGAAATCCAGAGTTTTAGCATTCATTGAAACATAAAAAGAGGCCTGCATTTCTCTTTGACAAAAATCACCTGGAATTGGTTGGTTGCTTTTTAGATGGAGTCTTTACTGCAGTTTAATGGTTTCCCTAGGACCAAAGCTTATTGTCGTTTTTGTGTCTTATGGCACATTTGGTAGTGACACATACCTTTGTTCCCTGCATGTTTCTTATCATGCATGCGGGGAAAATGGAAGTTAGATTGAGGATGTCTTGTTGCATTTTTCTCAAAACAAGAAAAATGGGAGCTAGCACATCTTCTGGTAAATGTGAAAATATTTCTGGGTGTTATAATATACAGATTGCCTTTTTCACTAGTTTATGTTATTTGCTTTTGTCTCCTGTTGGTGTTTGAGTTTGTGGCCCCTCATAAATTGTGGGGAATAGGAAAAGAGAAAGTTGACTGGGACCTGAAGTAGTTTGGATAATTATCAGAAGAATTTTAACTAAGAGTAACATTAGATCTGTAGTTTAGATGAGAATGCTCTGTGTTAGGTGCTTTCCATACCTTATCTGGACATTGTGGCTGCTTTGTAGAGAGAGGGTGGGAGGGGAAGAATTTGAAGCTCAAGACAAGATGAGGAGAATCTGAACTTAAGAGAGTGACAAGCCTTCCCTTTTAGTTTCTTTGGAATTTTCATTCATTTCATTAATTAGAGGAATAGTAAGACGGGTTGTCTAGAATTGATTCTAAACTAGGTAAAAACGAATTCGTTAGGTGAAAAAAAGAAAGTGATTTTACTACTTTCAGAGCCAAGGAAAGAGATTTGGGGTTTAGGAATGCAAACTGAAGGATTAGAGTGTTCTGGAAACTAAATTATTGGAGTGTATATAAACAAGTTTAGTGAAGAGGAAAGGGAATGGGGAAGAAGTATTAAAGAGACTTTTGTGTGTATGTAAGGAAATCTCTGATCACAACTCAAATTTTAAATGAACTGGGTACAAAACAAATGATGACTACAGAAGAATGAAGAATGGCCGGACTGGGGGGGTATCAGAAATGTTGCCTGTGTCTTGCCTTTTCCCGTGGCTAACATTGCAAATGAATCCATGCTGTGCTTTCTTGTTTAAATCTGAAAATATTTCAGAATCTTCAAAATAACATTCCAAATAGCACTGTCAGTCAGAGTTGGATATATAGATGAGCACTCCTTGCTTTCTTGGCCTTAAAATTCTTAATGTTGGCAGAGTAAAATCCAGAGTGAGTTGAGGCTTAAAAGTATCTAACATATCAAAAGGAAACTTTTTGAGAATGTATCAGTTAGGAAGAAAATGTGTTAATCGTTGACCAGTAGATAGCGAGAAGAGGTATCTTTAGGCTTATTTGTGAGTAGAATAATTATTGATAAGAGAGGATTATTAATCAAGCTAGGGGAAAATTAATGTCTCCTGACTCAGGTGAACTCTGGTCTGGTTTACTTTAAAAACTTTGAGATGCGGTCAGTGAGCCACTGTTAGTTGTTTCTGAGTACTATGGAAAATAGAAAGATACCTAAGATGGGGAGCAGACAATGTAATTCCAAATTTCCAAAATTTCTGATTCCACAAATTGCATATGATCCACAGTTTGTTAGTTTGTTTAGTTTTTCTCTTATGTGAAATTCCAGAATCAAATGATATTGTTAGGATGGAATTATGGAATATTGGGTAGATTTCAGCAAGGTATTTCATTGTGGACTGAGATTTGTAGCCTAGGCTGTGAACTACAGATGGGGATGTTTGGGAGTACAGGTAATAGATTTGTGTCTTCCTAGTGGAATGCTTTAAGGTTTGCTGAAAGGCTTTGTCCACATCTTTTTTATTCACATAAACTATACACTGCTTTTCTGTTCAGTTGTATTGATGATTTTCTTGAATTAATGTAAAAATTTGTATACATTTTGGGGTTACATCAAAGAGGGCTATTGAGTATATAAACCATTTTAATCTTAAAGGATTTGATAAGCTGGAATAATAAATTCAGTTTAACAAGATTTATATTAAACTCAAACTTCTTCTAAAAAGGTCATCATTAAAAAGATTCTAAAGATATGAATTCACTAGTTAAGAGTATGTGTCTCAATTGGCAGAAGGGCATCAGATTAATTTCCACCTCTGAAACTCTTCTGTGATCTTAAATATGTTGCTTATCTTCTCAAAATTGGATTCTTCATCTGCTCAGTGAGGATAATGATACATATTTCATAAGGTAGTTGAGGGGATTAAATGTGATAGTAAGTGGATGGAATATAGTATATGTCAGTTGTACTCATAATGTAGGCTCCCATAAAATAGGTAATCAGAAGAAAAAGAAGTGCCGTCTTGCACAACTGCACTCTGAGTTGACCTCTCTGGGCAGATTCCCCCTTGTTCCTCATTTTGTATGTTGAGTTTTCGGGGATTCTCATACACTGTTAAGCGCATATAAAGCACATAGCACAGCACTTGTTACATAACAGTCCGTCAACAGTTGGTTCTCTCTGGTGTATACAGGTGAGGGTAAGAAGGTGAGTAGTCCTGGAAAAATTCAAAATATTTGGCTAAATAACAGAAGTGTAGGAGATGAGATAATCTCTTTCTTCAAAAAGTGAATTAGACGTTCGAACTACAGTTGGTAAGTGGAAGAATAACGTGTTTTCCAGTGATCATCAGTAAACTTATACAAGTGGTTAGGAGGTGGGAAACTGCTTATTACTAATAGAGAACAGACACACTCTTTTAGAAAGGATGCAAACACCTAGGGGCTTTCCCCCCCCCCCACTTCATTTTATCTTTGTAAAGGAGAATATTGGCTCTACATAATTGCTAAATCCAGGCTAAAATTTTGTGACTTGTTCCCTTTTCATTGATTTGTGGCTTTATGGAATCCTCTTTACTTATTTCAGGTACAACTGTAACCGCTATAATGAGGATGATGCAAAGGCAGCAAGAGACGCACAGGAGGTAAGTACATTTATTTTCAGGTAACAGTTGAACAGGAATGTGCATTATATGTTGATTAGGGAATAATTTAGCAAAAGAGTTCAATTCTGAAAGATTTGTTAAAGGATACTCCAATAAATACTGTATATCTGTGTACATGTAGAAAGGGAATTTTATGCAAAATACATGTTAGGAGTATTCCTATTTATAGATTTGTTTGCATTAAAAAAAATCAAATCTAGTCATATAGCATATTTCCAGATTTCAGTAGTCTTCAGTAGCAATTTTCCCTTCCCAGCAGAGTCTAAAGAACAGTATTTGTTAAATGGCACTGCTACTGTTTATATGCAGCCTCACTTCTTTTTAATTAATTAATTACTTTATTATTCATCAAGAAGCTCTAATGATTTTAGGTAACTTGGAATGAGCTGTCTCAGAAGGTAGGGATTTCCCTATTACTGAATAAGGAAATAAACCACTTTTATAGAAGAAGGGATTCAAACCTTTGGTATGGATTAGATTCAGTAACACTTTGAGTTCCTTTCAGCCTGGTAGTTCTGCCTTAATAGTAGAATTCTAGAATTTAGTCATCCCTTACATTCATACATTCTGTATTGAAATTCCCCATTTCTCCTCACAGAATCTTTTAAAATAACTTATCTTGCCAAGATGCAAGCCAGAACTCGACCTGTTTGTTAGTATTTCAATTTTAAAAGGCTCCTTTAAAATTTATTTAAATTGCTGTAAGTACAAAGGAATATATTTACATAACCTAGGCTGTCATATTACAGATGTTTACAATATTTGTGATCCTTTTAAAGGGGGAAGAAAAACACAGATTATAATATTGTTTACATTATATTCATTATAGTATTACTCTATTAACTATGTTAATACCAACTGGACTATTTTAAGCAGCTATACAACCATATGAAGAAACCCACAACCAGTGAAACTCAAGTAAAAACTAATTAGATGAGTTATTTGTTGAAATTAAATTAGTGTTGATAGAAGACCCAGAATTTTTGAATTTAGTATTACTATACTACTAAGTACCACATGATAATTTGTTTTCCCATCAGTTTTCTCTATATCAACTATTGCCTTTTCACCCCTACAGTGCATCAAAGTTTATTCAGGTGGTCCAGAGTGTTTCAGGTGGTCCAGAGTCTGTGTTTTCTTCAGGTTATTATCAGATTTTTAATATTTAAAGATTTCCATGGTCTTTTTAATCATTTGGCACCCCTTCTCCAGTTCCCTATAGTATCTTTAGACTGTAATTTGAGAAACATCACCCCATGTAACCTTTGTATAAAAAACTCTACAATGAGAGTGATACTTTTCCCACCCTCCATTTTGAATTGATTCCTCTCTTTGATTTTTATTCAGCTCAGTTTGTCATTGTGTCTCCTTCTGTTTTAGGTTTGATTGTTTTTAAATCTTGACTTTTCCCACCTTGTGGCTTTCTGCTTTTGTCCTAAAGTTTTCTTCTAATTTTGATAATATTTTTTTCAATTCATAAAGAAATGTTGTTTTTTTCTTATGTAGCATTATATTTTTCTTAATTACCATGGTTGACTTTTAGTTTTTGTGTGCTAAGTTGCTTCTGTTGTGTCCAACTCTTTGCCAACCCATGCCAGGCTCCTCTGTTCATGGGATTCTCCAAGCAAGAATACTGGAGTGGGCTGCCAATTCCTTCTCCAGGGGATCTTCCTGACCCCCATAGATCAAACTTTGGTCTTTTACGTGGCCTGCATTGGCAGGCAGGTTCTTTAGTAGTCTAGCTAGATCTAGCCAGAATTTGCTGACAATGGAAAGTATATGGGTTATCCTTGGCCTTACCTGATAAGGTGTTTGGGTGTTGGTAGAATTCCTTTCTGAGATCTGCAGGGAGGGTGGATTATTGGACATAGCTTCTCAGCCCTTTTAATGTGTAGATTGTAGACGTTAGATTCCATTATTTTTCTACGTCATATATACTGGACTAAAGTAGAATCTTCTGATCCTGTGAGTGTACAGGGAAAGGGGTTTATATGAATTGACTATATTTGTTTATTTAGTAGGAGCCATACCTCCCAGAATGGAGCACACCATGGCAAACATACCTAGCTTATTCTTTCCTCACTTCCTCTACTTCTAGACTCTGACCCAGTGTTTTCTCAGTTGTAGTTCTTTTTTTTTAAACAGTGGTTCATAGCAGCTTAATTTGTTATAGTCCCAAACTGGAAACCTCTAGAACTTTCCTTAATTGGTGAATGATTAAACAATCCATAGTGTGAAATATTAATCAGTGATAGCAAAAAATGAACTGTTGATCCACATAGCCATTTAGATGTCACGGGCACCATGCTGAGTGAAAAAGCCAGTGTCAACAGATAGCATACTGTGATCTCTGTCACATGATTCTCTATATGTTATATTGTTGTTGCTAAGTTGTGTCCGACTTTTTGTGACCCCATGGACTGCAGTGTGCAAGGCTTCCCTGTCCTTCACTATTCCATTCCCTGTGTTTGCTCAGACTCATGTCTGTTGAGTCTGTGGTACTATGCAACCGTTTTCATCCTCTGTTGCCTGCTTCTCAGCAGTTGTAGTTCATTTGTTTGTTTTCCATTTTTAGGCAGTTGTAGTTCTTAAAAAAGTACTAGAAGGTTGGCATACAGTACAGAAAGAACATAGATGGTACTTTTTTCTTTTCTGTGACCACACTGTGCAGCTTTTGGGATGTTAGTTTTCCAACTAGGGATTGAACCCGTGTCCCTGGCTGTGAGAGCATAGTCCTAACCACCAGATTGCTGGGGAATTCCCTAAATTTTCTTATCTACTAACCCGGAGTCAGTATACTTCTGTGAGTGGTCACGTAGTAAATATTTTCAGCTTTGCAGACTATACAGTCTATTAGAGTTACTCAGTTCTGTTCTTCTGTAATGCTTGCTGACTCAGCCATAGGCTTAAAGGAGTGGACATGGCAGTGTTTCAAGTTATCTTTGAAAACAAAAATAGGCAGCAGCTGGATTGCCTACCCATGTTCTAAGCAATCAGGTTATTGTTTTGTGTGTTTTTCCAAAGCGTTTTCAGGACATTGCATTTCTCAATCCAGATTCTGGCATTAGATTTAAAAATGGGTATTATTTGCAGCGGTAGTATGGTTTTTTTTTTCTTTTCCATATTGAATTTTTAAAATTACTTTAATGATGCAAGCTGTTTGAGAATTCTTAGTCATATTAAGTCCTATAACATATATTTTAATGCATGATCTAGGTTTTCCATTTCAGGAATTTAACAGGCTTGAAAATATCAGTGCTTTGTATAGAGGTAAAATGCCAAGTAGATTATTCTCTACATATTCTATTTTTAGAAATGGCATAATTTTATTATGTATAATCATATCTAATAGCAATACTATTATTTTTATTTAATAGTGAATAGATATAATTGTCATAGTATTTTTAGATACGATTGGCCTAATTTTCCACTGTGTAAGCATTGATTTAATACGTACCTGACTGCTGAAATAATATGACTTGTGTAGGTTTTTTTAGTTGTTTTCATGTTGTAAGATACTAGATCACGTACTTGGCTAGTTATGTGGTTCAGAGTTAGTGTTTCTGAGCAAGAGACCAAGCATAGAGCCTCGTAGTATCTGTACTGTTTGTAGGCCTTAGGCAAGAGGAGATGATGGTTAAAGAAAAGAAATATATGTTTGTGGTAAGAAGCCCTTGTATAGTAGTTACATTCAACAGTCTTTTTTTAGATATTAAGTACTAGAGTTACAAGAAGATTGCTTTTTTTAAACCTTGTTACGTCTAGTACTTAATGTGAAGAAAATGATTTTTTTGGCTGCTTGTGTAGTCTTGCTCAAATTCATGTCCATCGAGTCGGTGATGCTGTCCAACCATCTCATCCTCTGTCGTCCTCTTCTCCTCCTGCCTTCAGTCTTTCCCAGCATCAGGGTCTTTTCCAGTGAGTCAGTTCTTCGCATCAGGTGGCCGAAGTATTAGAGTTCCAGTGAAGCCTGGCATGCTGCAGTCCATGGGGTCAAAAAGAGTCGGACATGACTTAGTGACTGAACTGAACTGAACTGTGGAATCTTAGTTCCCTGACCAGGGATCAAACCCATTCTCCCCTGCAGTGGGAGCTCAAAGTCTTAACCACTGGGCAAGTCCCAAGATTACTTTTTTAAAAGTGTATCTCCTTAACATTTACAGTATAATAAGAGAGACCCATGTGAATTATTTTTGCAGTATAATAAATAATATAAAACAAATTTAGACCTGATATCATATTTTTAAGTACTTCATCATATTTTTTAGTACTTCATGTACTAAAACTGAAGTACATAAAACTAGTAGTATTTATGTTTGTATATTATATGTTATTTTATAATTATGCTAGATATTTATTATATATTTTTGAAGCAGTATTTTGTTAATATGTGTTCCAGTGTTTCAGTGTCCCCGTTTATCTCATAAACTTTCTTTTATAATTGGTTCAAATGAGGATCCATATAGGTCTGTAAGTTGGATGTGATATTATAATCTATAGGTCCTTTCATGTTTTGGCTTTTTTTTTTCCCCCCTTCTTTTGCCATTTATTTGTTGAAGAAACATAAGTCATTTTTGTGCTGTAGCATTTTTCATATTCTGAATTTCCCAACTGCAACTCCCTGGTTTTATTTAATAGGTTCTTCTTTCCCTAAACTTGCTGAAACTGGTGGTTAATTCTAGATACTTGAATTTAGACGATTTGGTGAGGGATATGGAAAGAACACAGAACACTTAACTGGTGTTAAATGTACTGTGTGGTTTCTGTTGCATATTAGGTGTTATATGATGTCTGGTTGCCTCTCTTTTGTTTTTTACTGTAAGATATTGATGCACCTTACTGCACACTGCAGAACAGAGCTATCCAGTAGAATATTCATAATGATGGAAATGTTCTTAATACCACTGTCTGATTTGGTAGACACTGACTGCAACACTAAGAAACTGAATTTTTAATTTTAATAGCCATATGTGACTGCTGGCTGCTGTATTGGAAAGTACAGCTATAAGACATTAAAAAAATACTAAGTAACAGAGGTAGCAATAGATGTCTCTTTGTTCTTGATTTTAGCCTAAATTCCTATTCTGTTTCATCAGTAAATATGATACCAGGTTTTGTGTACCTATAATAAATTTGTTATAATTATGTGATCTTAATTTTTCTTAATGGGACAGAGATCTAGGGCAGCCCTGCAGAGGTACCTGTTCTACTGTAATCGCTATATGAACCACATGCAGAGCCTCCGCTTTGAGCACAAACTATATGCTCAGGTGAAGCAGAAAATGGAAGAGATGCAGCAGCACAACATGTCCTGGATTGAGGTGCAGTTCCTGAAGAAAGCAGTTGATGTCCTCTGCCAGTGTCGTGCCACACTCATGTACACTTATGTCTTCGCTTTCTACCTCAAAAAGAATAACCAGTCCATTATCTTTGAGGTAGGAATAGAAACTGAGTGGGTAAAAAAACCCACCTGTGTGTCATAGGACTACTTATCTTTTATAGATAAGAGTTTTAAAGATTACTTTTTGCCCCTGAATGTGGATCAAAAGTTTAGTGTTTATTTGGAAGGTTCAAAAAATTCACATATCTGGCTGTAAACTACATTCAAATTGGTGTGGTTTAGCCAGCTAATGATTAAGTGTGCAGGCTCTGGAAATAGTCCTGAATTTGAATCTTTTCTTCATCACTTATTAGCTCTGTTGACTTGAAGCAGATTACTTAACCTCTTCTATATCTCTATTTTAGAATGGGGATAGTACTTTTCTAGAAATGTTAAGATGTTAAGTGAGACAATCCATGTATAATGCTTATGTAACACCTGGCACATCGTAAGTTCTTTGAAAAGTCTATTAAGGTAAAACTAATAACACAGTATTAGAAGTAAATATGGTGCTTGTCTTTTGTGGAGAAGTAGTGACTAAAAGGGGGCTTTCAGCAGTTAACTTTTTTCGAGTAGAGATCCTCATTTAAAGTTTATGCATGCAGTATTGATGTGGATAGATGGCTAGATAGTAACAATGACTAGCAGATGGGAATTTAGATGGGTAAATGTACAGAACTAGCTATACTAGTAATGGATAACAAAATTTTTAATCTTCCATACAGAGATTCCTTGGTGGTCCAGTGGTTAAGACTCTGAGCTCCCAATGGAGGGAGCATGGGTTCGATCCCTGGTTGGGGAACTAAGATCCCACATGCTGTGTGTGTCCAATAAATAAAATAAAAGTTAAAAAAAAAAAATCTTCCATACAGTGTTTTTTGATAAGATTAGATATCTAGCTAGATATAAAGAATAATGCCTTTCTGTTTGTTCCTCAGGCTTTAGCATAATAGTTTCAGAGGTAGAAGATTTCCAAAATGTTTTCTTAAGTACTTTCAGATTGTACTTGGTATTCTTCCAGAAGTAATGAATAAACCTTTGGTTCTTTTTATAGTTAAAAAGTTTTCCTGAGGGAAAAAAGAGAAAACAAGTTGTTAGAGGTGGGAGTGATGAAGGACTTTAGAGGTGGAGTTGACCACCTGTGAAAATTGGTGTTGAATACAGTCTGTCAAGGAAGCAGCTAAGCTGGTTTATCTCTTAGCTTTGTTTTGAAGGCAGAATTTACTGTGTATTCTTCTTTCTCTTGCAGAATAACCAAGCAGATCTAGAGAATGCCACAGAGGTGCTCTCGGGTTACCTTGAACGAGATATTTCCCAAGACTCTCTGCAGGATATAAAGCAGAAAGTACAAGATAAGTACAGGTACGTTTATTTTTAGTTGTTGAGCAAAAATGTCTGCCACTGGTGGTCTGGTATGTTGTAGTGGTGAAGTTAAATGATGTTGAAACTTGGGTCTAGCATATTCAATAACTAAACTGCTGCCATGTTTCTCACCGATTGCTTCTGTCCTTTGGGCATAGGAAGGAAACCAGCCATTTGTCCCATTGGCTGATCCTGCTTCTTCCTGGCCTTATTTATATAGTTATTGCCCTGTCAGGAAGAAGGAGCCCAAAAAGGGAAAGTGACTATTAGGATGAGGGGTGAGAATTAACGTGCTGGCCCTGGCCTAGGGATCCTCTGGATCATGGCTGTTGGCAAGTGAGCGACCTAGACTTTTTAAAGATTTTTTTCTAAGAAGAGATTTACTTTGTCCTAGGGATAGATGATACTTTAAGAGATGTCACCTCTTAAGTAAAAGATGCAAAATGTTTGCTTTCTCACATAGAGCTCTTTCTCCAAAAGTTGTTTTCTGGCAAAAGTTGTTTTCTCTTTAATAGTAGTAGAAACCTCTGGGAATTTGATGGACTTGAAAATTTAGTCCTGAATAATATTTTCACTTCCCTTAGCCAATTGTAGCTACCACTAGTACTTTAAGATTTTACAGTTGTGAATAAATACTCCCCTGAAATTATTTCTTCCTAAAACTATTTACTTACCTGTAGAATGATAAGATTGAATCAGATAATTTCTAAGGCCTTTTTATTGCTCTGGAATTAATTTCTCCAAACTAGAAACTCAAAAAAATACCTTTTGAAAATTAGAAATAGTCATGTCTTTGCATCTGGAACTAAAAATATGCCTTTTAAAAACAGGTGCTTGGTTCTATGTCTAGATAAACTATAGGAAGCCCTAAAAAACAAGTAAATGCCTCTTTTTTTAAAAAATAAGTTATTGGAGGCTGACAACAGGTGTTTTTGTTTTTTGTTTTTTTTCTCTTTGATTACAGATACTGTGAGAGTCGACGAAGGGTTTTGTTACAGCATGTGCATGAAGGCTATGAAAAAGATCTGTGGGAGTACATTGAGGACTGAGAATGGCCCTGCATAAAATGAACTCTGAAAACTTTACCATCTAGAGTGCTCATGCAATTAAAACAAACAAAACAAACACAAACAAGGAGGCACTAAGCCTATTCTGACACCGCTGGTCTGTAGTACCAGAATTCTGTTTTGTTAATGGAAAGTTTAAGTAAATTATATTGTAATAAAAAAAAAAGGTAGATAAACCATTGTACAACAGTATTCTAGGCCGCCAACAAAAGTGTGACAGACACACTAAAAGCCCTCCAACTTTAACTTGTAACGTAGCTTCATTCTCAAAGCTGACTCCTTTTTTTCATTTTCTTTTTCCTGAGTGTAGTACAGTTAAAATTTAAAACAGCTCCTTGACACTGCTTTTCATGTCCAAACCAGCCATTTTGTTGTACTTTGGTAAAGGACCTCTCCCGTTTCTCCCCTACACATACAGATACACCCACACACACAGACTGTCTCTCTCTCATACCCCAAGGTCACGAGTGAATAATGATTAGTTCCTTGTAAAGAAAATTCTTGGGGCGGGGAAGAGGGTAGGCAGAAAGAGGAATTAAACAAAAAAACAAAAAAACTTTGTATATGACTTTTAAAACAAGAGGACAACACAGTATTTTTCAAAATTGTATATAGTGCATATGCATGGACAAAGCAAGCGTGGCACGTGTTTGCATAATGTTTAATTACAAAAAATATTTATTCTTTAAAAATCTTCAAGATTATGTCTATTTGCTGTGCATTTTCTTTCAGTTTGCTTTATCTTTCCAGGGTTGAGGGTTGGGATAAAAGGTGTGTCGGTTTAGCACCTCTGGAAAACCTAACTAGAGTTCTTTGATTTCCCTTTCCTAAAATTACTTTGCCCTCTCTGGTTTTGATGTATTTGTTGCTGGCCCTGGGTCTCATGCCCGGAATTGCCAGCTCCTGCCTGGGCACAGAGAGGTCAAGCTCTGACTAAATGCCGTGGCCTGATAAGGGCTGCAACAGGGAGCTTTGTTGCTGCCGTTGAAGAAAGACTCAGTCTCCAACCTCATCCCTCTCTGCAGCCTCATACATCTGTGTAAGCCTTTGTGTGCCCATGTCATGCACACAGCTGAAGGCTTCCTAGGCTTCCTGTCACATCCAGAGGAAACATTTCAAAAATTTGTCCCTTTAATTGCTGCTTTGAGCCTTTTAAGATTTTAGTTACGGCTCTTCTCTCACCCCTTCTTTATGTTAGGGTATCAAATAGGACGATTTTGCTTTAAATATAAATATAAATAAATAGCCATTCACTTAGATTCAGATTGTGAATTAAAAATGGCAGATACTGAAATTGCTTGTGTGTGTTGCTGTGGGTTCAGTTTGAAGGCAAACATCCTAGAACTTGATATTCCCATTTAGTGCATTTAAATAGAAATCACTGTTTGCTTCTTTTCTATTTGTCAACAGATAGAATTACTAAGGCGTTTTAGCTGTGATGTCCATTTTTATGAAATTTCTACTAAGAGCTATGTTAAAAGTAAAGGATGGTGGTGGTTTTATTAACTATGTATCTGTTTAGGCCATTCTGGCTGTGGTATTTTTCATCCCTAAATCTGTCAGTTTTATACAGGAGTACAGAGTGAACTAGGCAACTAGATGAGGTCTTAATACTAAATACCACTTGTGGCTGAAGGACCTCTTTGTCTTCCTCTAAATGTCTTGCGCCTAGGGAGTGTTTACCTTTTGTGAGGCAGCTTTGTCTGCTCTTGCACCGTACATCTTACTACTCCATTGGGAAGTAGGTTCACTTTCCTCTGGCCTTTTGCCTAAGTTAGGCTTTGCTAAATCAACCCTACTTTTCCTTTTAGAAAAGGTTGTTACATGAGATGTACTTGCAACTGTTCTTTTCCCATCAGAAATCAGTGACTGTTTGCTGAGTGTATTATGCTGCTTCCTTAAACCACTTGTCGCTCTAGGATCAGCTTTACCTATGCCTTTATCCTGCCCTCCCTTGCCACCTCAGGTGCAGATCTGAACTCAGTGTCTGCTTCTTCCTTATTCTCTTCTCCTTCCCTTTCCCTGTCAACCATTTATTTTAAATGACTGCATCAATCTTAAAAGACATTTATCAAAACTAAGGATTTTTTTTTTTTAAAGAAAGCTTGAATAAGTTCCTTTCCCTGGTAACTTTGAAAAGCAGCCAGAGTTGCTATCTAGATATATGTGGTCCCCTTAAAATGTTTTGTGTATATGTGGTGTTTTAAGAAATATCTTACATGGTTAACTACAGTATCTAGATTTGCGTGTCATAAATCCTTTTTACACACTCCCCTTACAAGAGGTATCCAGAAACAGCGTGTGCACTTCATAATAACAGCCCCCACCCATGGAAGAACAGTGCTTTTTAGAACTGTTTTCTAGTTTCAGTGTTGGCATATTACCTGAGGGTATTGCAGTTGTGGGTGCATTCCCATTAATATGTATGGATCCAAGAATAATTGGCCTTTTCCAGTTCAAGCTTTTAACAACTATCTCCATATCTGATGGAAATCCCATAAGTTAATCACTTTCATTATCAGTAACTTCAGTGATCTCAGCTGGGATAGGTCTTAAGCCATATGATATGACGGCATCCCTGTTTCACCTACCTAAGTCTTTCTGTCAGAAGGCTCTATTCTTGAGGTCTTCTGAAAACTGCAGGCATCATTTGAACAGTTCATTGAGCAGTAGATGGACTTAAATAATTTACAATAAAATT
Source organism: Antilocapra americana (assembly GCA_007570785.1). NCBI lineage: Eukaryota > Metazoa > Chordata > Mammalia > Artiodactyla > Antilocapridae > Antilocapra > Antilocapra americana. The sequence goes on along the minus strand of ML661891.1, from coordinate 3,336,650 downwards.
GTTGATCCAAAGCGCAGGACTACAAACCACAGTGGTAAAATTGAGTAGCATATATCATCAGCCTCTAAATTCTGTGTAATCTGCTGCAACCCAGATTGTATGTGTTTTATGTGTTTAAATAAATACGTTAAATACACATGTGTATACATACACACAAATATAGCAGATCCAAGACTGAGTGACTTGATTTGAAATGGTTGAATCTGCAGTGTAAAATGTGGATCAACCATGATTAGGAACTGAAATTTAGCATAAGAGAGAAAAGGACTTGATGTACAAAAATCCCGGTATAGAGCACTTGGGGGATGGGAGGGGGCGGGTTGGTGAGACAATCAGATCGGTAAATTGATTAAATGCTCCTAACCCTGTAATTTTGTGCATAGAGCACACTGTGCTGTGGAAATAACTGTTCTTAGATTTTCATTGTAACTGGACTGTTCAGGTTGCCCAGAGGGAAAGAACATTCCTAATTCTAATAAAATAAACTTTTATTTTGTTATTCCATTAGTTACTTATGTTTATTTTTATATTAAGAAAAAGACATTGGTGGCCTAAGAGTCACCTATATTATGTGCCTTATTCACTGTTCCTACTTAACATAAAATGTCAAGATTTGGTTCAGTTTCTTTGCAGGGGAACTGTGAATGAGACTCTCCCCCAAACTAAACTTGGTTAATGAAGGCTTCAGAGCATTTTCTGGAAGCTCTCCAAGTTCTGAGTCTTAAACATTGAATTTAGGTTGCTATTTGTTTTATAACAGTGATACTAGATGTTCAGTAGATCTTTGTCAGTTTATAGAGATAAAAATATTTAAAAAGTCATTCTCAAACTTGAAACTCCTTCACATTACTTCCACTTGGTTCACTTTTAGAAGCTGATATCTCCTGCTAGAATGAGGGGAGAGTTGTCTTAAAGAAGGTCCCAAAGTTAAGATCTTTGTCATTAATATTCTAGCCAAGGCCAGATTTTAGGACAGTTTAATTTGGTCTTATTTGGATTTATAATTTTCAGAGTTCATTTATCACTTGTATCTTCAGAACACTTTAACTTGTATCATTGTCCAAAAGAAAGGTAAGATTACTCAACAAGATTAAGCAACTTGTCCAAGATTTCACAATTTCTCCTTTCTCGAACTTAAGCTTTATTCTTTCTGAGCAGCATCATGCTACCTCTTTGTATCATATTTTGTTAATCTGGTTTCAGAATGACATAGCATTTGATACGGAGAGGTGGTTCTTATCTATAGTGTAATTTTGAACCTATCAAAGACTGTATAAACACCTGTTACTGTTCCTGTTAGTGGAAGGCTATATGCTACATCTGATCTTTAATTTGCTCTTGCAGGATTTGCAACTAATGTAGCTCTCTGTTTTGCCTCATCATAAAAATCAGCCGTGGACAGAAGAATAACCCTTCCCATCTTGGTGACTGGGATTGGCATCATGAGAAGACTATCACACATGATAGTTGAGAGTAGAGAGTTCAGCATCATTTGATTTGATAAACAGTGGCCAAGTAATACTTGCAGTTGTAGGTCTAATTATTTGTTAAATGAATTTCCAGTGTGAAAATTTTTGCATTGTCCATTGGAACTTGGTAGAGAATTTGGTTTGTAACTGAAAATGCACAGAAAAGCATATTTCCATCTGTTTCTCAGCATTTCTCCTGTGGAACCTGTGAAACTTTTCAGAAAATAAGTAGTGAGAATTAGGGGGAGACCTTGGCTCATTTAGAAACAGGAAAAAGTGTGAACCCCTGATATCTTTTCTGAGTTCTTTGGGGATAAAGTTGGTGTGTTTCTGGTTCATTTTAAGGAATTTATTTCTCTACTTAATTACCCAAGATGAAATAGCTAACTCGGAAATGTTCAACCGGAGATAATCAAATAATGCCTATTGCAGAAGCAGAGGCAACCGTGGTTGATGTTTTAGCAGTAGCTTTTAGAATATCGAAAATAATATGAGATTCTTTGGAAAAACAATTTTTAGGCTATGATTAAGCTATAGATAATGTTTGTTTAGGGCCAATTTAAGAGTGGAAGCCAATTAGAATATAAATCAGTCACACATTGATAATGTAGCTGCTCTAACAATGCCAAAAGCACAACTTTATTATCACAGTAATCCATGGGTCTCAAGTGATACCAGTACAAGAGTCAAACTCAGATGTCTACAAGAACCAGGTAAATATTTTAATAGGCTGCTCTGGGATAAGAGGACTTTGAGAGGAGCCTCTCAATTTTGAAATATTGGTTGTTAAAATATTATTAAATGTGGGTCAGAGAAGAGCTGCACATGGACCTGTCATTTTCCAACTTGTGTTGCAACTAGAAGTCATTGTTCATTTTACACATTGAAATCACAGATACTTCAAAAGGACAAGCCAAGTCCCACCCCATAGAAATTATGATTTAATGGGCTTTGGGTTGTGTCCTGAGCATTATTAAATTTTAAAGCCACACCCAACCCTAATGCTTGTGCAGTGCCGTCTAAGACACATAGGCAAGGTTGAGTCCATAGATGTCGATACTTACATGGTTGCCAAGAGGAGTATAGCTGAGCACTCTATAGTCAGATGGGACAACAGGGCTTGTGGCAAATACACAGGCTCAGGAAAGGGCCATGCTGTATGCCCTAGCTGAGTGGGTTCTGTGGAATGCTGCCTCCTAAGTGTCCAGTGTGAAGTGCTCAATTTGTTATTTTTGTTGTTACTGGTTTTTTGATAAGTGGTATGCCTTGGAGAAAATAAATTCACAAAACCAAAAGGACTGTAGAACTGACAACCTGAATAGAACATTCACATCAACTGGTAATATGTTTTCTTAGAGAAAGAACCCTGTCTAGACGTAGAGTGAGCAAAGGATATTGGTTAAGCTATCTGTTTCAAGTCAATGCACAATTTCATTTAATCAGTTAAATTCAGAGCACTTGAAAGTCACAAACTTCTTCTTGGCCATTACTTTTTCATTATTTTGATCAACTTGTATGTTTTAAGACTTTTTTCTCTTATTTTTATTCCGAGTGTGGTTGGTACAGTAGAAAGAATATCTGTATTTCTCAGCCACAGTTTTCCCTTTGTAAAATGGAGATACTGGTGGCTCAGACAGTAAAGAATCTGCCTGCAGTGTAGGAGACCTGAGTTTGATCCCTGGGTTGGGAAGGTCTGGAGAAGGTAATGGCAACCCAGTCCACTATTCTTGCCTGGAGAATCCCATGGACAGAGGAGCCTGGCAGGCTACATTCCATGGGGTTGCAGAGTCAGACATGAACAACTAACACTTTTGCTTTCAGTAGGAGCTATAATTTGAGTGCTTCTTGCCAGATGCCTTACTTAAATTATTTGTATCTTTTAGGCAGCCTGAAAACAAAGTAGGCATTGCTGTCCTATTTTATGAGAAGAAAAGTGTCAAGACTGATAATTTGAACTACAGCATTTATGGTGGTGCTGTGCTTGTCTGATTCCATGTGTTCATTCCTTCATAATATTTTTTATAGGAATGTTGTGAGGATCAAAGAAAATCAGTGGGAAAACAAAGCCTAGTTACAACTAATGAACATACTAATTTAGGCAAAAAATAACGATGCAAAGCTGTCTCATAGACTCCCAAAGCAGGATGAGATTGGATCCAGGAATTGGAAGCCATTTTGGACTCCTAAAACTGGTGTTGTCTGTATAATCTACATCACTTCCCCTCCACTACCACCATAGCTCTAGGTGTTACATGTTAACTGTCCCAGACACATGTATAGAAAACCCAACAGACCCTTGGGACATTATGATTGGTACAAATGTGACTTTGCGGGGCTTACCCCTGTGGATGAAGAAGCAGATCTTAGAATGTTTTGCTGGCTGTACATCATAAGTGTCCTCAACAACACCAAAATGCCCTGAAAGTTTTCTTTTTAAATAAATGTAAAGAATTCGTATATGATAGATACTCATGCCTAACTTATTTCGTGTTTACTAAATGCTTCATGTCCGTGTTTTTGAAACTCAAAAAATCATATGAGATAGTTACCATCTCCATTTTATAAATAAGAAGATAGAAGCTCAAAGAAGGTGGGTTCTCTCTTTGAGGCCATCTGTTTGTAAGTGGTTGAATGAAGATTGAAACCCAAGTTCCTTCAGTCAGCACCTGCAGTGTTGGGAATTGTTTTACCTCGGTGAACAGAGCAGTCTGTCTGAAGCACTTAATCCTGACTCTACGTAGAGATTCCATGGGTTGCTCAGTCACCTAGCCAGTTAATGGCACGTCTGCAGGCACATTTTGACTACTAAATTAATTTCATTACTCTATGTGCTTCCCAAACAACTTTACCAAAAGTAATTGCTAAATTTATACAGACTAATTAAGGGACTTCCAATTCTTTTTGACTCTTCTCTATTCAAAACATGTCTCTTTGTTGTTAACCTCAGATACTCTAAGAAGGACTCAAAGTATGCCTTTTTCTCACTCTCATTTCAGAGCCACCCTGACATTTTAATGAGAGTTTAAAAGCAAGCCTCTTATTTCCCAACCCTCTCCAGAAAGCACTTCTCTTACCTATTTTGAGCTGATGGTGTGGTTTCTTATGCACAAAGTAACATTTCCTGATTTGATGTCTTATTTAGCATCACTATATCCCTCAGGATTCCACCTATGTAAAAGTTTGGTATTTACTTTTCAAGCTGCCTGCTTTTGGCCATGGAATATTCAAGTTTCTTTCAGAGTGGGACTTTGGAAGGTGATTTTTAGAGAATTGTCTATGGTAGATAGTTAATTGTCTGGAAAGCTGTCTAGGCTGAAAACTTCTATAGATTTTAGATTTCTTTCTGATGGTTAAAATTGGTTTCTGTATGCTTAACACCAAAGCAGTGCAACTTCAGTGCATGTCCAATGACAGTTTCTTAGAATTGTGAATCAGGATCTGATTCTCTGGAATCAGTTGGCCTAATGGGGTTCCTAAGGAATGAGGAAGAAAACACATAGTCTCAAGTTTTCTCAGGGTCACTATCCAAAAACATCACTACTTCCTGAATTTCCGAACTTCCTCTTGTAGGGAGACTCCTATGTGTGTGTACTCCCACCTGTGTAAGTCACATCTTTTTCTAAGGAGTGCCACATAAAATGATTACCAGAATTTAGGAGCACCTCTTGTGGATCTACTTGGCAGTAAACATTCTAATAGAATGCTTTAAAATTGTAAGTTCTTGCACCTGCTCTCAAGTCATTTATAACCTAACCACTGGTCTTCCTAATATGAACAGAGTTGTTTGCTTGTTAATAAATTCCTACCGTATGATCCTGACTTGTGGTTCGTTTCTCCATAACTAGGGCAAATACTAAAGTGTTTTCTAACAGAGGAGGAAACATTCTCTGCATGTCCACCTGCTTTGAACAGGAAATAAATTTGTATCCCCAAACCATATGACTGATTTAGAGTACTGTAAAGGTCATGACAGCAAATATCAGAGAGTGGGATTAATGAAGAGTAATAGTGTTCTACATGCCTTTGAATGATTTTTATTCCATTGTTTTAACTACCTTGCAGTAGGGTAAGTTATGTGTTACAACACCTGTTCATGTTAAAATCACATTACTACATGTCAGTGCCTTAAAATAGTCCAATGGTTGTTCACTAACCAATGGCAATAAATTGTTGGTTCCACAGAATTGCTTCACAGATTACAAATGCTACTTCCTAGGTGCACTGAATTGTGTGCCCTTTAAGATACATGCTATAATCAAGGGCCTAGCCCTGAGCAGATTAGAGCCCAAAGATTGCACTGAGGAGAACAAATCAGATAGGTCAGTAAAGGATTGGGAACAGATGCTCTTGGAATAGGTATCCTCAGCTCACCTTTAAGTTGATCTGTAGAAATCAATGTATTATAAAATGTTCACCGTTAGGTGTTCACATTAATGTTTCAACAGTTGTATACATCTGTGAGATAACCCTCCTCAAAGAAGATAAAGAATGTTAGCATTAACCCAGAAAGTTCTCTGGTGTGTCTTTAAAATTATCCCTGCTACCCTTTACTCCATTGATCCTTTGCTGATTTTTCTAACTATATATTTATTTTGCCACTTTTGAACTTTATGTAAGTGAAAAGACTTCTCCATATTATTGTATGTATTGTTAAATTATTCTTTATTGCTGGGTAGAATTTCATTATAATATGTATCACAGTTTGTTTATCCATTCTGCTTTTAGGTTGTTTCATTTGGGGCAGTTATGAATAAGGCTGCTATGTATATTCTTAAGTTTTATTTTTTGTTTTGTGGATACATTTTTATTTCTCTTGGATAGTAGTAAATAACCATAGCAATTTACTAACTGTAGTAAATTGCTGAGTCACATGACAAGTTTTTAAGAAGCTGCCTTACTGTTTTCCAAAGTGGTTTATCATTTTGGACTCTCATCAGTGATACATGAGTTCCAGTTGCTTTACATGTTTGTCAGCATTTACTATTGTCTGTGTTTTTTATATTATCTTGGTGTGAAAGAACTCTGATTTTAATTTACATTGCATTTCCCTGATAATTAGTGACACTGAGCACTTTTCATATGCTTAATTTACATTTGTATATCTTTCATTCTTTCATGAAATAACTTTCATATGTTTCCCATTTTAGAATTGAATTGTCTTTTTATTGTGGTTATTCTGTGCAATCTGGATACACGTTCTTTGATGAGTATATGTGCTGTGATTTTTTTTTCTTTTTTATAGATTATGGTTTGTTCACTTACTGGCATCTTTTGATGAGTAGAAGTTTTTATTTTCATAAACTACCTTATCAAGTTTTTCTTTTGTGATTTTATGACCCCCAAGCTCACAGAGAATATATTTTCTTCTAGAAGTTTTATGATTTGGGTTATGTCTACCTATAATCCATCTCACTGGTTTCAGGTTTTACATTTATGGTATGGAATTTTGCATTTAGGTATATGATCCGTCTCAAATTAATTAATTGTATAGAACATGTTTATTTCAACATAGATATGCAGTTGTTCCAGCAACATTTGTTAAGAAAGATTTTCCTTCACCCATTAGATTGACTTAGCATCTTGGTTGAAAATCAGTTTACCATATGTGTATTAGTTATTTCTAGACTCTATTCTGTTCCCCACAGAATACTTTATTCCTCACAATACTTCATTAATACTGCTTTTCATATTTTCCAGCAAGTTTAATGTTCCATCTGGTATTGTTGTTATTCTGTCACTAAGTCATGTCTGACTCTTTGCGACCCCATGGACTCCAGTGTGCAGTGTTCCCTGTCCTTCACTATCTCTTTGAGTTTGCTTTAACTCACGTCCATTGAATTGGTATAAATTCCCTTTTATTTTAGCATTTGTTCCATTGCAGTTTTTTGAGAGATGAATTCTCTTGGCTTTTATCTATCAGAAATGATATTTTACATTGATTTTTGAAGGTTATTTTATTTGAATACCTATGAAAGTCTATGTTGCCTTTTTATTTCTATTTTCAGTTCTTTAAATTTGTCCTCAGTTCTCATTTGTTTCTGGTGAGAAGTTGCCCATCATTTTAATGTGTTTGCCTGTCTGTACTGTGTTTTTTCCCTTTGATGGTTTTATCTGCTCTTTATCTTTGATTTTCAGCAGGTTGGTTATATGTCTAGGTATGTTTTTCTTAGTATAGGGTTTACTGAACCTTGTTGAATCTGTATTGATGTCTTCCATTAATAATGGGTATTTCTTGTGGCTATTAGCTCTTATTTCTTTTGTTCCATACTCCCTCACCACTCCCCTCTTTCTGGAACTCCAATTACATGTATATTAGGTTATTCAATTTTATCTTGCAGATCTCAGGTGATTTCCCCTCATTGTTTTCTCTTATCTGTCATCAGGTTCCCTGATGCTTTTCTGTTAAACCCATCTGATGAAATCTTTATTTCTGATATAGTACTTTTTACTTTTAGCATTTCATTATATTTGTATAGTTACCATATTTCTGCTTTTTCATTTTTCACGTTGTCCACTAGACTTTTTAAAGCATTTTCATTACAGTTATTTCAAAAATCCTATCTATGGATTCTGACATGCTGGCCTCTGCTAGATTTTTTTTTTAGCATTTTGCTTTTAACCAGAGTTACTTTTAAAGATCCCAACTGATAATTCAACATCTGGGTCATTTCTCATTCTGCTGCTCTTGAACTTTTCTCTGTTACCATGGGCCTTACTTTCTTGCTTTTGCACATGTCTTAATGTTTGATTGTATGCAGACATTTTGTATACAAAACAGGAGAGACTGAAGTAAGTATTACTTACCTTCAAAGTGGGGCATGTCCATTTTTCTTTCAGTCACTTGATTAGTGACTCAGTCAGTCTGATGTTTATTTGAACTAGATCTGCAGCTTTAGCTTGATTCAGCTCACCACTAGCTTCAAATATTTTGAACGCAGAATCAGAACTTTCCCTTCAGTAGGGCCTACTGAAAATAGGTTTTGGGCATGGGCAAGATCCCAGAGATCTGACTTTGCTTCATAGCTAAGGTGTCAGCTTTTGGAAAAGTGACTAATCTTTCCTTTCTCGTGGGAATTGTAGATAAATCAGCCTGGCTCACTTGGTCTGTGGGATAAGTGGCTGGGAAGGTATTTCTCTCAATTCTTTTTTTGTTTGTTTGTTTTCTTTTAGTTGATTATTCTTAGCTGCACTGGGTCTTCATTGCTGTGTACAGGCTCTTCTCTAGTTGAGGTAGGCGGGTGCTACTCTCTAGTGGTGTACAGGCTTCTCATTGGGGTTGGTTCTTTTGTTGCAGAGCACGGGCTCTAACTGTGTAGGTTCGGTAGTTTCCGCACACGGGCTTAGTTGCCCCATGGCATTTGGAATCTTCTTGGGCCAGGGGTCAAATGCGTGTCTCCTGCATTGGTAGGCGGATCCTTAACCACAGGACCACGAGTGAAGTCCTCTCTCAGTTTTCCTGTGTGCCCCACCCTTTGTCTTTCCCAGAGGAGTGCCTGCAATGCCTGGGGGTTGGGTCTCTCAGCTCTCCTGCCTCCTGTCTCTCTCTTAGCCTTCAAGAGTATCTCTGGTGGACTTCTTAGCATTCCTGTGTTGCCCCCTCATTTTATGAGCATCTTGCACTTGGGAAAGGCTCCACTTACTCAAAGGAAGGAGAGATCTCTCTCAACTCTTCTACTATACATACCCTGTCCCATTTTTGGTTTACTACCTCCCTATACTTTTTTTTAAGATCCAAGAGGTAAGATCGGTAGGTGGGTGCAGCTCTCTTTATGAATTTGAGTCCTCCAGATTCTATTGTCCTGCCAGCCTCAGTGGGACTGTTACTTTTTCTGTTAAATTCAACTGCCTTCTCTGTATTCTCCTATGGTGGATTTATCTTACTAGCATAGGAATATAAGCAGCCATGTATCTCCTATCTTATATGAAGGACTTAGCGCTTTCTGGAGGTTGGTTCACTTAGATTTCTTTATGTCCTCAGCTCTCTGATGAGTTAAAAATATGTTTGATTTTCAAGCTAATCTAGCCTTTGTTTGCTAGGGTGGGAGAAATATGGCTCTTGTGGTTTTCTACATCCAAACGAGTGAAATCCAGGAATAGGGACTTTAAAAAATGGTTTCATTTACATATTTTTAAAATAGTTTAAAAAATTAAAACTACATGGATAATAAAAAGCTAAATTTTACAGAATGGTGAACAATGAAAAGGGAATTACCTTTCCATTATAGTCCTTTCTGCACCCTCTGCAGAGACAAACATCATTACCAGTTTCATGTGATAATTTCTCAAAATTAATGTTTTCAAAAAGGATGCATATCCCTCCCCTTTTTTAATTTTGGCTGCACCACATGGCATGTGGAATCTCACTTCCCTGACCAGGGATAGCACCTGCGCCCCCTTGAGTGGATGCTCGGTGTCTTAAACCACTGAACTTTCATGGAAGTTCCCTCTGCCCCCCTGCTTTCTTTTAAACACAAATCGAACCACACTGTATCTTCTACATTTAGCTTTCCCCCCCCATTTAACTGTTTCACCATCTTAAAGTTCTTTACCAGCTGCATAATTTGTCTTTTTTTTCTGGCCACTCTGTACTGCATGCCAGATCCTAGTTCCCCCAACCAGAGATCAAACCTATATCTACTGTGTTGGAAGTTTGGAGTCCTAACCACTGGACCACTAGGAAATAGCAGGAATGGGCATGTTTAAGATGCTTCAAGAAGCTCCTGGAGCTTCAGATTACTTAAAGGTGTTCCCCGTGCTGGCTGGGCTCTCGGAAGTTAGTGGTAGGGTTTGGGGAAGACTGAATACCACAAAAGAGGTATGAGGTGCTGGAGAGTTGCCTGGCAGGTAGTGAGTGCCAGAACAGAGTTGGTTGTAGACCTGACCAGAGTGGGAATGACATATTTGAAGTATCTGAAATGTAGAAACTCGGCTGCAACTCCTTTATACATATATTGGAGATGTTAAAAAGTTACTGATGCCTGATTCTTCTCTTGCCTCGGCAACTCTGTCATAGGGGAAAAAAAAGATAAATTCCATTTTGTTTGGAATGCCTTACCCATCTATATGACTTGAATGATTCTGGTAAACAAGATTACATCCAAGGAGGTTTTCTAAGGGAAATGAAGACTTACGTGTTACATAAGAAGCATTATCTATGTGATTCTGGGATCTTCCTTTGAAAATGTTACATGTTTTGAAATTTTTCTAATTATCTAATTAGCACATTAGTTATTGACATTTGAGAAACCAACATTATTTCTCATGAAAAAGGCCCTTGCACAGAAAGTGCTCTTTCTTCTAATCTCTGGGGTCAAAGGAGAGATTCTTAAACATGTAATAATGACTTCTCCTTACTTAATAACAAAGACACACCAAAAGTTATTTACTTCTCACAGGGCCCCTTTCAGGGAGATTTTATATATTGGGAAGTATGCTTATGGGTTTTCCACCCACATCTTCCCTGAGTTCCCCATGTCAGTAACTGACTGCTATGTACTCCATTGCTTTGAAAGTTAGAAACGCAGTCATCTTTCTGAGACATCTATATCCCTTTCCCTGATTCCCCCGTATCCAATTCTACACCATAGGAAATTTGTTTTACCTTGCAAAATTCTTCAGAATACATTTACCTTTTCTCCATTTCTTTTTCCCATCACTCCCGTCTAGGTGAACTGTTTTATTTCTTTTGCAGTATCCTTTAGTCACCTCTAAATTATGGATTCTTGTTCTCCTCTCAATTCATTCTCCACTCATTAGCTAATATAAACTCATTAAACGTTAATTCTGACTGTATCACTTATTGCTCAAAACTCTCTAGTGCCTTCCCAATGCCCTTAGAATGAAATCCCTCACATGGTCTCTGGATCTGCACCCCCAGTCTCTCCTGTTTTTGTTCAGTCGCTGAGTGGGTCATGGCTAAGTTGTGTCCAGCTCTTTGTGACCCCATGGACTGCAGCATGGCAGACCCCTCTGTCCTCCACTATTTCCCGGAGTTTGCTTAAATTCATGTCCATTGAGTCGTTGATGCTCTCTAACCATCTCCTTTTCTGCTGACCCCTTCTTTTGCCTTCAATCTTTCTCAGCATCAGGGTCTTTTCCAGTGACTTGGCTCTTTGTATCAGGTGGCCAAAGTAGATTATCACCCTACTTGTTTAACTTATATGCATTATCTCAGTTCAGTGCAGATACATACATAATACATCAGGTGAAATGTCAGGCTGGATGAATCACAAGCTGGGATCATGGTTGCTGGGAGAATTATCAACAACCTCAGATATGTAGAGATACCACTCTAATGGCAGAAAGTGAAGAGGATCTAAAAAGCCTCTTGATGCGGGTGAAAGAGAAGAGTGAAAAAGCTGGCTTGAAATCAACATTCAAAAAACTAAGATCATGGCATCCAGTCCCATTACTTCAAAGGCAAATAGAAGGGGAAAAAGTGGAAGCACTGATAGATTTTTTCTTGGGCTCCAAAATCACTGCAGAGGTGACTGCAGCCATGAAATTAGGTCTTTCCTACCTCTCCACCAATTGGAACCAACTCCTCCCCCTTCGTCTTTCCATCTGTACTGGTCTTCCTGTGCTATGAACTGGCCAAGCTTCTTCCATCCTCAGGGCCTTTGCACAAGCTTTTCCTTTGCCTTAGAATTCTTCCCCGGCCTACCCACTTCCTAATCCCTCTTCCCCAAGTTAATGCCTTATCATTTAGGTTTCGTTTTAAACGTATCTTACCCAGGGAAACTTCCCTGTCTAAAGAATTCTACAATGGATCTCCCTGTTATTTGGTTTCACTATTTCTCCTCAGCATTTATCCCAGTTCTAATTATACAGTTATGTTGCTGTTCTGTGCTTTTTTTTAATTACTTTTTTTTTTTTAATCTTTTGGCTGCACTGCACTGCTACACTACACATAGGATCTCAATTCCTCAACTAGGCATCAAACCTGTGTCCCCTGCATTGGCAGCGCAGTCTTAACTACTGGACCACGACGGAAGTCCCTTATGTTGTTCCTTTAATTTTCTCTATTATTGGAATATCCATTTCATATAAAATTTAAATTGCAACAGGGTATAAAGTTTCTTCCCTTCCCTGTCTCTCTGCTACCGATTTCTCCTCCTTACAAGTACTTAGTTTTAGCATTTTGAATATCCTTTCAGAGATATTTGGAGTATATAAGCAATGATGTACATATTATTCCTGTTTATTTTTGCCTTCTCTTTTATTAACACAGATCTTATGTACATTGCCCCACACTTTGTTTTTATCTGTTACTAATATATTGTGGCAATCTTTTATATCACTATGTAAATAGTTTATTTTTCATGTACCATATGGTATGGGCATATCATAGTTTCTTTAACCTCAATTATTAGGCATTTAGGTTGTTTTCATGCTTTGGTTATTACAAACAATGCTGCATTGAATAACTTTGTATTTAAGGCCATTCCCCACATTTATACCTATAGTATATATTCCTAGAATTAAAATAAATTAATTAAAGGTTATGTGCATTTTAAATTTGGGAAATAATTCCCAAACTGCTGTCAATGGAGGCTGTAACAATTCACATTCTCTCTAGCCGCAGAGGAAGAATGCATGTTTACTCATAACTCAGTGAAAATTTTGTTCTCTGCCAATGTAAGCGGTAGAAAGTATCTCTTGGAACCTTTAATTTGCATGTTTTCTCTTCCTTGCAAAGTTATATTTTCATATGTTTAAGACTCATTTGTATTTCTTCTTTAGTGAACTGTTTCTTCATAAACTTTGCTTATGTTATTATTTAATGTGTGACTTCCTCACTACACTCTAAGGCAGGGGTCCCCAACCTCTGGGATCTAATGTCTGATAATCTACGGTACAGCTGATGTAATAATTGAAATGAAGTACACAATAAATGTAATGCTCTTGAATCATCCCCAGATCATCACCCCTACACTGGTTGTGTGGAAAAAACTGTCTTCCATGAAACAGATCCCTGGTACCAAAATCGTTGGAGACTAGTGCTCTAAGGTCGGGGGTCCCCTGTATTTTGCTCATCGCATAGCTCTTGGTACTGGAATGAATGAAGCTCAAAGAAATGACTGGCTCATGTTAAGCAGTAGTCAAATTTAGAACTATGTTTGACTCCACAGCCCACGTATTTTCACAGTCACCCCGTGGAAAGACGAAGCATTTAATTCACCACACCAGGGGCTAGAAAGGTAATGTAAAACGGCCCAAGTGTGCTGGGAAGCCAGGACTGTGGCAGATTGGTGAACAAATGCTACCTACAGTAGCAGCCGTTTTTCAGATCTGTTTTACTGTCAAGCAGGGCTGCACACCTATTGTCGAATATTTACTCCGAGGCCAGATTTCTGGCTTAAGAAATCTATTTTTAAGTTTCCGATCAATACAAAATTGCATTCAAATACAGCCTACCGGCAGGATTTACAACCTCTAGCGTAAACAGAAGTGGGAGGCTGATGAGACGGGTAATATCTTAGCTGGATAAAGACAGCCAAGAAAACTACGAATTTTTATGTAAGGCGAAAATGAGGTTCTCAGCCGTAGGATCTAGGCTTGGGAGCAGGGATTCCCAGAAGGCGGCTTGAAATAAACGCTGGGTGGTGTCAAAGCTGGGCAGGACCGAGAGTGGCTGTACCCAGCGCTGTCGCGGGGGTTTCTCAAGGAACCCGCACAAGGGCGTGAGGCGGTAGGGGCAGGCCGGGACGAGGGCGACGACTGGCTGCACAATCTTTCACCGGCTCCTTTAGAGCCAAGTGGAACGCACGAAAGCGCTCGACCCGTTCCGACATTCTAGAAGATCCCCAACCTTCCAGGCAAATCCTTCCGCTCGGCGATCTACTTCTTTCCCTGCTCAGGCCCCACCCACTCCTCCTCAGTCCTACGATTTCCGTTTGCCTGGTCGTCCGGGAAACCAGCAACTTCCGGCCTCGCAGCGGTGGGCGGAGCTAAGATGGCTGAAGAGAAACTGTCTGCGGTGAGCTTCGGGATTCTGTTTCGTGTGTAGGCCTCCGGCCGGGGTTGGGGTTGGGCAGGGTCGGGCAGGGTGGAGCAGAGCGGAGGGGCAGGTGGGCGGGTGGCCTGTGTCCCACGTAGTGGCCGCTGGAGAAATGCGGGCTTGGGACCGGAACTCCTCGGGTCCGGCGAGGTGACGCGGTCGGGTTCTGGGGAGCTGCTCGGGCTGGGTCCCGGCTGAGATCTTTCCAGCTCTGGGTCTGTGTTAGGACTCGGATTGCTCCTGGGGTGCTCCGGACAGAGAAGGGAGGTTTTCATCAGAGAAGGCTTTTTCACTCGCCCCATGCTTTCTGTCTTAGAAGGTTAGGAAAGGAAGCACTATCACCTGTGCAGAGACAATTTCTGTTAATCCCTGGGTTAGGCAGTGAGACAAATCCTGAAAGCTTTTCTTCTGCGTGTGGGTTGGGACCGTGTTTTGGCAAATATAGGAATTCAACTGGTCTGAGTTAAGCGTTGATTAAATTCCACAGAACTGCTAATACAGAGTAACTCAGTTGAATTCAGGATGACCCAGTAGTAGTTATTTTGGAGGCGTAAATTCATAATTGGCTCTAATTTCTAGAGAATTCCAAGTGTGAAACTTTGTTTCCCTTGTTTTAATGTTGAATTTCCAAGCATGTTCTGCGGACTTGTTAAAATGACTTATTTGTTGTTGTTTCAGTGGCTAAGTCGTGTCCGACTCTTTTAAGACCCCACTCGGAATTTATTTCCCTTTTAAAAAATATAGGAGGCAAAATAGCAGTCTTTGACAGACTGTTTATACCTTAGTTTTGGCAGCTGAGGAGCACAGCCAGTAATACCTGTTGGGGGTCTGTTTTCTAGTCTGTCTTCAGAGAAATGAGATTAGTATAATGAGAAAACTCTCTATACAGACCATGAGGCCCACAGCAATTTGTTAAGCTACGAATTAAAAAAAAATTAAAAGCATTATTAATATTCTTAGATTTTAGACATTGAAAACATACTAAAGATATTTAAGCTGCATAATCTTAAGTGTAAGGTAGAAAGGGTAACATGACATTGCTCCAAATATAGCTTATTCTCCGGTGCTCATTGCAGGTATAGGTAGGTATTCATGACAGAATTTAAAGAGTGATGGCAGAATTGTCTTATACTATTGAATCCCTGGTAGTGTATTAAAGAGAATGGTTTATTTTCATATGACTTAGCACTTTGATTGCAAGTTAATCATTTTCATTATTATCAAATTTATTGCTAGCAGTGTTACATTTATAATAACTCATCTTTCAGGTTAGGGCTGAATGGAAATTTGAATTTCTATCCTTTTTGGAAGTTACATAGTATCTTGTAATACAATTAAAAGGACCTGGCCATGCCACGAGTACCTACCCCACGCCTGAGGTCAGGGGCGGCTGCGGAGAGGAGCTACCCCACGCCCGAGGTCAGGGGCGGCAGCCGAGAGGAGCAACCCTACAGTCGAGAGGAGCTACCCCACCCCTTGTCCAAGGTAAGGAGCAGTGGCTGTGTTTTGCTGGAGCAGCCGTGAAGAGATACCCAAGAAAAATGTTAGGTGTTGTGAGAGGGCATCAGAGGGCAGACACACTGAAACCGTAATCACAGAACTCTAGCCAATCTGATCACGCAGACCACAGTCTTGTCTAACTAAGTGAAACTAAGCCATGCCGTGTGGGGCCACCCAAGACGGACAGGTCATGGTCGAGAGGTCTGACAGAATATGGTCCAGTGGAGAAGGGAATGGCAAACCACTTCAGTACTCTTGTCGCCGCCGCTGCTAAGTTGTTTCAGTTGTGTCCAACTCTGTCCGACCCCATGGACAGCAGCCCACCAGGCTCCACGGTCCCTGGGATTCTCCAGGCAAGAACTCTGGAGTGGGTTTCCATTTGTTTCTCCAAAAGCATGAAAGTGAAAAGTGAAAGTGAAGTCGCTCAGTCGTGTCTGACTCTTCACGACCCCATGGACTGCAGCCTACCAGGCTCCTCTACCTGTGGGATTTTCCAGGCAAGAGTACTGGAGTGGGTTGCCATTGCCTTCTCTGATTCTTGCCTTGAGAACCCCATGAACAGTATGAAAAGGCAAAAAGATAGGACACTGAAAGATGAACTCCTCAGGTCGGTAGGTGCCCAGTATGCTACTGGAGATCAGTGGAGAAATAACTCCAGAAAGAATGAAGGGATGGAGCCAAAGCAAAAACAACACCCAGTTGTGAATGTGACTGGTGATAGAAGCAAGGTCTAATGCTATAAAGAGCAGTATTGCATAGGAAACTGGTATGTTAGGTCCATCAATCAAGGCAAATTGGAATTGGTCAGACAGGAAGACGGCAAGAGTGAACGTTGACGTTCTAGAAATCAGTGAACTAAAATGGACTGGAATGGGTAAATTTAACTCAGATGACCATTATATCTACTATTGTGGACAGGAATCCCTTAGAAGAAATGGAGTAGCCATTGTAGTCAACAAAAGAGTCCGAAATGCACTACTTGGATGCAATCTCAAAAATGACAAAATGATCTGTTTGTTTCCAAGGCAAACCATTTAGTATCACGGTAATCCAAGCCTATGCCCCAACCATTAACGCTGAAGAAGCTGAAGTTGAACAGTTCTATGAAGACCTACAAGACCTTTTAGAACTAACATCCAAAAAAGATGTCCTTTTCATTATAGGGGACTGGAGTACAAAAGTAGGAAGTCAGGAAACACTCTGAGTAACAGGCAAATTTGGCCTTTGAGTACAGAATGCAGCAGGGCAAAGGCTAATAGAGTTTTGCCAAGAGAACACACTAGTCATAGCAAACACCCTTTTCCAACAACACAAGAGAAGACTCTACACATGGATATCACCAGATGGTCAACACTGAAATCAGATTGATTATAGTCTTTGCAGCCAAAGATGGAGAAGCTCTATGCAGTCAGCAAAAACAAGACTGGGAGCTGACTGTGACTCAGATCATGAACTCCTTATTGCCAAATTCAGACTTAAATTGAAGAAAGTAGGGAAAACCACTAGACCATTCAGGTATGACCGTAATCAAATCCCTTATGACTATACAGTGGAAGTGACAAATAGATTTAAGGGACTAGATCTGATAGACAGCCTGATGAACTATGGACGGAGCTTCATGACATTGTACAGGAGACAGGGATTAAGACCGTTCCCATGGAAAAGAAATGCAAACAGGCAAAATGGCTGTCTGAGGAGGCCTTACAAATAGCTGTGAAAAGAAGAGAAGCAAAAAGCAAAGGAGAAAAGGAAAGATATTCCCATCTGAATGCAGAGTTCCAAAGAACAGCAAGGAGAGATAAGAAAGCCTTCCTCAGTGATGAGTGCAAAGAAATAGAGGAAAACAACAGAATGGGAAAGACTAGCAATCTCTCAAGAAAATTAGAGATACGAAGGGAACATTTCATGCAAAGATGAACTCTATAAAGGACAGAAATGGTATGGACCTAACAGAAGCAGACGATATTAAAAGGTGGCAAAAATACACAGAAGAACTGTTCAAAAAAGATCTTCACAACCCAGATAATCATGATGGTGTGATCACTCACCTAGAGCCACACATCCTGGAATGTGAAGTCAAGTGGGTCTTAGAAAGCATCACTACGAACAAAGCTAGTGGAGGTGATGGAATTCCAGTTGAGCTATTTCAAATCCTGAAAGATGATGCTGTGAAAGTGCTGCACTCAATATGCCAGCAAATTTGGAAAACTCAGCAGTGGCCACAGGACTGGAAAATGTCAGTTTTCATTCTAATCTCAAAGAAAGGTAATGCCAAAGAATGCTAGAACTACTGCACAATTGCACTCATCTCATACAGTAGTAAAGTAATGCTCAAAATTCTCCAAGCCAGACTTCAGCAATACGTGGACCAGGAACTCCCAGATGTTCAAGCTGGATTTAGAAAAGACAGAGGAACCAGAGATCAAATTGGCAACATCAACTGGATCATTGAAAGAATTCCAGAAAAACATCTATTTCTGCTTTATTGATTACGCCAAAGCCTTTGACTGTGTGGATCACAATAAACTGTGGAAAATTCTGAAAGAGATGGGAATACCAGGCCATCTGACGTGTCTCTTGAGAAACATGTATGCAGGTCAGGGAGCAATAATTAGAACTGGACGTGGAACAACAGACTGGTTCCAAATAGGAAAAGGAGTACATCAAGGCTGTATATTTTCACTCTGCTTATTTAACTTAATGTGAGAGTACATCATGAGAAACGCTGGGCTGGAAGAAGCACAAGCTGGAATCAACATTGCCGGGAGAAATATCAATAACCTCAGATATGCGATGACACCACCCTTATGGGAGAAAGTGAAGAAGAACTAAAGAGCCTCTCGATGAAGGTGAAAGAGGAGGATGAAAATGTTAGCTTAAAACTCACCATTCAGAAAACAAAGATCATGGCATCTGGTCCCATCACTTCATGGAAAATAGATGGGGAAACAGTGTCAGACTTTATTTTTGGGGGCTACAAAATCACTGCAGATGGTGATTGCAGCCATGAAATTAAAAGATGCTTACTCCTTGGAAGGAAAGTTATGACCAACCTGGATAACATATTGAAAAGCAGAGACATTACTTTGCCAACAAAGGTCTGTCTAGTCCAGGCTATAGTTTTTCCATTAGTCACTTATGGATGTGAGAGTTGGGTGGTGAAGAAAGCTGAGGCCTGAAGGATTGATGCTTTTGAACTGTGGTGTTGGAGAAGACTCTTGAGAGTCCCTTGGACTGCATGGAGATCCAACCAGTCCATCCTTAAGGCGATCAATCCTGGATGTTCATTGGAAGGATTGATGTTGAAGCTGAAACTCCAGTACTTTGGCCACCTCATGGGAAGAGTTGACTCATTGAAAAAGACCCTAATGCTGGAATGACTGGGGGCAGGAGAAGAAGGGGACGACAGAGGATGAGATGGCTGGATGGCGTTACCAACTTAATGGACATGGGTTTGGGTAAACTCCGGGAGTTGGTGATGAACAGGGAGGCCTGGCGTGCTGCGATTCGTGGGGTCTCAAAGATTCGGACATGACTGAGCGACTGGACTGAACTGAGCCATACCACTCCATCTGTATCATACTGAAATAAAGTCAAGCTATAAGCACATGGTCCACTGGTATTCATTGCAGTACTGTTTACAATGGCAAAAAGCTGGAAACAGTGAGTTCCCATTAGTAGGGTAATGGATGGCTTCTGATATTCCATTAAATATTCCAGATATTAAATATTCTGATTTAATATTTGGACATTAAAAAGACTGTCCAAACTATATATGTTAATATGGAGGGAATTTCTGTGGTGTACATTTAAGTAAAAGCTAGTTGTGGCGTGGGGTGTTAAAGAAAATTCAGAGTAAGTTTTAGAGATTTTATTGGCTTTATTCAGTGATACAGCATACAGTCTAGGAGACAGAGAGGAGCTCTGATGAGCTGTATAAAATAAAATGCCTTCGTAGGCAAAAGGGAGCAGGAATATGGATGTTACAGACAAAAAGAGGGTTGGTTATGGCAAGGTCACTTTCCTTCAGGGGATGGCAGAGGTCTATCAGTTATAGTATATAACTAGTGCTGATCAGAAGACTCCTGATTGGTTTCAGATTCCATTTCTGGGAGAGCTGAAACTAAATTAAGTTTCGATTAGATGACTTGGGGCTTAGCAAACAAACATGACTCCATGTTGGGCCTGTTAACAGGGATATATTGTATGATGTTAATTTTGTGATTCAAAGGAAAAACATTTAGATCTGTAGATATGTGTATAAAGAGGAGAGAAGAAGAAAAGACTTAAAATTCAGAATTTTGAACACATTTGTAAGGAAAAATCTTAGAATTCTGCAGCAAAGACCTTGAGGCTAGGAGACATCCCAGCAAAATGAAGTATAACTAGTCCAGTGTGGGACACACGCAAATTCTAATATGCCTCCGAAACTACTGTGGATTGTTACTGGTTCCTTAGGAGAACTGGGGACTGATATTTTTGTCTTATTTAAGAATATATAAGAAATAGTTTAGAGAGCTTAATGAATCAAGTGAATAACTCTTGTTTCCTTGCTTTATACTTAAAAACATTTTTATAACTCCCTAATTCCTGTGTGTTATTTTTTTTTGGTGTATTTCTGTAAATACCCATCATTCTTCATGTAAATTACAATATTAAACCCTTCAGAACAGAAAGCAAGAAGTATTACTTGCTACTGCTTGCTCAAATATAGTGCCTAGCGTATATCAAGTGATAACATATATGAATAAATGATCATAGAACTACTCAAAGATGAAGAAAGAACCAATAAAAAGTAAGGAACTTACTATATATATCTCCCAGTTATGAATGAGATTGAGTGGGCTAAAGAGAGTCCTTTGTATTGCAGAATGTCCTGGAAGATCTTTGAGAAAGAGACTCATCAAAAAATTGTAATTTATTTTAATTCTACTTTGTGCAGAAAGAAGCACTGCTAACTCATGAAAGTGCTTTTTGACCATTTAAGACTCTTTAATTAATATGTTCCCCAAAGTTAAAGAAGTCCCAGTTAGATAAAACAAATTTTGGACTCTTTAGCCAGCTTTGTTGAGGTATAATACACATGCCATAAAATTTACCTACTTTAAGTGTACAGTTTGGTCAGTTTTAGTAAATTTATATAGTTGCACAACTATCACTACCATTCACTTATGTCCATCACTCCAGAAAGTTCCCTTAAGATCTAACTATAGGTGTACTCCTAATGCCAGCACATGGCTAATCTGCTTTCTGTCTGCACAGTTTTGCTTTTTCTACAATTTCATGAAATGGAATAACTTAGCATGTATTTTGAGGTTCATTCATATTGTATGGAACAGTAAAAGTTTGTAACCTGTTATTTCTAAGCAGAATTGATGGATATTTAGATTGTTTCCTGTTTTTGGCTGTTTGAATAATGTCACTATGATTATTGGCATACAAATCTTTGCATGCCGGTGTTTTCATTTCTCTAGGAGAGTAATTGCTATGTTATATGGTAAGCTTATGCTTTAAAAAGAAACAACCTAAAACTGTTTCCTTAAGTGGCTAATCGATGGCCATTTTACATTTCTGTGAGCAGTGTATGAGGAATTCAGTTTTTTCATATCTTTTTTAACACTTGGTATTGTCAGCCTTTTTAAATTTAGCTCATTTCGTGGATATGCAGTAGTGGTTATTGTGATTTTAATTTGTATTTCCCTAATGAATAATGGTATTGAATAGTTTTTTATGTGCTTATTCGTATTTTTTTAAGTGTCTCTACAAGTCTTTTGCCCATTTAAAAATGGATTGTTTCTTTTATTAAGATCTCTATGTTTGTTCTGTCGAGATAATAGCTAAAAGAACAATTATAAATTCTTTTTTATTTTGAGGGTTTTTTTTGGTTGTTATGAAAAAATAAAAAATTATTAAAAGTTTTAAAGAGCAGTGCTGTTGATCTTTGAACACCATGGGGATTAGGGGCACTTACTCTCTGCACAGTTGAAAATCTAAGTCTAATTTACAGTGGCCCTCTCCCTAGCTCTCTTGTATCTGTGGACTTAGCCCATCTTGGGATATGTTTATATCTTTGCTACTGAAACATACTTAGTATTTTTACTATAAATATTCAATATATATAAATACTAAGTATTTAATATATAGATTATATGCAAATGTAAAGATTAAATTTAATATTGTTGCTATTGAAAAAAATCTGTATATAAGTGGACCCTCAGAATTCAAACCCTTGTTATTTAATGAAAACATGTACTCATACTTCATGTGTTAAGAAATGAGTCACTAAAAACAAACTTACCTAAATGTCTCTTCCCTGCTGCATTTTCCTCTTTTTTTAATCAGAAATTATCTCATTCCTTAATTTTAAGGTAATTATTCTTTGGTTTTCATTATAGCTTTTATCATACTTAATATCCTTAAACAATATATTGACTTTTTAAAAAAAATGTTTTTTCATTTTTTAAAGCTATGAGGTATCTTATTATAGGGAAATGCTACAATTTGCCCATTCTGTTAGATAGAGATTTGGGTTATTTCTGATTTTTTTCCAGCTTTATTGAGGTATAATTGACAAATAAAATTGTTACATATTTATAATATACAATGTGATGATTTTATATGTATATATACACAGTGGAAGGATTCCCATTATTGAGTTAATTAACACACCCATCACCTGTTTTGTGTATGAGAACAGTTAAATTCTATTCTCTTGACAAGTTTCAGTTATTCAGTACAGTGTTATTAAATATAGTCACCATGTTTTACTTAGATCCTTAGACCATATTCAGCCTATACCACCTGGCAAGCGCTTTTAACTTTCTGTTTCCATGAGTTCAGTGTGTTTTTTTCCCCCCTCTTCTGGTTTTTAATTAAAAGAAAAAAAAAACAGGATTAGGGTAAGGCAACTGAAATACTAAGGGTGCAGAATTTAGTAGTATCTCAGACCTGGCTGTGAACACTTTTCTGTATGCCTCCTGATCTAAGAGTTTCCCCCAGGGTATTCCTAGAAATGGATTGATTGCTGGTTTATAGGCTACATTCATCTTTAACTTTATAACTTATGGGAAATTTTGAGATGATTGTAGCTATTTATGTTTCTACCACCACTTCCCATTGGTCAGCTCACATCCTTGTTATTGTTACAGCTTTAAATTTTGTCAACATGGTGGATATGAAATCTTAAATGATAGTAATGTACATTTCCCTGATTAGTAATTAGTATTGTTGGTTTATCTCCATTTCCTTTTCTCTGCAATGCCTAGTTCTTGTGTTTTATTTCATTTTCTACCTCAGTATTTGTTTTTCTTACTGACTTGTAATACAGTTACTGGCTGTTGCTTGTCTTTTTTGGCTTTGTTTTGTATTGCATATATCTTCCTTTGGTCTTCAGTCTTTACTTCCTTTTTGGAACAGAAGTTATTATTGGCTGTGTTGTGCAGCTCAAGAGGTCTTAGTTCCCCAACCAGGGTTGAACCTGAGGCAACAGCACTGAAAGCACCAAGTCTTAACCACTGTGGACTGCCAGAGAAGTCCCGGGAAGTTATTAATTGCAATTTAGTTGAATGTTTATGTCTTTTCTTAATTGGTTTGTGCTTTTATATCTTGTTGAAAGTTTCCCTACCTTGTGTATTTTTTTAAAGGCTTTAAAATTTTACCTTTCCATATTACTCTTCAATCTATTTTGTTTTTGTTTTCCTGATGAAGCTTTTTTCTTGAAGTCTATTTTGTCTAAATGTTAATATTGCTACTTTTCCTTTTTGCTTCTGTATTCCTGGTGAATCTGTTCTCCTTTTTACTTTGTTTTCCTTTGCCCTTTTGTTTTAGATGTTTCTTTATACAAATAGCGTATATCTAGATTTTTTTTTAAAAAAACCCATTCTGGTCATCTGTCTTTTAACTGGAGAATTTAATTTTTCCTCCTTCTATTCTGACTTTCATCTTCCTTAAGAGAGTACTCAGATTTTTTAAATAATATATATTTAATTTAAAGTTCATACTTAAACCTGAATAATACAGGGATCATCAAATGTTTTATTGCCCGTTGCTTTCTGCCAATTATGCCATTGTTCAGTTTTTTAGTTTTTGTATTTCTCAGTTCAGCCCCACAAATTATACTTTTTGTTTGTTTTATTCAGTAAGTAGGTGCTTATACTTCCATATTTTACCAGGTTCTTTAGTTGTTCTACTCCTTGCTTCTGGGATTATTTTCCTTTTTCCTAATGTGTGTTCATTAAAAGTTGATTTAGGAATTCTAAAAACTCAAATTTTGTCTGAAAGACTTTTAAATTTTGCCATTGTTCTTGAGTGTTAGTTTTGATTGGTGTAAGAGTTCAGATTGGGAGTTGACAAACTGTTTTTTAAGGGGCCAATTGTAAATATTTTGAGCCTCATGGGCCATATATTCTCTGTCACAAGTAAGTCAGTTATGCGCTTATAGTGGAGATCATCCATAGGCAATATGTAAGCATGTGAGTGTAACTGTTCTGGTAACATTTTGGTTGTAGACACTGAAGTTTGAATTATATAACTTTCATGTGTTCTAAAATATTAAATTTTTAATATGAAAAATGTAAAAATCATTCTCAGCTTGCAGGCCATATAAGCATAGGCTGGATTTGACCTGTGAGCCATAGTTTGCTGATCTCATGTCTAGGTTAATATTCACTTAGTACTTTACTTTTGCGTAAGGTACCAATTCTAATTATTCTTAGAATGTCAATGATATTATCTTCTTTTTTTAATTGTTGAGAAGTCAGCTGTCAGTCTAGTTGTCATTTTGTTGCAGATAATCTGGTGATACGTTTTTTCCTTTGGCTGGTTTTAAGAACTTTTTGTTACTGCCCAGGTCCTATGATGTATCTAAGTGTGGATTTATTTTCATTTAACTTGGTTAGGATTGGTTGAGCATCCAGAATCTGAAGATTAGTATGTCTCATTACTTCTGGAAATTTTCAGCCATTGTTTTTGCTTATATACAACATGCAGGCATGCTAAGTCGTTTCAGTCATGTCCGACTCTGTGCGACCCTCTGGACTGCAGCCTGCCAGGCTCCTCTGTCCATGGGATTCTCCAGGCAAGAGTACTGGAGTGAGTGGCCATGCCCTCCTCTAGGGATTCTTCCTGACCCAGATTGAGCCCACATCTCTTACTTACACCCTGCATTGACAGGCAGGTTCTTTACCACTAGTGCCGCCTGAAAAGCTTCTTATACACAACATGGGAGGCAGATTTAAAAAAACATTCATTTAAAGATTTTCTGCCAAGTTACAGTATAGAATAGTGTTTCTATGATGTTAAATAATGGCTCTTTAAAAATACTCCATCCTAGAATTGAGTGCTAGACCATCTCTGTGTAGATAACCTTATAAGCTTCCTCTTATCAAAATTGTCACTTTTTTGATTTGGATGCTAAGAAGTATAGCATTAAGTATAATGCTAATGTGTTTTATAACTAGTATATCTAAGAACTTAGCACATTTATATACTTTATATCATTAGAGTTCTGTATAATAAATGCACATTGTAAGAATAATATGCATTATGCATTATTATTAGTTGAGACGGCAAAAGTACAACTTGACATTTGGTATTTAAACTATTCAAAATAATTCTTTGTACTTTCATGCAGTTAATGGATTACTTGCATGAATGGAGAGCTGTTGATGATTTTATTTGAATGCTTCTTTAAGCTAGCAAGACTTATGGTGGTATTTTAACATAGACTTCTTCATTTCAGAGAACTCAGCTTCCTGTGTCTGCTGAATCTCAAAAACCCCGGCTGAAAAAAGGTCTGTATATAATTTCATTTCGTCTGTATATTTGCACAGATTTCTTTGTCTTACTGATTTTTCTATTCTACCGTATCTAGCTTTCATTTTGTGAAGTTGTTAGATATTAGGGGATTGATTTTACCTATAAGTATATTTAAATGGGGTTTCATTTTAGTATATAAATATGTACTAACTTTCTACTTGTGGAAAAACCACTATAAAGTTCCTATAGTACAGATCAGGCCTCAAATAATCTCATGTATATGTGTGTTGAATAAGTGTGAGGTTTTATAAAAAGTCTGGGAAGCCTAACTTGGTGAGGGATCTATATTTTAAAGAACTGCATTTAAAAATATGATAGGTAATTTCCTGGCAGTCTAGTGGTTAAGACTCAGTGCTTTCACTGCCGGGGGCCCAGGTTAGTTCCCTGATGGGGA
Source organism: Antilocapra americana (assembly GCA_007570785.1). Taxonomy (NCBI): domain Eukaryota; kingdom Metazoa; phylum Chordata; class Mammalia; order Artiodactyla; family Antilocapridae; genus Antilocapra; species Antilocapra americana. The sequence continues at coordinate 3,310,471 of ML661891.1, read as the reverse complement.
AAGTAAGATGCTGTGAGGTGCAGCAAAAATATAATTAATTAATTAAAAAATAAAATCCAGTAGAGGTATGTATTATATAGAGGAATAAGATTTCTTCATTTGTTAACCTGGGAAGTCTTAGGAGGGTTTACATCAGGTCTGTCAGTGACTGTACTGGGTGATCTTCCATGTCTAAAGGACTGGGTATCTTATCTGCTTCTTAGGCATTAGAAAATACCTGAACTTTTTGTTTAGCAGGAGAGACCATCTGTTTTATTGTTTATTCATTTGTTTATTATCTGCTAGATGAGGAAACATGGAAGGGGTGTGAGTTGCCCAGGGTCTTGTGTGTTGCTCTTGTTTGCATACCTGAGTTACAGTCACCAGGCTATATACTGTTTTGCAGCATGCATTCTCCTGTTGTTTGCTAAGAGTTTTGATTTTGTTAATAAAGTGTTTACTCGGGGCATTTCTGTTATTCTGTTATTCTTTGAAATTATAATACAATAATTATTAATTATTAATTAATATTAACTTTCAGGAATTTATTTTCAAAGGGTTTTTTTTATTTTAGGAAAACAGCTTTCATTGAAAGAACAGTACATCTGCAATGTAGATTATTTGTGAAATTTAGGTGGATTCTGCCAGTGTCTAATATTTTTGCTTTTTTTTTTCTTTAATATTTGTATGTATTTATTTGGCTGCACTGGGTCTTAGTTGTGGCATGCAGGATCTATAGTTCTGGCATGTGAGATCCTGTTCCCCGACCAGGGAACAAAGGGCCCCCTGCATTTGGGAGCTAGGAGTCTTAGCCACTGGACCACCAGGGAAGTCCCCATTGCTAATATTTTAGAAACACCATTTCTGGACATGAGAATCTTCTTGCTATGATATCTGTTCATTTAATCAGTAGGGTGATTTGGGACTTATGGGTATTGTAATCATCTCTCCATTATTATTCTTTCCATACTTCCTCCAGGGTCACACCATATGGTTCAGTTGACTCCCAGTCCAGGAAAATTGTAATTAGTACATACCAATCAAGAATTGGCCCATGCCCCATTCAGGCTAATGAGATGAACAGTTTATAGCTATTGGAAAAAGAACATATTTGACAAGTATACTATAAAATTTCGCAGTGCCATAGTGCCCTTTCCAATCAGTTCTTCCCTTCTCCACTGCAGAGCAACTGCTTTCTGGTTTCTGGTATTAAAGTTTAGTTTTTCCTGTTCTTGAACCCCTCATACATGTGAGTACTTAGCAGGTGACCCCTCATACATGTGAGTACTTAGCAGGTTCCAAGACCATGGATAGGTATTTGGAATGCACAGATAAATAGGGCATGGATTCTGCCCTCAGGGAATTGACAGTCTTCAGGGCATAGGGAATATAAGCAAATACTTAAAGTGCAGTGTGTATTCCCTTGGTGCATCCTTCTGAAGGTTTCAGCTCTTTCCATATGAGAGTTTAGAACTCTTGCCATTATTGCTTTGGCTCTATAGTGAAATTTGTTGTCCCTCTTGGAAGTAGAGCGTTTAGGACTAAATAGAATATTCCAGGTATAATGTGAACAGGGCCAAGTGAAATGTCTGGAAGATAAAATCTGTTGATCTGGATCTTTCTGTTAATCAGCTAAGATTGCTTTGCCTTTGGGCAACCATTTTACACATTTGCAGTGCTATTGTATTGCACAGTGTCAGAGGTGTGATTCATATAAATATAATACACTATAAATGATGCCTTTGAAATTGTTCGAGGTGGTGGCACAGGCTTGTAATCCGTCCCTTAATTTCTGGCTTCTTTAACCCAAGATTTTATCTGCTGATATGACGAATCACATTGATTGAATTTTGGAATGTTGTGCCAACCTTTCGTTCCTAGGATAATCCCCACATGGTTATGGTGTAGTAAACTTTTTTATATATTGCTGGATTCGGCTTGCTGGTATTTTGTTAAGTATTTTTGCGTCTGTGTTCATGACAGATGTTGGTCTATGGTTTTCTTTTTTTGCAATGCTTTTGTCTGTTTTTGGTGTCAGAGTTATGCTGACCTTAAAACAAGTTGGAAACTATTTTCTCGTGTGTTTTCTGGAAAATTGTGTATGGAATTAGTGTTATTTCTTTTCTTAAATGTTTGTTGGAATTGGACAGTGAGGCAGTCCCAGTCTGGATTTTTCTGTTGTTAGAAAGGTTTTAAGTCAAGCCAGATTTCTCTAATAGATGTGGGACTATTAAGGTTATATATTTTTTTAGACACTGCTTAGATAATGTTTCTCTTTGGAAGAAATTTGTCCATTTCATCTTAGTTATTAAATTTATAGACATAAAATTCATAGTACTTCTTTATTTTCCTTTCCTAGGATATATAGTGATATTCTTCTGTTGTTACTGAATTTAGTACTTTATATTTTCTGTTTTTTTTTTTTTTGCTTGGTCTGTCTGGTTATATGTTTATACATTTTATTGATCTTTTCAAGAACCAACTTTTGATTTTGTTTTTTCTCTGTTGCTTTTTTGTTTCAGTTTCATTGATTTCTGCTTTTATCTAATATTTTCTTGTGTTTAGTTTGCTTTTCTTTTTGCAGTTTCTTAAGGTAGAAACTTAGGTCATTGATTTGAGATCTTTTTTCATCTGTTGTAAGCATTTCGTACTTATATCTCTAAACACAGTTTAACTGCTTCATATACATTTCAAATGTTATGTTTTAACTTTTATTCAATTCTAGATATTTTAAAATTTACTTTGTGTTCCTTTTGACCCATATACTATTAAGAAAGGTATTGACTGATTTCCATATTTTGGGGAACTTTTGCAGATCTTTCCCCCCCCAGATATCTTTTAATTACTGGTTCTTAGTTTCATTTTATTATGATTAGAGAACAAACTTTATGAAATTTGTTTTATGGCCCACAGTGTATTTCATATGTCTTGAAAAGTATGTGTATTTTGCTCCTGTTGGATGGCATATTCTCTAAATGTCAGTTAAGTCTACTTGGTTGATAGTGTTATTCTGTGTACTTATTGATACAGATACTATTGTCCTTAATGAGAGAAAAGTGTTGAGGTATGGAAATGTAATTACAGATTTGTCTGTTTCTACTTTCTGTTCTGTGAATTGGTTAATTCTAAAGAATAGGATATAGGAAATGGTTTGTTTTATATAAAACTTTGTTTAATGTTACTCAGTAATTTCTCTTAAATGCTGATGTTAAATTGGGCTTCCAGTTTAGGTGGTGTTGTAAACTGGTTGCTCCTGCTGCACATACAGAACAGTGTTGGATAAAATGTGAATAGAAAAGACAAAGACACAGCCAGCCTGAAGGAAAACTATCTTTAGGAAAAAAGAAGACATAAAAGGAAAGGGTAATGGTCTTTATTTTTAAAAAGAAGTTTATAATTTTCTAATGAGAAAATCAATATAAGCTTATAGAAATTTGGAAAGCATAGGGAAGTATAAAGAAAACAGGAAAATCAGCCCTAAGGATTAACAAACTTTGACAAATTAAAAATCAAAGTAGTATTTTGAACAGAAAACCTAAGTATTTCGCTATACAATACTTAGATGTCTCACAGATGGCCAGCAGGCACATGTAAAGATGCTCCTAATTACTAATTATTAGAGAAATGCAAATCAAAACTATGAGGTACTGCCTCACACTGATCAGAGTCTTCATCATTAAAAAGCCCACAAATAGTAAATCCTGGAGAGAGTGTGGAGAAAGGGGAGCCCTCTTACACTGTTAGCAAGAATGTAAATTGGTACAGCCACTATGGAATACAGTATGGAGGTCCCTCAGAAAACTAAAAATGGAGTTGCCATATAGTTAAGCAGTTCCATTCCCAGGCATATGCCTAGATAAAGCTCTTAATTCAAAACGATACATGCTTCCCTGTGTTCATAGCAGCACTATTTACCAAGCCAAGACATGTAACAAACCTAAATGTTATCGACAGATGACTGAATAAAGAACATGTACTGTGTGTGTGTGTGTGTGTACATATGTATATGTGTGTACAGACAGAATATTGCTAGCTATTAAAAAGAATGAAATAATGCCATTTGCAGCAACATGGGTGGATCTAGAGATTGTCATACTAAATGAAGAAAGTCAGGAAGAGAAAGACTAACTCCATATGATATCATACATGTGAAATCTAAAATATGGCACAAACTGATGTATCTATGAAACAGAAGCATACTCACAGACATAGAGAATAGACTTGTGGTTGCCAAGGGGCAGGGAAGTGAGGGAGGGAAGTATTGGGAGTTTGGAATAAGCAGATGCAAACTACTATATATAGGATGGATAGACAGCAAGGTTCTACTGTAGAGCACAGGGAACTATATTCAGTATACTATGATAATGGTTAAATCTAGTATTTTGCTGAAATAGTATGTAACATAGTATATGAAATAGTATATATTTAGTATATGAAACAGTATATATCATAGTATATTGAAAATCTAGTTTGAACAAAATCACAGTATTTTGTTCAAAATCATGGTAAAGGTTCATCATAGTATATTGATTTAGTTCCCTGTGCTATACAGTAGAACCTTGCTGTCTCTCCATCATGTATATAGTAGTTTGCATCTGCTACTTCCAAACTCCCAATACTTCCCTCCCTCACTTCTCTGCCCCTTGGCAACCACAAGTCTGTTCTCTGTGTCTGAGTACGCTTCCTGGTAGCTCAGCTGGTAAAGAATCTGCCTGCAATGCAGGAGACCTGGGTTCAGTCCCTGGGTTGGAAAGATTCCCTGGAGAAGGAAATGGCTACCTGCTCCAGTATTCTGGCCTGGAGAATTCCTTGGACTGTATAGTCTATGGGGTCGCAGAGTCAAACACAACTGAGCGACTTTCACTAAAGTTTCACATGATACACCATTATGGAAAAGAATATGAAAAAGAATAGATAGATATAGATGAGTCACTTTGCTGTATAGCAGAAAATAACATTATAAATCAACTATACTTCATTGAGAGGCTTTCCAGATGTTACAGTGGTAAAGAATCCACCTGCCAACACAGGAGATGCAAGAGAAGTGGATTTGATCCCCAGGTCAGGAAGATCCCTTGGAGTAGGAACTGGCAACCCACTCCAGTATTCTTGCCTGGAAAATTCCATGGACAGTGGAGCCTGGCGGGCTACAGTCCATGAGGTTACAAAGAGTCAGACATGACTGAGCACACACACATACTTCAATAAAATTTTTAAAATCCTTAAATATCTTTTTAATCTCTAGTTTAGATTTTCTCAGTCTTGGTACTATCGACTTTTTGGTCAAGGTAATTGTTTGTTGGGGGAGCTGTCCTGTATATTGCAAGATGGTAACTGCATTCTTCATCTCTACTTAGTAGATGTTAGTAGCACCCAGTTGTGACAACCAGAAATGTCTCCAGATATTGCCAGCTGTTCCCTAGGGTACAGAATTGTTCCTGACTGAGAACCCCTGCTGTAGTTAAAGAGTATGATACTTCAGTAGAAGGTATGTAGGAGATTGGTAAGTTTAACATGGGGACTTCACACAGAAGTTGGATTAACAGGCAGAGAGACTTTATTTGAACAAGCAGCAGCCATGGCATTGTAACTGAGAAGTTCTGGATCCGGGTTTGGATGTCGTCTCCCACACCCTTCCCTCCTCGGCTTGAGAGGCCAGTATCCTAGCTTGACTCCAGTCTTAAGGGTAGTGAGCCCAGCTCACTGGAGGGGATAAACAACTTTCTATTTGGGATTCTTGTCTAAATATATTAGGACTGTTTCAGGAACAAGCAACTTATTTGGAATTGTTTACAGAACTACTTGATGGTTCTGAGAAAAAATATCCTACATGGGGCTACTTACAGCCTCTTCATTTTCCTCCTGTGATATGACCTCAGATAACTCAGAAAACTTTCTTCTGGCTTTCAGTTGAGGTGAGTTAATTGATTTACTTCATGGGCTTATTTCCTTCCTTGAAGGAGTTTTCATTGAAGACCTTACCCATTTTGGAGTGGCTGCATAGCCTAGGATGAATTTAATTTACAATCTGAGACAATCTTTTTACTATGTGAGAAACTTGGTCTCAGTTTGTGGTTTGCTTTAAAGTATTTTTTTAATGAAGTTTAAAGAAATTGTGGCAAAACATACATAAAATTTAGTTCTTTAATCATTTAAAAGTACAGTGCAGTGGCATCAGTGGCCTTTACCATGTTGTGCAGCTATCATCATCATCTATTTTCAAAACTTTTCAGCACCCCAAACAAATTCTCTAACCATTAAATATAAACTCTACATTTCCTCTCGCCTCTAGCCCCTGGTATCCTCTATTCTATTGGTTGGCCAAAAAGTTCCTCTGGTGTTTACATTTTCACCAAGAACTTTATTAGACAGTGTATTCACTGTTTTGTTCCACAATCTTCTGCCATTTTTCAAGCAACTTCATAATTTCATCTTCCCAAAACTTTTTACCTTTTTGAGAAAAGAATTGTTCCAGGTACCTTTTATAGTCTTCCAGGGAATTAAATTTTTTTCCATTGAGGAACTTCTGTAAAGACCTAAATAAATGGAAATCCAAAGGTGCAATTCCTGGTGAATATGGCGCATGATTCAGAACTTCTCAGTCAAGACATGACAGTTTTTGCCTGGTCATCAAACAAACATCCAGTCTTGCATTATCCTGATGGAAGAGTATGCATTTTCTATTGATTAATTCTGGAGACTTTTCACCAAGTGCTGCCTTCATTTGGTCTGATTGGGAGCAGTACTTGTTGTAATTCATCATTTGGTTTTCCTGAAGGATCTTATAAATAGAGGACTCGCTTCCAGTTCCACCATATAACATACCACCTTCTTTGGAGGAAGACTGGCCCTTGGTCTGGTTGTTGGTGGTTGATTGCGCTTGCCCCATGATGTCTTCCATTCCATGTTATTGTACAGTATCCACTTTTTTTGTTGCTAGTCACATTCGTTTTAATAATGGAAAGTTTTCGTTATGTTTAAGTTCAGTTGCTCAGTCGTGTCCAACTCTTTGCAACCCCATGAATTGCAGCACGCCAGACCTCCTTGTCCATCACTAACTCCCAGAGTCCACCCAAACCCATGTCCATCGAGTCTGTGATACCATCCAGCCATCTCATCCTCTGTTGTCTCCTTCTCCTGCTGCCCCCAAACCTTCCCAGCATCAGGGTCTTTTCAAATGAGTCAGCTCTTCGCATGAGGTGGCCAAAGTATTGGAGTTTCAGCTTTAACATCATTCCTTCCAATGAACACCCAGGACTGACCTCCTTTAGGATGGATTGGTTGGATCTCTGTGCAGTCCAAGGGACTCTCAAGAGTCTTCTCCAACACCACAGTTCAAAAGCATTAATTCTTCGGCGCTCAGCTTTCTTCACTGTCCAACTCTCACATCCATACATGACTACTGGAAAAACAGCCTTGACTAGACGGACTTTTGTTGGCAAAGTAATGTCTCTGCTTTTTAATATGCTGTCTAGATTGGTCATAACTTTCCTTCCAAGAAGTAAGTGTCTTCTAATTTCATGGCTGCAGTCACCATCTGCAGTGATTTTGGAGAGTCTGACACTGTTTCCACTGTTTCCCCATCTATTTGCCATGGAGTGATGGGACCAGATGCCACGATCTTAGTTTTCTAAATGTTGAGCTTTAAGCCAGTTTTTCTCACTTTCCTCTTTCACTTTCATCAAGAGGCTTTTTAGTTCCTCTTACTTTCTGCCATAAGGGTGGTGTCATCTGCATATCTGAGGTTATTGATATTTCTTCCGGCAGTCTTGATTACAGCTTATGCTTCTTCTAGCCCAGCGTTTCTCATGATGTACTCTGCATATAAGTTAAATAAGCAGGGTGATAATACACAGCCTTCATGTACTCCTTTTCCTATTTGGAACCAGTCTGTTGTTCCATGTCCAGTTCTAACTGTAGCATCCTGACCTGCATACAGATTTCTGAAGAGACAGGTCAGATGGCCTGGTATTCCCATCTCTTGTGATCCACACAGTCCAAGGCTTTGGCAAAGTCAATAAAGCAGAAATAGATGTTTTTCTGGAACTCTCTTGCTTTTTCAATGATCCAGTGGATACTGGCAGTTTGATCTTTGGTTCCTCTGTCTTTTCTAAAACCAGCTTGCAGAGAATCATAAATGGAAATACAGTCAAGAAGGTTTTTTTCACTTAACTTATGGGGAACTCAAGCATCAAAATGATTAACATAACCAAGTTGGTGCAGATGATTTTCAGTGCTTGACATGGATATTTTGAGTATGTCAGCTCTCTCCTGTGTGGTATAGATATGATTGTTCTCAGTGTCTTGATTTGATCACTGTCAACTTCAATTGGTGTAGCCAACTGAGCATCATCTATCGAGAAATCTACAGCATGAAACTTTACAAACCATTTTGACACATTCAATTTAGTCATAGCATCTTCTTCATACACTGCACAAACCTTTTTTTTTGTGTGTTTTAGTTGTGTTTTTACCTTTCTTGAAATAATAAAGCATAATATGCCAAAAATGTTGCCTTTTTTCTTCCATCTTTAGTATTAAAGTGGCTACAGAAAAATTGACCAATTTTGATAAATTTTTAAAAAATGCATGCTGAGGTGACAGTTGTCACAATACAATCTAACAGAATTGTTTTGAATGATGTTAAAGACAACTAAGTGCAACTTGAGCCATCATACAGAAAAAACCAAATGAACTTTTCAAGCCAACCCAATACTGTCTACGAATTTGCATATTCTCAATATTGCATTCATATATGCAGAATTATACAACATTTGTCCTATTGTTTCTGACTTATTTCACGTAGCATATTTTCAAGGTTCATCTGTGTTATAGCATGTTGAAAAGAATTTCATTACTTTTTAAGGCTAAATAATATTCTGTTGTTTGTACATACAGTAAATATTTTGTATATCCAGTTATCTGTTAATGGACTTATGGGTTGTTTCTGCCTTTTCACTATTGTCAGTATCACTGCTATGAATGTTCATGTATAAATAAATACATTTGAGTACCTACTTTTTTTTTTCTTTTTTCTAGGACTTCAGCTTTTTATTGAATATGTTACATAAGAGATTTAGTCAAAAAGCTCATGTTGTTGTTGGATTCCTCTTGTTCTTCTTTCTTTGCCTTCTACTTCTCAGCTGGAGAGTAATGGTGGAGGGGCAGGACTTCCTGGTAGGGCAGATCCATCAGCCCCCACGTTGCAGATGAGCCTTCCTATGTTGACAAGGCTGGAGCCTTTGCAAACTGGCCCTGCCAGAAGTGCTCAGCATTCCTGTTAGCTGTTTTAATGAGAACATTTATCTGTCTTCTGTGACTGAATGTCACCTCATTGTGGTGTAGGATGAGGCCAGTAGATGAAGATGAAAGTGCCCAATTGGTGGCTGCCCAGCTCACTACTATTCAGGGCCTCACTGCAATGTGGCCTTAATTTTCTTGGAATCATTTTAGCACCACTGTAGAAAGGGGCTCCCTGCTTTCAGCTCTTTTGGGTATATACTCTGAAGTGGAATTGCTGGCTCATGATGCAGTTTTGTTTGATTTTTTTGAGGAATAGTGTTGACTTTTAATTTAAATAGAAGATACTATACATCTTTTATTTTTCCCTAATGATAGTAAAATCTACAAATTTTAAGTGCCTAGTTTTTGAATTTCAACCAATAACATATGTAGTCATCACCCAGGATGAGTTAAATATTTTTATCACCCAGAAAGTTTCTTCCTGCCCCTTCCCAATCAATCCTTCCTTCAGTTCCCAAGAGGAAACCATTGTTCTGATTTCTGCCCATGAAAGTAAATTTTGTCTATCTGTGTTTGAACTTCTTGTCATTGAGTCATACAGTAATGCATCTTTTGATGATCAGAAGTTTTTTTTTTTTAACAGCTCGGTTACAGCTCAGAATTTTATTTGGCAAACAAAGGATAATAAACCCTCGAGGTGTGAGAGTGGGCCAACCCCAAAGGAGAGGCGTCAATCCTCTTTTTATACATTTTGTCTTCTCTCCGCTGAGCCTGCTCTATGCAAATTGGGCTAGCCAAGAACAAAGTGTGTTTGTTTCACCTGAAGTTCTCACTCTGGTCCACAGATTTTCTTTTGTTCCATTGTTCCATTTTTGGGGGCTTTTCCCTTTCTTTGTCTTTTAGCCACTGCCATTTTGGACTCCTTTTTTGATCATAAGTTTTAATTTTGATGAAGGGTGATTAATTTTTTTCCTTAATGGCTAATGCTTTTTGTGTCTTGTCTAGGAGGTCTTGACCCTTACCTTCAGACTGAGTTGTGTGCCCCCACCTCTTCTGCATTGGTATTGCAGACATTAATCTTTTTGGTTGAGGGAGTGTTTAATTTGATTCTTGATACTCTTTTATTAACATATACCACATATACAGAAAAGTGTGTGTTATAATTGTACAGCTTAATATATTTTTACAAAGTGAACATATCTGCGTACTCACCATCTTTTTTTAAACATAAAACCAATGTATTTATTTTTAATTCATTGATTATTTTATTTTTGACTGCATTGGATCTTCATTGCTTTGTGCAGGCCTTCTCCGGTTGAAGGGAGCTGTTCTTCCTTGTGGTGTGTGGGCTTCTCATTGCAATGATTTCTCTTATTGTGGAGCTCTGGCTCTAGGGTGAGCGGGCTCAATAGTTACGGCACACAGACTTAGTTGCTCCACTGCATGTGGAATCTTCCTGGATTGAATCTGTGTCCTCTGTATTGCCAGGTGGATTCTTATCCACTGTGCCACCAAGGGAGTCCTTGTACTCACCGTCTTGATTAAATTATAGAACGGTCATCAACATCTCAGAGGCCTCTCTTATACCCCCTACGAGTCATTAACTACTCTCAAAGATGGTTGCTTAGGTATTTAACTTCTACCTTGTAGATAGGGTTTTACCTACTTTTGAACTTGGTATAAATGGATGGAATCATTCAGTGTATACATTTCAGTATCTGACTTCCTTGTTCAAAATTATCTTTGTGGTATTCATGTATCTTGTTGCATGCAGTAATGGCTGGTTTTTTTCCATTATAACGTAGTATTACATTATGGGGTGATACCCTAGTTTATTCATTTTACTTGGAACATTTGGGATACTTTCATTCTGAGATATTATGCCTAATACCAGCCTTAAAGTGTATGTGTTTTGGGTACATTTATGTACTTAGTAGCAGGATTGCTCGGTCACTGGGAAGGATGTACTTAAGTTCAGTAGATATGAGCCAAGTTTCCAAATATGTTTAATATAATCCCCTTTGTGTATGTGTACACTTTCCCATATGTTTAATTATGCATAGAAATTCCTTAGAAAATAACTCAATTTCTAGTGAGGAGGAGGAATGGACAGAGTCTTTAATACTCTCTCTGTCCTTTCAGTTTTATTTTTACTGTATGTATGTTGTTTGTTTAATTTTTAATTGAAAATCTTGGTACCATAATATGTCAAAAGTCCTGTTCTGCTTTTTTTGATAATAGGAAAATTTTGATATCATTATTAATTTTGTGTTGCTACGTTACTCATTTAACCACACCAAGTTTCGTCCCAATTATAAAGGACTTTCCAGTTTTAAAATGTGTAAAATTGGAAAGTTCTGTACAATTGGGACAGAAACTTGGTGTGGTTAAATGAGTAATTTGGAGGCCTGGAGCATAGCCCTGCCTCTTCCATTAATAAGCACTTGAATACAAGCAAATCACTTAACCTGTGGAATCTTAATTTCCTCATTTGTAATGTTGGAATAGTCCCCAAAGTTGTATAACTCACTAGCCTCATGGGAACATTCAGTGGAATAATAAGGGAGAAAACACTTTACTATAGATATATCATATATATATAAATTAATGTTCATATTATTATAAATATAAGTAAAACATATAAATATATAAAAATATCATATATAAATATGGGGAATTAAGTTTTGATTTTAGAAAGTAAGATAGTTTAAAATAATCTAGGGTATGTAGTAAGAGCTTCCTCAGTGATACAGTGGTAAAGAATCCACCCACAATGCAGAAGATGCAGATTCGATCCCTGGTTTGGGAGGATCCCATGAAGGAGGAAATGGCAAGCCATTGCAGTATTGCCTATAAAATTCCATGGATAGAGGAGCCTGGAGGGTTATAGTCCATGGGATCGAAAAGATTCAGCTACAGCTAAGCACACATGCACACAGGGTATGTAGTAAAACCATAATCTTTTATGTGAATTTTTACTTTCTTCCTCATCCCATTTTAAGTTCCTGAGAGGCAAACCTGTTGGACAGGTAGCAGTTTAATATCTTTTTATAAAGCTATCTTCTAGCACATATCCTTGGATGACTGCTGAGTCAGTCTAGTTTCTGCCTCCTTCATCATCGTTTATAGTCCTGAGCAGAGTTGGTATTTCTGCTGATCCTGGGCCTGTTTGCCCTCAGATCCATTCCTCACCCTTCCCTTCTCTGCTGAGTATTGTGAGGAGCAGACCCTTACAGGCTTCATTCCTTCCTAGGCTCTGGTGTCAGCAGTTTCTGGCTGGATTAGCAAGTGAGAGGAACTGGCAGGAGATTGGAGGGTGGGAGGAAGGAGGAGACAGGGCTTTCCCTTCTTTCTCTCTGCTTTGAGAAGTTGGAGGAGGAGGGTGGTTTCTGAAGCACCTCTTGTGTTGGTTCTGCCAGTCAGTCCATATGTTTTCAGCTTCTTCCAGGTAACCTCAGCCTTAGATACTGGTAGCAATACATTTCCCCCCGTTTTTCCCTCATTTCAGAGGTGGTAGTGACTTGTTCCCATGCTAACCTCTGGTTTGCATCGCTATTCCCTGTTGGGTCTCATTTCTTCTCTCACCTGTTCGCTGCATTGAGTGAAGTCCTTCTGTTTTAAATCCTCAAATGGTTTCTGTTTCTTCATTAGCCCCTGTCTGATACAGAGCTCAAATTGATAAAACAAAAATGTCTTCCATTTTTCAAGATTTGTTATTTCTTTTGATGTCCCCAGTAATATATTGAGGTAGAAAGGTATTATAGTTCCTTTTTTAACATGAGGAAATTAACATCTATTGAATAACCACTTTCAGATTTTTCATAATTTTCTCCAGTGAAAATTATAGGGGGAAAAAATGGAGGCCTAGAGACTTAAATTACTTGCTCTAAGTCCCACAGAAGTCTGTTACTGATTGAAGATTGGACTGCTACATGTAAAAATCCTGTGTGTTACGTGTCTTCTTAATGAGATCCATTACCAAAGAAATGTTCATTTATAATGTACTTAGAAAAGCCTTAGTCATTTTAGAAAATTTTTTAATTAAAGATTCCAAGCACAGTAATTTTCTGCTCAACATTCCAGATGCTGGGAAAGATCAAGGGCAGAAGGAATGAGGGGCAACAGAGGATGAGATGGTTGGATGGCATCATCAACTCAGTGTACATGAGTTTGAGCAAACCCCCAAGAGATAGTGAAGGACAGGGAATCCTGGCATGCTACTGTCCATGAGGTCGCAAAGAGTCAAATGCGACTTAGTGACTGAACAACAAAATTTGTATATCCAGGATGCTGTTCAGTACTATTAATCAGTTTAATGTAAAGTTTTGAATTTTGGTTATTTTTATGAGAATAAAAATACAATAGGGAAAATTACAGGGAAGAATTCTTGTGATGTCATGTTTGTTTGATTATGGAATTGTTTAAGATATGTCTGGTGCATTCTTAGGAGGAAAGAAAGAGACGTCACAAAAGAGTGGAAAGGGGACAGGAGAAGAGAGGGGGAAGAGGGAGTATTGTGGCTAGGTCACCAGCCTTCAGGGCAGCTCCCACTGCTTCGGTGATGGTGGAGGGCTGTGTGGGAGCTGGGGATATGAATTGGGTCTTTTTACAGTCACCTGAAGGCTTTACCTTGTCTTGATAAAAAGTGGGAGGGGGCATTCTTTTTTACCAACAGCTGAAAGACTGACTGTGTCCTTATCTCATCAGCTGGTTACCTGACCTCCATGGCAATATAGACTCCTAAATTTAGTGTAGCATGGGAGATGACTGCTTTGCTCTGCTCTAAAATACAGGAGGCTCTACTTTGCACTTAAGTGTCTTACTGTTTTTAGGATCTATCAAGTAGGTAATTCTCATAATACTTGCAAAAGCATGTATGAACCAATATCCCTGTTTGTAGGGGAAATTTGAGCAATGATTTGGAGTACAAGAAATTCAGTTTACACATTTACAGGTAAAATTCTAACTAAATTCAGGATTCATAGGGATTTCTGTGGTATCTAGAATTCCCTCATCTTCAAAACTGACTAATAATAATGATAAAAATAACATCAACAGCTCGCAATTCTTTAGGGCTTATTGTGTACCAGACAGTACTCTAATCTCTTTATATGTATTGTCATTCAGTCCTCACAACTCTGTGGGGATATTTTATCCCCTGATCCTTCTATTTAAGTGTGAGAAAAATATCACTAAAATGGGTATCTTATTATCATCTGTCCCTTCTGCTAGCACTCTCTTACCAGCCCCCAACTCTGCCCTGATTACAAGCTCCCCAGAAGCTTATAATCAGTTTTGTTCACTTTTGTATCCCCATTGCCTGGAACAGTGCCTGGCATGTGGTTGGTACTCAGTGAATATTTGTTGAATGAATGAGTTTTTCATAGATGAAGAAACTAAGTTTTCTAAGATTACACAGTGATAGGACAGTGTGTGACACTGTAATGATTTGTGAAGTCTTTGGTGAACCTAGAGTTTTAGACAAACTACATCATCAAGAGTGTGAAATGACTGTTAGGCACTTGAATTTGGTGGTGCTTTCCCTTCTTCTAACTCCATTTCATGAGCCTCTGGGCCCTTGAGATAGCTTACACATTCTTTACCTATGGAACACAAAAAATAGTTCATCTTTTATTATAAGATTTTAATAATATTGTGCGTGTGTGCTAAGTCATTTCAGTCATGTCCAGCTCTTTGCAAACGTTTGGACTGTAGCCTACCAGATCCTCTGTCCATGGCATTCTCCAGGCAAGAATACTGAAGTGGGTTGCCATGCCCTTCTCCAGAATACTGGAGTGGGTTGCCATGCCCTACTAAACAGTAGTTTTTTCAATATTTAGGGGATCTTCACAACCCAGGGATTGAACCTGCATCTCTTATGTCTCCTGCATTGGCATGCAGATTCTTTATCACTAATGCCACCCAGGAAGTCCAAGATTTTACTAATAAGAAAGACTCAAATTTGCATTTTATAAATTTTCTTTAGGCTATAGAAGCAGTGATAGTGATATTATAAACTCAAAGGATTCAGTGTCTCCTTTCCTTTAGAAAAGGGGTTAGGTAACAACAGTGAGGTAGGTCATACAGTTGAGACTTGCTTTAAGATTTCATGCACACCCACTCACACCTTTAAGCTTGATGATTTGTGTGGTCTTTTGTAGGAAATTTAATTTTGGAAATGGTTGCTTAGGCAGAACAGGAATGGCTAATATCTGATAATTGATGGGGCTCAGGGGAAGAGAGGAAGGGAAAAAAAAAGTCTTTGACGAGTCTCACATAAGCCCTACTGACCAGAAGAAGGGTGGTCCCAGTCAGAGAATGTGGGTAATTGGAAGATGAAGAGTTAGGTTGCTTAACATTTAATCTTTTTTTCTTTCTTCTTATTTATAAAATCAAGTCCATATTTCTGTCATAATTTCACTTTATAAACTCCATTGTTATTCCCTACTAGAAAAGAAAAAAGCATTAATTGTGGCTCAGCTGGTAAATAACACTCCTGCAATGTGGGAGACCTGGGTTCGATCCCTGGGTTGGGAAGATCCCTGGAGAAGGGAAAGGCTACCCACTCCGGTATTCTGGCCTGGAGAATTCCATGGACTGTATGGTCCATGGGGTCACAAAGAGTCAGACACGACTGAGTGACTTTCACTTTCAATGTTAATTCTGGGTCACAGCAAGCTTTTTTTCCTTCCCATCGTATTAATATTATGCACATGTAAGTCTTGGGTTTTTTGTTATATCGCCTAAGGTTCTGGAACAGAATGATTACAAATCATTTCCCTTTCTTCCCCTGGTGTACCCTTTCTTTTACATTTTTAAAAATAAGGGAACACTAGAACTTCCCTGGTGGTCCAGTGGTTCAGTCTCCACTGCAGGGGGCGCAGGTTTCATCCTTCGTCTTGGAACCAAGATCCCATATGTGGCGTGGTGCGGCCAAAAAAAAAGTGACCATTAAAATAAGCAGGCAGTACCTCAAACATATATTAGAATGCATAAAAAATAACAAATACCCATGTGCTTACAGGCCAGATTTAATAAATAAAAATATTTAGCCATATATATTTTAGAGCTTTTAATTTTTTGATAGCTAAAGCATTAAAGAGTTTAATTCTCCTTTTTATTGATTTCTATTTCATTCTTCCTTCTTTCTTGAGGTCTCCACTGTTCTGAGGTTGGTGTGAATACCTCTCTTCCTTTTTACCATAGAAAAAGTTAACTTCTTAATGAATTTTTACCTATATTTTAATTGAATTCAAAGAAATAGTAACTCATAGTTTCTCTAGCGTGAATCATTTTCAGTGTCTGAGGTGTCTGAAATATTTTTCTCCTTGTTGACTTCTCATTACTGGGCAACAGTATAATGTTTCACATTTGAGCTATTGCTAAGACTGTGTTTAGCTATTTTTGGTCCTCTGATCTGTCAGATGTGATATTAAATATATTATTATATATTTTATTAGTAACACTCCTGAAATATCTTTTGGAAAGTCATGTTATTCACCCTCCAAAACCAGGAAGAAAAAGAAAGGAAAAGAGGGAAAGAATGATTCTGTTTTTCCCTTCAGGCAAGTTATCAGTTAAAAAACTGATATTATGAACCACATAAACTGTACAGGAATATATATTGAATGTGTACTAGAAGGACAAGTATCTCTTAATGTAATAATCCATACATTTTTTTATACACTTTGGTTAAAAATCGTCAGCAGCATGAAGAATTTAACTTGATATTACAGTCTCCTTTTGGTTAGTTTGGACATGAGGACAATGCTTAAGGAGAAAACCTAATAATGACTGTTTGTTCTTGTCAAAATATGCTACCCAGCTCCAGAGTTTCCTATTTTGGAGAAGCAGAACTGGTTGATACATCTCCATTATATCCGGAAGGATTATGAAGCATGCAAGGTGAGAGGCTGCAGTGATAGAGAACATGAGAGGCAGGCTTTGATTAAGCATCTGTGTCCGTCACTCAGTTTGTATGGCAGGTAATAACCCATTATTTTAATAATGTGTGAAATTTTGTTTCTTCACATTTTGAGTATTAATTAGCTTTTGCTGTGATAATGCTGCTTAACAAACAACCTCAAAATGTCAGTGGACTTATTTATCACTCATAGGCCTTCAGATTGGCTGTAGGTTGGCAGGGTTTACCCCAGTCTGTGTGGGTCAGGTCCCAGCGTGCTCCATGTGTCTTCTCATTTCAAGACGAGGCTGAAGGAGCCGCTACTCTCTGGGACCTGCTGGTCTTATGGTGGAGAGCAGATGTTTAAATCAGCATAGTATTTAACTTTTTGATCTCTGGATAGGTGAAAAATGGTGTTTCACTCTTATTTCATAATTCTTGTGGTGAGCTTGATCCTTTGTATACTTTAAAACCGTTTGTATTTTCTTTTCCCTAAACCGTATCTTTGGTGACAGTATATATGTTACATACTTGTTGACAGAGAATAGTATCATCATGCAAAATATATCCTTGGCATTGTCTTTTTTGGCATTCAGGGCTTTGTAATGCTTTTTAAGGTTGTGATTTTTATACCTGTCACATTTGTACCCCCAGCAGTGCAAAGAACTAGCAATGTTCCAGGTTGGATTTGGAAAGATTTTTTTTTTTTCTTCTGTGATACTATCCTTATTTCCCCTTTCCTTTATCGACCACTTTTTCTGTTTCCTTTCTTTTGGCTTCTCTTCCTTTGCTTGTTCCTTAAGAATTGGGGCTGTTCCTGTGTGCTGTCCTTGACTCCTTTCTCTGCTTGTTGCTGCACACTTCTTCCAGATTGACAGATCAGTCTGATGCGTACTGAATGCTTCACAGACATTTCAAATTCAACTTTTCTGTAGCCAGATTTACCTGCTTCCTTCCATACCTATTGCTTCTCGTTTTTCCCTATCTCTTGATTCCTTACATATACTCCTTGTCCATGTCTTGTTGTTCAGTTGCCCAGTCATGTCCGACTCTTTGTAATTCTGTGGATTGCAACACGCCAGGCTTCTCTGTCCATCACCATCTCTCAAAGTTTGCTCAAGTTCATGTCCGTTGTATCAGTGATGCCATCCAGCCATCCTATCCTCCGACACCCTCTTCTCCCTCTACCCTCAATACTTCCCAGCATCAGCGACTTCTCCCGTGAGCTGGCTATTCGCATCAGACGACCAAAATACTGGAGTCTCAGCCTCAGCATCTGTCCTTCCAGTGACTATTCAGGGCTGATTTCCCTCAAGATTGACTGGTTTGACCTCCTTGCTGTCCAAGGAACTCTCAGGAGTCCTCTCCAGCACCACAGCACTAAGGCCACAGCTCTTTGGCGCTCTGCCTTCTTTATGGTCCACCTCTCACAACTGTGTGTGACCACTGGGAAGACCACAGCCTTGACGACTTGGGCCTTTGTCGGCAGAGCAGTGTCTCTGCTTTTCAACACCCTGTCTAGGTTTGCCATAGCTTTCCTCCCAGGAAGCGAATGTCCTCTGATTTCGTGGTTGCAGTCACCAGTGATCTTAGAGCCCTAGAAGAGGAAATCTGTCACTACTTCCACTTTTCCCCCCTTCATCTGCCAGGAAGGAAAGGAGCTGGATGCCATGATCTTAGTTTTTTCAATATTTAGTTTTAAGCCGGCTCTTCCACTCTCCCCCTTCACCCTCATCAAGAGGCCTTCCAGTTCCCCCTCACTCTCTGCCATCAGAGTGGTACTGTTTGCATATCTGAGGTTTTTGATGTTTCTCCCACCTATCTTGATTCCAGCTTGTAACTTATCCAGCCTGGCATTTCTCATGATGTACTCAGCGTACAGGTCAAACAGGACAGCAGACAGCAGACAGGTGCCTATGTCTTCCTTTACTTAAAAACACTTGAAGACACTTAACCACTACTCAGAAGTATTGTTTGTTTCTTTTTCAGGCTGTTATCAAAGAACAGCTTCAGGAGACTCAGGGGTTATGTGAATATGCTATCTATGTCCAAGGTGAGACATATATTTCTTCTCTTCTTTCAAGAGAAATGCACACTCTGCTTAGATTCTGGAAAAAGAACAACTTATGAAATACTTAAATTCAAGTAAATGTTCCACAGATCTCTTGTTTAGTATTAACTGGTTTTGGAAATCAGAATATAATTATTGTGCTGGATTTGACCTCAGAAATGACTAGTTCTGTTACAAAGCTTGCTACTGTCCTTCACCCCTATTCTAGTTCTGGCTAGTGTTCTTCAGAATTGTTGTTAGGGTCGCTGCTTCTTGAAGCAGTGTTGGGCCCAGAAGACGCTTTTCAAGAATTCTTTGTAGTCAAGTTAGAAGAGATGAGAGAAAGCTTGAGGATTTTTTGTATGGTGAGTCAGGATGAAGGGAAGAAGCCTAGAGGTATACAGGCCAAAGCAGAGAATAAATGGAAGTCATCAGAAATCAAATATTATAGGGACTGAATAATATAGGGATTAGAGGGATTGACTGCAGTTATACTCTGTAGTGCCCAGGTAGCATCCTTGGTTGCTACTTGGGCACCAGGAACTTTCTTTTTGACTCTTTGATGTAAATGAATGGTTTTGTTTCCCACTCTGCATTTGTAGTCTTCAGATTAATATGCAATTTTCTGACATAATTGGTAATATATTAACATATCTAGGACATTGTGGCAAAATAATGCTCATTTATTCTCAATATCACCAGTTCCAGACTTACAATACCTCATACTACTTAAGCATGTAAATCTTATGAAAACTTAGGCCTAGGAAAAATGATTGATTTTGATTGGTTGCTAGACTGACAACCAACTCTGAAGTATTACTGCATTCTTTGCCAGCATCTCCTTGTTGGACTTGGGTTTTTGATTGCAGTTGCCCCATTTGGGTGTACTCTCTGAAAACTATCAGGTGAAGTTGGAATTACCATGATAAACAGAGCATCTGATAGGAGCTATAAGAATGTTCTTATAGTGAAGAGTTTCTGGAATAATTTACAAGGCACCCGATTATCTGCCTGTTGGAAGCTGAGAGTGAAGAAATAGGTAGGTCCCAGATACCTTAAAAAAAGATTTTAACTCATCACCAACTTTGCTGCTTGTTTCAGTCCATCTGAAGTCATATCTGATTGTATTTTAAGACCCAGTTATCCAAAGGGTTTCTTTGGTAAGATTTCCTACTTCCCTCTTTCTCCAGTTTTTCACAAGCCAGGCTCCATTTTTAGAACATGATTTTATTTTCTGAGTTTTCTCTCTCTTGGCAGCTTTGATATTTCGTCTGGAAGGAAATATCCAAGAATCCCTAGGACTCTTTCAGATGTGTGCTATTCTCAGCCCTCAGTGTGCTGATAACCTCAAGCAGGTGGCCAGATCTTTGTGAGTATTGGCAGCCTGGAGGCCTTAGGGCGCTGGTGGAGAAGAGTGTAAAGTGCATTCTCAGGCTGGGGCTTGCTTAAAGAGAAGTGTAACAGATTCACTTTGAAGAGTGGATTAATTTTGAAAGTTGAGAAAATGAGATAACCAGTATAAAGTGACTGAGTATTTCAAACACTGCATATTCTAGTTTGATAGAGGAGCACTGATAGTATTTCTCAAATAGTAACATTTTGTGCTTCAAGCACCCTAATCATATTGGCAACCCATGGAATTTTTCTTGTCTGCTGTTCCAACACTTAGCATAATACTATATACACAGTAGTTTGTTAGTGTTAAGTGAACGCTTTGAAGGCTTCTGGATTCTGGCACTCTCTAGAGTCTTTATAAGCTTTTAAGTACTAATAGCTTTACCACTCCAGAGTAGTAGAGTGATCTGTGGAGCTCCCACCCTCACTTTCTAACCTGCAGTGTCATCCTTACCTGCACTGTCTGCACAGAGGCTGATTTTCCCCTGTGTCTCCAGAATTAGTATCAAGGCAAGAGACTTAGTTTGGAAGAGAAGGGCATGTCCCTAACACATGATAATGAAAAATTGTGGCAGCTCTTATTTAATGTGGAATTGATTTGGCTTGTTTCTTGGTCTACATTTATTGTACATTGGGGAAAGTAAATTACACAAGACTTTCATTAAAACTGGGGCTTCCCTGGTGCCTCAGATGGTAAACAATCCACCTGCAGTGCAGGAGACACAGGAGACCTGGGTTCAATCCCTGGGTCAGGAAGATCCCCTTGAGAAGGGAATGGCTACCCACTCCAATATTCTTGCCTGGAGAATTCCATGGACAGAGGAGCTGGGCAAGCTATAGTCCATGGGGTTGCAGAGTTGGATATGACTGAGCAACTAACACTTTCACAAAAATTGGTATAGAATGGGACCAAGGCCTTGGAACAACTACCAGTTCTGTCCCTGCCAAGAGCTTCTGCTGTTGGTATATAAGAGTCTCACTGGCTAAACCCGCACAAGCCACTCATAGGGAAGAGGCTTCCAAAATTCTCTGCTGGCTGGGAACATGAGTCAAATGTGGGACTAGTGGGTTGGTCTCATAAAAAGCTTTATGCTAATAATTACAGAAAATGTGTTTCTTCCCCAGATTTCTTTTGGGAAAACATAAAGCTGCCACTGAAGTATATAATGAAGCAGCTAAACTTAATCAGAAAGACTGGGTAAGTAGGGAACTTTGTTCTTTGTTATTAGTAACATGCTGACAGTTTCATTTATCATATGGCTATCGTTTGTGTTTATTACTGGGTTATTACATGCCAAAACTGTCTTTATTTTGTCCTCACGCTTGATTGACGATTTGGCCTAGGTATAAGATCAAAAATTAGGTTTCCTCATAACTCAGCAGACAGTGCTGCCAAGCTTTCTTGCTAAGTATTGTTGATGAGCAGTCTGTTACTAGTCTGACTCTTGTTGATAACCCCACTCCTGTCTAGAAGCTTTGAGGATTTTCTGTTTATTATTGGAGTTCTGAAATACCAGTAATAGTTGTCACGATGTGTTTCTTTTCTCTTGCATTCAATTGCCTTGCCTTTGGTTAGGGAGGTGGTTTTTTTTTTCTGAGTAGTTCTTCGATTATTTTTTCCTCTCCATTGTCTGTATCATTTAGGGATTGTGTATAACTGCAACAAAACATTAAACACTGACTTTACAAATTGCTAGTGTATTTTTTTCTTACGTGACAAGAAGCCCAGGTAAGTAGTTGCTGACATTGGTTTGACAACAGTGCTGAGACGTTTCTTCATGGCTACAAGATGGCTGCTACAGCTCTAACACCACATCATTATTCTAGTAGGGAGCAAGAGGAGGCAACAAAGAGAAAAAGACATAAAGACGTCAAGAAAGTATGACTTTCCCAGAAATCCCCGACAGACTTCCATGTACATTATATCGACGACCTGTTTTGTAAAGGAAGATTGGGAAATATAGTTTTTAGGTTGAACACATTGTCACTCTAAATGTAATTAGATTTCTGTTGGTAAGGTAATCAGAAGGAGTGACTATTAGGTAGATAACCAGCAGCATTTGCCACGCTGTTTTCTGCTCTCTATCACACGCGTTCTGCATCTGTTCTCTTGTCTTCTAACTTGCCTCTCATATTTTCCACATTCTTGTCTTTGCTGTACATTCAGAGATATTTTTTCAATCATATCTTCCAAATCATCATTTTTGTTTTTAGCTATATTCATATTCTGTTAGCCTACCCATTCAATATTTTTTATTTTAGTAATTATATTTTTAATTTTTAAGAACTTTGTCTTTTCTTAAAGTTGCCTCTTCATGTCTGTGACCCTTTGAAGTTCTGGTCTGCTTTCCACAATTATCTTTTTCTTCCTCTTTATTTTGGTTCTTCTTTTTCATGCTGATGGTTTTTTCAAAATACCTGTGATTCTTAGAAAGATATATCTAAGAATGAAGGAGATTCTTAGATATATTGAAGAGTGAAGGATTAGATTGATTAGTAGAAAGAGCTAGCATGGGTTTTCCCTGCAGTTCTCACGGCCCTATTAATTTTCAGATGTGTTTGTCAGTCACTTTTCTTCTGCAGAACTGAAGACTGAGATGTTTAAGTCTTTATGCCATTGAGTATCTTATAGCCAAAGGCCAAAGTAAAGCTACAGATAAAGGAAAAGTGAGTTACTCTTTTGTTCATTAAGCCACTTTTTTCAACAACTGAATGTCTGCTGTGTGTCAGGCACTGGGCTGCAGATGCCAGGATGGATTGGTGGTCTGTGGGACAATCAACCAGAATAGGAAATAAGGAAGGAAGAGAAGAAAGTTAGGGGAGAGGGTGGTGATAACAAATTAGAATTAAATCCTATTTTCAGAAGATTATGGACATGATGAATTGTAGCTCTGGTAGGATATCTAAATTGAGATGTATCCAATACATGGCTGTGTATAGAAATCTGAAGCTCAAGTCTTTTGGGATAGAGATAGATGTTTGGAGTCAACACAAAGGTGATGATTAAAACCATGAAATTGGATGAGATCACTCTGCAGTGAGCTGATGGAATCCTGGAAAAAACAGTTTGAAGGGCTGAGCTGAAGAGAAAATGAGCCTATAGAGGGAGATAGTGAGGAAGTGAGGAGGTGAGCTCAGGGACGGGACTGGGGGAAAGGGAGAGTGTTTATCAGTCTGTCCGGTTGGTTGAAAGAGCTCATTTGGTATCACTCATCTGGGCTAACAAGTCCATTGGTGCCAGCAGAGGTGATCATTTCTCAGACATCCATTCTCTCCCCTGATGCTTCATGCGTGCCTGTGGCCTGTAGAAAACCTGTAGCTCTGCTTTCTTGGACTCATCAGGATATTCCACAATCTAGCTGCAGCAGGAGAATAATAATTCCTCTTGCTATGATCTCATTGGACTTTTGGAGCAGCTGTTAAGTAGGGAAGATTTCCTGTACTTTTAGATGAGGAAGCTGAAGCTTTTGGAGATGGAGTGACTTGTTGAAGGGCACACAGTGAGGTAATGGCAGAAGCGGAACCAGAATTCAGGTCCAGAATCCAGATTCCTCACTTTAGGCCTGTAATTTTTTCACTGTATCAGTTGCCCTTGCAGGATGTCTGCTGCTCTCACCCCATGAAAAACAGAACTTAACTCTGATTTGTTCTGGTTTTCTTTTCAGATTTCAAAAGTTTCCTTGGCTGTCAGTTTGTTTAAGGCATAGTGCTGCTATTTTGCCAAGTAATAACTATGGCAAATATTTTCAAAAGGGTAGGGGCATTAGTTACCTTCCAGGACATTAAAGGACAAATAGGCTATATTTCTCCTCTCTGTAGCTCCGTGTGTACATTCTTAAAGGGTGATGAAGTGGAATGTACTTGTGGAGTTGGAGAGAGGAGAATTACAGCCTACTTTTAGAGACAGGCCTGAGTTCAAATCCCACTGCTTGGCAATGTGTGGACATATTTTGGGTTGTGATTTAAGAAAAATTTCTTGTAATGTGAGTCATTTATCAGAAGTTGAACATGATTCAATATCAGATATTAAGCAGTAAATAATTTTTTTTTCCCCAAGTATGATAATGGTATTGTGGGTAGATTTTAAAAAAGAGAGATCTTATCCTTTGGAAGTACATACCAAGGGACTTCCCTCATGGCTCAGTGGTAGAGTCTGCCTGCCAATGCAGGAGACTTGGGTTCAAGTCCCGGTCTGGGAAGATCCCACATGCCAAGAAGCTGCTAAGCCCGTGCACTGCGACTAGTGAGCCTGTGCTCTGGAGCCTGGGAACCTTAACTACTGAGCCACGCGGGCCTGTGCGCCCTGGAGCCTGGGCTCCGTAACCGCAGCCAGCATTTGAGTAGACTGCAGCGGAGAGCAGCCCTCACTCGCCACAGCTAGAGAAAAGCACAGGCGGTAGTGAAGACCCAGCACAGCCAAAAACAAATACACAAATAATAAAGATTAGAAAAGGAAATACATACTGAAGTATTTATGGATAAAATGTTACATTATCTGGTATTTGCTTACAGAAGTAGTGGGATGGATGCTGGACTGGATGGTTGTCGGAGCAAGACAATGAGTATCTGGTGATTCTCTACGTGTATATATGTTGAAATTCTTTTTTTTTTTTTTCTTTTTAAAAATAGTCACTTCTTAGCAATCTGAGACCATCTCTCTCTTTTATTTTTTAAACATTATTTTATTTTGGCTGCACTGGGTCTTTGCTGCCGTGCTCAGGCTTTCTCTAGTTGCAGTGAGCAGGGGCTACTCTTCATTGTGTGTGCAGGCTTCTCATTGTGATGGCTTCTCGTTGCAGAGCAGACGGTAGACGTGCAGGCTCAGGAGTTGTGGCGCATGGGCTTAGTTGTTGCAGAGCATGTGGAATTTTCCTGGACCAGGGTTTGAACCAGTGTCCTTTGCATTGTCAGGCGGATTCTTAGCCACTGGACCACCAGGGAAATCCTTTTCTTTCTTTTTATCAGCTTTATTGATATATAATTCAAATACCATATATTTCACCTATTAAAAGTATATGATTCATTGTTTTTTAATATATTTACAGAGTTAAATGCAATGGTCGTCACAATCTTACTTTATTTTTATTGGCGTATAGTTGCTTTATAATGTTGTGTTATTTCCTGATGTATATAGCGAAGTGAATCAGCCATATGTATACATATATCCCTTCTTCTTGAATTTCCTTCCTGTTTAGGTCGCCAGATAGCACTGATTAGTGTTCCCTATGCTACACAGTAGGTCATCATTAGCTCTCTGTTTTTTATAGTAGTGTATAAATGTCATTCCCAATCTCCCAACTCATCCCTGACCCTCCCCTCCTTGGTATCCATTTGTTTGGTATGTCTGTGTCTCTGTTTCTGCTTTGCAAATAAGTTCATCTATGTCATCTTTCTAGATTTCACATATAAATGATATTATACAGTATTTTTTTCTTTCTGACTTGCTTTACTCTGAATGACTGTCTTTAGGTGCATCCAAGTCTCTGCAGATAGCACATTTTCATTTTTTTATGGCTGAGTAATATTCTACTGTATATACGACCATGTCTTCTTTATCAGTTTCTCTGTTGATGGACATTTAGGTTGCTTCCATGTCCTTGAAATTCTTTAAGATTTAGAACTAAGAAAAAAAAAATCCCTGTGCTTGATGCTTTCTGTTTAAGCAAACTGCTTAACTTCTCTGAGCTTCAGTTTCCTTATTCCTAAAATCAGAATTGTTATACTTATGTTTCAGATTTGCTGGGAAAATTAATATATATGAAAAACATCTGGCATGGGATCACGATTGCTATTTTGTTGTTGTCATTTTAGGCAACTTGGAAAACATTAAACAGTTGTCTCTGAGCCCTTGAAGGTTCATATTTCTTCAGAGAGGGACATTCCTGGGTCTGCATCTGCCTCTGCACTTCCTCACTACTAACAAGATGGTCCTTACTGTTTCCCAAGAGCAGTTTCCTCACCCTTGCCTTTTCCTTTCTTTAAAGCTGCATTAAATAAAAAAAGATTTAATATAAGGGAGTTCAGGAGATTCTATAGAACACAAGGTCAGGAAATACAGATTGGTCTTGCAGTGAACTAAAACTGGAAAGCTGTCAGCAACCAAGTTAGCTTCTCTGCATTTCTGCTGTTTTTTTCTTTCTGTAGATCAGAGGTTGACATGGGTGTTTTTTTTGGTAAAGGTCAAGTTGATATGTATTTTAAGCTTTGTGGCTTTATACACTCTTTGTTGCAGTTACTAAACTCTGAAGTTCTATGAAAGAACCATAGAGGATACATAACAAATGGTTGTGGCTGTGTTCTAATACAACTTTATTTACAAAAAGGAGCAGAGGTGGATTTGTCCCATGGGTTGAGTTTGCTGACCTGTGCTGCAGACTTCTGTAGATAAGTCCCAATTACATATCTAATTACATATCTGTAATTGGAGCCAGTCTGCAGAAGCCTGGAGCATAGGACCATGCAGGAAACCTGGATTTGATCCTTAGGAAGGTAAGTTCCCCTGGAGAAGGGAATGGCTACCTACTCTAGTATTTTTGCCTGAAGAATCCCCTGAACAGAGGAGCCTGGTGGGTTACTGTGTGGTCACAAAGAGTCATATACGACTAAGCGACTAACACTCTCACTTTTCACATATCTGTATTCCATCCTAGTAGCCTCCAGATGGCACTGTCAGTCTCCAAGTCCATATCACCTAGTGAGTGAATTCCTAGATTCCTAGACACCCACACCCACACCCCTCCTTAGAGCTGGAGAAGGGACTGTGGTAGTTTCTTCTGAGAAGAGGGCACAGAGGGTCTGTTCTGTGAGTAGCTCTAAGAGAAAAAAAGGTATAGGAATGGGCTGGGCATGCACCCAAAGGTACTGCATAGCCCCAGGAAGATCACCGGTTTATTCTGCTTTTTTCTCTTATAATCTGAATAAGATTCAAGTAAAAACTAACCATAGTGCATGTTTTCAAGCTTAAATTTTGTCAAGCAACAATAATCTCTAGATGCCTGTTCACACTCTAATAATAATTACTGTGGAATTTACACTTGTTTTCCTTTCTTTTGTGTGTAGGAAATCTGTCATAACCTCGGAGTTTGCTACATTTATCTGAAACAGTTCGACAAGGTAATCTGTAGAAATGGTGGTGGTGGTGGTGGTGGTGGGTGAGCAGTTGTCTGGGGATTTCACTGAGGGTACACTTTTTACATAGGTCCCATGGATCATTTTGTATTATTCCTACTGCTTGCAGAGACTTTTAGAAGTAAAAAATGAAAGTTCCATATACATTTATCCCCATTTTTATTCTCATTTGTCACTGTTCATCTTTTTTCCCCCTGCTTTTGACAAGAAAGTGACAAATTCTAGAAACAGAGGAAATGGCAATCTCGTTCCTTTCTTCCTCTTATTTTCCACACCTTAGTTTAATTTTCCAGAATAGAAACACAAATGTTCAATAAAATTTAAATATAAAAAAGTGGATCTATAAGTCTTAAAAGTGTAATTATGGCCAAGTGAGCTATCTTACATTTCAGTTTTCAGGTCATTGGAAATGAATTTTTAATCTTAAGTAGTTTGACGTGAGAGTTTCAGTTTTTAAGGTTATTTTCCACACGAGATTTTTATATTTCATTGTGATTAGGCTGTAGTGCCCAAGACTCTTACGGTCAGATAAAACTTTTGAGCTTATTCTGGTACTCAGATAAAGGGGTAGACCAAATTACTGAGAACTCTAAAAGTTAATGACAGTAGGGTTGGTTAGTTTCCTTCATAACGCTCCCACTTAGTGACTGAAGTTCTGTTCTCTTTTCTCCAGTGCTGACAGGACTGAGAACCTAAATTAGTTGATCCTCATTTGATAATGTTTACTATGTACCAGTTTGTAAACTGAAGCAGTCTAATCAATCCCTCAGGGTTCTTAAAAAAAAAAACAACCCTGTACATCAGCAGTTGAAGTGTGAGAATAACTTTTGCTCTTCTGAGATATATAAAAATAAATAATACCTGTATCTGTGCAAATAACATATAGATATATACATATTTAGTCAATTAAGTTTTCTGGGCAGATCTGGCTCTTCAGTGTTACATACTTGGTTAGGAGTTTTTTTCTCTTCAGAGAAATTTTAAGCAAGTACATATCTATTCATGGGATTATTCTGAGCCAAGAGAGAGCTGGATTTGGTTTTTGGTCAGACCTGAATTGAGGAGGAGAATTATATTTAGATTTTACTGTAAAGCTAACAGGCTAAACAAATACAGTAGCTGGCATTTATATAAATACTTGTTGAATCAGTGAAGGACTAAACAGCCTTTATCGTCATCTAAAGATAAGCTCTAACAGAGCAAGGAGTTTTCTGTTAGCTTTGGTATACTAGTACCTAGAGCAGTAGGCACTCGATGAAATGTACTGAATGAATAAATGAACATTCATTCATTTATCCAAATATTGGTGAGGAAAATAAGGTCCCCCCTGGAGAAGGGTGTGCAGTTGGTCAGTGATGCAGCTGGGGTCAAGTACTCTCTATGTACCATGATATCCCTCTTGACATATGGAATATGAGTCATGGGAATGGATGTCAAAAAGCAGAAAACACTCAAAAACGTTAATCCTCTTGTACAAGCCTCAAGTGGGGTTGTACTAGAGGCAGACATTTCTTTTCCAGCTGTCCTATGAGAGCACAGTTTGGGTATGTTTTAGTTTTTTGGGTGGTGGGACATTTGCTGAAATGTGATGTGTCTACTTGAGTACAGCAGGAGCTCTTTCTTCACATTAGCCGTACAGAGTCATTGTCCTTTCCTGGTGGTGATTCGGTTCTCTTTACTCTGTCACTCTTGTTAGGCACAAGACCAGTTGCACAATGCCCTACATCTTAACAGACACGATCTGACTTACATAATGCTGGGCAAGATCTTCTTGCTGAAGGGAGACTTGGACAAGGCCATTGAAATCTACAAGAAAGCAGTGGAGTAAGTGTGTTGGTTCCTTTAGAGCAACAAGACACTAAACAGAAATGGGAGCAGACGTGATCTTCCGCACCTGAGAGAGGCCGTGCGTGACTGGTTACACACTGAGCTCTGTGAGTGTTAAGCTAAAGTCTAGAGCTCCGAGTGGCTTAGATAAGGACGACTTATGTTTCTTTCTCGCCTGTCAGTGTGGCTGGTCCTGGGCAGCTCTCTGCTCCACAAGGTCAGTCAGGGATCCAGGTTCCTTCCATGGTAAGCCATCATTCTATAGGTTGTTGCCTAACCCCTGTTGATAATGGAACTGACTGGCGTTCCCAGGGTGGCATTCTGTTTCTCCTTTTTAGGGAATCTTATCTTTTCTGCCTAGATCTTGTCTGGTTTAAGTGGGACAGCTGGTTTAAGTGGGACAGCTGTAACAGAATGCCTTTGTCTCATTTGTTTGGCCACTTGATAGAATGCATCATCTGTGGTTCAAGGCCACAAAGTCAGTTATTCCTGATAACAAGACTTTGGACTACACTTAGATTTCTGTTGTTAATTACTCTTGTCTTCTACCATGATAGTAACTTTTCTAGTTACATTAGTCACAGCAACACTGCTTCTGGAATTTTTTTCATATTTTATATCTAAAAAGACAATAAAAAATCCTTTGGTTTGTTAGGCTGCAAGAAAGACTTCTGTCATCAAGAGGCTACGTTTACAGGGACAAGTAGGTAGGAGCCCATGTAGCCATATGTTGAATCTTTGTGGTGCTGAGTGGAAGCCTTCACCCCTGACCCCTGCATTCAAGAAATTGGCTCTTTGGGCTTAGCTCACATTAATTACATTAGCTCACACATTCTTCCTGTGTCTGGCTAAGGACTTAAGTCACTGAAATCCTCAGATGAGAATTTGGCGGACAGCTGAGCATTTGGACCTTACTGAGATGATAGAAACAATTGTTTATGGCCCACAGCTTCGGAGAGAGCAGTCCTGTTTTGGTGGGGAGAAGGATACCACTAGAATCATGGAAATTACCTACTTGGTCGGGGAGAGGAAGGTGATCAGAATGGGAATTTATGGCAGAAAGTGAAGAGCAAATACTTAGTTGAACTGAGTAAGCTCTGTCTGGCTAGCTCAGGCCTCCCCGGGCAGGGGCTTTGGTGCTGTGACTCTGGTCTCCCCATAGGTAACCTGCACCCTACCTCATTCCTTAGAAGCAGATGTTCTTCACCTTTGGCCATTTTCACTGTTGAAACTGTCTAATGATCCTATAGTCAGATCATCTCAGCTCAGTGTTGCTTTTGTTTTGTGACAAAGACAGATGCCAGTGAGGGATTGGAAAGGCAGACAGTCTTTTACTTAAGCCAGTGTTTACTCTACAAAGCCAATGGCCAGTTCTTTCCTAGAGCTGGCATGTCTTTCTTCTTGTTTGGCTGTGTAGTGTGACTTTTTGTTTAATGTGAGAAGCAGAGCATCGGGGCCTTGGGATCCTAAATTACCCAGGAAATAATTATACTGGCTGGCATTGTGAGTGCAGTGAGAACAACAAAAAATCTCATAGGAGGGAAGTAGCTAAAATCGTGTGTGTTCTAGACTGACTTGGTTTATAGAGCATTCTTCTTGAATTATATTAGTGTAATTAAGACAGTGGCACAAAATATTCCATAGGTTCTAAGGTCCTGAGAAAGGAGTCTGGGTTCTAAGTCCCATTTCTGTCTTGTTGAGCAGTCCTCCCTAGAGCTGGGTTGACGTACTCTTGAAGGAAATTCCCAAATCCCTTTGAGAGTTCTTAGAGGGAGTGGGAGGTGCACTTACTACGTGTCTATCTCAGTATTGCTCATACACATCTTGTTTCCCTCTGAGCATCTCTTGTGTTGTAGGTTCTCACCAGAAAATACAGAACTTCTTACAACTTTAGGATTACTCTACCTACAGGTAAGAGGACTTTGCATATCCATTTATTGATGTTAGAAGTGCTTTTGGGGACTTCCCTGGTGGTCCAGTGGTTTGGATTCTATGCTTTTACTGCAGGGAACACAGGTTCAATCCCTGGTCAGGGAACTAAGATCCTGCAAGCCACACAGCCAGAAAAGGAAAAAACGCTTTTGGGTTTGTGTGTTGTGGTTTTCCTGCATTTTTACTTTAACACAATTTACTAAAGGTCATAAGAAGCACATAAATTTTACTCTGCACTTGATACCCTTTGTCTGCTAAAGGAATGAACTTAATTTTCAGCATGCAAATCAGAAGCAAATACACCTGTTTGAGCCTAGTCTTACCCAACCAAAGAAAGAACATGTATGAGAAACAACTTGTGGTCAGGGAGACTGGCATTTTGTGGTGGAAGTACTGTGGTGGTATTAGGGCTTTGGGGCAAAGGCCCTTTCTGTTGTTCCTTCTTCCCAGCCAGGTTAGGGTTAGAGAAGGCAAAGCATTGTCTGGAATAAAAATCCTGCCTCCAGCTCTGCCTCTGTGGAGTCCTTGTTTGTTTCACTTTTCTCTAAGGAGCTTAACCCTGGGCCTTCCTGGGCTTTGGCTTGGGAGGTTGGCCCTAGGGAGAGGAGGCTCACCAGCCTGTTTCCTGCGTGTGACAGCACCAGTGTGGCAGAGATGGTTCCTGGCAGATAGCTACTTTGACCTTATTAGGGGACAAGTTAATGAAGTAGGAGGGAAAAGAAATGGTGGGTCCTTAGTTTTCTTTTTTAAAAATTTGGTATCTGTGCTTTTGTCAGAAGAACCCAGAAAAGTCAGGGTGTATCTGCTGAGGGTGTGGTTGGCCAGTCTCCCTAGCACCATCTCCCCTGATGTAATTCTCTGGTTTGCTTTTTTCCAAGCTCGGCATTTACCAGAAGGCATTTGAACATCTCGGAAACACACTGACTTACGACCCTACCAACTACAAGGTACTGCCGGCTGTCAAACCCCGCAGCCTTCACACACAGGTGTCCCACCGCTCCGAGAGGTCATCTGGCCCTAGAATGCATTTCACATATCCGAGAAAGTGCTTTTTTCTTAGAAAAGTGTTAAGTAAGTGTGGCTCTTACTTGAAAATATTGTACATTGTCAGTGCTCTGCTTCTTCTAAAAGAGCACGTTTGTCATCATGGGCCTGTAACTTAAATAGACAGCAGAACTGCAGTGGTGGTGAAGCTGTATGTGTTACTTAGGAAATTAGCAGAGCATCCACATGCTGAAATGACCGTCAGCTTCCTGATGAACCTGAGACTACCACTCTTGTCCTGTTACGACTTTGGGGATGAGAAGATCATCGTGTGGATGAGTCATTGAGGGAGATACAGCAAAACAGGCTCGTTGTTAAGGGTGCAGACTCAGTCCTTTCTTGGAAGTCATATTAGCCTGACTGAGAGACATGGAAAGCTGGGCTGAGGAAGTCTAAAGCTGACTCACCGTCTGCCCTGTGGCAGAAGGAGCTGCATGTTTAGAGGCCGACAGCAGGTGCACCTGAGTCGTCCAAAGCACTTGGTGGGTACCAGGCAGGGGCTGCAGGGTTAAAGGTGGCTTCACTTAAAGGGCCCTGATACTCTAAGGTAGTGACTTCCCTGGCTACAAGTAGGAAACAAGAGCTAGGTAAAGTTAGAGACTTCTTTATTATGACAAAGAGCCACAGTGTGGGGCGTGAGAGTGTTCCTCTTGAGCGTTTGTTCCATTAGCTGTGGAAGTATAGGTCCCTGGAAGATGCTTCTCAGTCCCACCGGTGTTGATGGGCCTACTGAGTATCTAGACTTAGGACGGCTACTTTGCTCCACAGCCTTTTGGGAATGACTACGAACTTTCCATGTTTTCAGGCCATCTTGGCAGCAGGCAGCATGATGCAGACCCACGGGGACTTTGATGTTGCCCTCACCAAATACAGAGTTGTAGCGTGTGCTGTTCCAGAAAGCCCTCCACTCTGGAATAACATCGGAATGTGCTTCTTTGGCAAGAAGAAATATGTGGCAGTGAGTGTCTCCTCCTCTTCCTGGTTTGTGTTCATAGTTACTGGGTCTGCTGAGCTCACCCCAGCCCCTCACTGAGTGCCCCCTCACTCCTCCAGGCCATCAGCTGCCTGAAACGAGCCAACTACCTGGCACCTTTCGACTGGAAGATTCTCTATAATTTGGGCCTTGTCCACTTGACTATGCAGCAGTACGCATCCGCTTTCCATTTCCTCAGCGCGGCCATCAACTTCCAGCCGAAGATGGGGGAGCTCTACATGCTCTTGGCTGGTAAGAGACATTTATGTGGAGCAGCCCTCTGCAGTCTGTAATGAGGGAAAACAGAATTAGAATCATGGCAGGCCAGTAGTTAAATATCCCACAGAAGCCATTCCCTCGCAAATCCCATAGGTATCTGGATGACTGTCCTAGAGTCTGAAGAAATCTGAAACAAAGATGACAAAGCACCTGGTTGCTTCTCACTTAGGGGAATTTCACTCAGAGGCCAGCAGGTTAAATAAGGGTCAGATGTAGTTCATCTTTTAACAGTGGTATTCCCTTGGCTTGACAGTTCATATACTGAGTCCAACCATATTCTTAGTAATCGTCATGTGTTAAGACCGTGGGCTTTAGGTATCATCAGGTGTTAAGATCCTGCCTCTAGTACTTACTGTTAGTAGCTGTATCTCATAGGGTTGATGAGAGGATTACATGATTAGATAATAAGTGAAGGTTAAGTTTTGCTGTCATTATATAATTAGTCTTTTATTGTTGTTAGTGTAATATAAAAGTACTGACTAGTCTTTCTGGGGGCTATTTCTCCTTATACTAAATTTACTGCATGTTTAAGAGCAGTTTCCATGTTCTCACTGACAATCTTCACGTGTTTTTTTTTGGTCATTATTACTGTGGCGTTCTATATAAGTAAGTAAATCGAGTGGTGGTTATTTGGAGGCTCTCTGAATATAAAGATAGCCCAGTCATAAAGGGATACAGGATTGTAAGCAAATAACTGTACTGTAGGGCATAAGCAGCAATTCTATAACAGAGTAGAGATGGTCTTCACACTGAGTTTTGAAAGATAAACTGCAATTCAGTGGCACAGAATGGCTGAGAAGCCCCTGAATAAAGGCATGCAGCGGGCAGGTAGTGGCAGTAGTGTGGCTGGTAGAGCACAGTGGGGGATAAGTCAGGAGAGGTGGTCCGGGGCCAGAGTGTGGAGGGCTGTGAGTGCAGCACAGGGACTGTACTCGACCTGAGAGGTTGTTTCCCTTTTGTATTCCTGGATCTCCTCTAGTGTCTGAAGGAAGCAGATGAATGGTTGTCGGGGAAGTAGAGTGGGCAAGACTTCCAGAGCAGCTCTGTTATTGTCTGGTTTATAGATCAAGTTTCCAGAAAATACTGATTAAAAAGGGGAGAGTATCCTGTTGCTAAAACAAAACAAAGTTTAAAGATCATGGTTATGAGTGCTGGAGAACAGCGAGGATTCTTGAGTAGGACCGGGACGCGGGCAGATCTGTTAGCGAGATCCTGGCAGCACTGTGGCAAGTAGATGGAGGCAGGTGGGATAGTGTCCCCAGGGAACAAAGTGCAAACCCTTACACGACTAAAGCCAGGGCAGTGTCACTGAAGAAACTGTGAGAAGGAATTCATGGAACCTGGCAATGGGTTAACTGGAGAGGGGACTGTTGAAGATGACACTAGCAATCAGAGCTGAGAGGGTGTAGTAAGAGTTACATGTGGGGCCTGAATGAACTGCAGTCTGGAAACATTTCCTGTGTTTTCACGCTGGGCTCTTCAGCCATTGCATTCACTCTGTCTGTTGCAGTGGCTCTGACCAATCTGGAGGATACGGAGAATGCCAAGAGAGCCTATGAGGAAGCAGTCCGCCTCGATAAGTAAGCTGCCCTGCTGAGGATGGTGTCGGGGGCTAGACTCTGCAAAGCCACGAGGTGGCGCCAGGGCCCCGGTGTTGCCCGAGTCAGCCTAGGTGCTTGCCCTCCACTTGCCTTTGTGCACAGCAGGTGTGTGTGTGCAAGGACGTGGTTCCTGAGCACAAGCGCTCAGCGGCTCAGTAGGACCTGACACTGGCTCTGAGAGACCTTGCTGTGGAATGGAGATCTCTCTGTTTAACTAGTTCTGTTTCTGTGTAATGATAAGGATCTCTGTCTAAATGACCGTTTGTTGCAAAGCCCCAGCTCCAGAGAGTCCCTGTCTGTCTGTGCAGGTGTAACCCTTTAGTAAACCTGAACTATGCTGTGCTGCTGTATAACCAGGGCGAGAAGAGGGACGCCCTGGCCCAGTATCAGGAGATGGAGAAGAAAGTCAACCTACTCAAGTATAATAGCTCTCTGGAATTTGATCCGGAGGTAAGTCTTAAATCTGGGAGTCAATAAGCAAGCTGTCAGGAGACTTCTGAATCAAGCCCAAATAATTCAGATATAATGTATGTATATGCCTGTTTTGGCTTTGATGTTCCTAGCAGCATGGATTCTTCAATTAAGGACAGCTGGAGAAAAAACTTTCCTGAAAGAAAATAGTAAGAGGAAATTCAAGCTTACTGAGTTGTACCTGTTCTCGGTAATACAGCTCATTTGAGTTGAGATCTGTGTCTCTTCCTAGCTTCCTCCCACTTCTCCTCAAATAGAAAAGATAGGAATTTAGTCCATTAATGCACCAAACTTAAATTGTTGGGTTTTTAGAGTCTTTAAAGAATTTCCATGCCATCCACTCAAGGCAGTGTGTTCTCTGCCATTTAAGACCATTTCTTTGTAATCAGTACTTCCTCAAACGGTAGCACAGCAGACACTGTCAGCTAACCTCGCCTGCCTGCTGAAGGCCTAGGATGAGGCTTGTCTCTGCTGGTCGTACCTGTGACTTGTTTTTCTTCCTTCCCACATGGACACAAGATGGTGGAGGTAGCCCAGAAGTTGGGAGCTGCTCTACAGGTCGGGGAGGCACTGGTCTGGACTAAACCCATTAAAGATCCCAAATCAAAGCACCAGGCTGCTTCAACCAGTAAAGCTGCCTGTTTCCAGCAGCCTCTGGGGTCTAATCAAGCTCTAGGACAAGCAATGTCTTCAGCAGCCACATACAGGAAGCTGCCCTCAGGTAGGAAGCTACACACAGCCATGGAGATCTATGGGGACAGCCACGTGTGCCTGCGGAGATTGCAGCTTTGAGTGAGGCTTGTGCTTTTCCGACTCATAACATGTCCGGTGTAGTGCTGCCTAGAAGGGGAAAAAAGCCCAAGGGCGTCCAAACTGTCACTTGTCTTCTTAAGGCCATTTGTGTAAAAGGTCCCAGCTACTGGCAGGCTTAGCTGGATGGTCAAGACGCTGGGCGTTCACGATAAGCAGGTTTAGAAATACGTTATGGTGCCCTTTCTTAGGCAGTCTCAGTTTAATTGTCACTGTCTTATCACAAGTCAGCATGACACAGGTAATGAGTGATTTCTTTTATAAGGTCACTGAAGGCACACCTGACTTTATCCAGTTATGGTCTTCCTTCATAGCTAAACAGATATGCCACAGTCTACTAATCCCAGAAAATAAGCTTCAAGAAGAAAAATTGTAACTGATTTTTGATTTCTTCTGGAACCAGGGCACTGAGAATTCAAGCTGTTTGTTTTGTTACTAGGTGCTGGAGGAACATCCCAGCTCACAAAGCCACCATCCCTTCCTCTGGAACCAGAGCCCACTGTGGAAGCACAGCCCACGGACACATCAGCACAGACCAGAGAAAAGTAGGTGTAGGATGACCCCGGAGCTGGGCTTTCCTTGGCGAGGACCTCCAGATTAGGAAAGGTCCCATGACGCAGGCAGCACGTCCGAGAACGTGTTACGATGATCACTAGGAGCCTGAAGCCTTCACAGCCCCTGGCTGCCCCGTGAGCTAGGAAAGAGGAGATGGCCCAGATGAGTTCTCTCAAGAACTGAGAGCAAGGCTTTGGCTCTGTATATGGTGCCAAGAGCCAGCAGGGCACATGACACTGTTTGCTGTGGAAAGGACTTACCTCCTGCTGACTGAGCCCTTGGTGGAAGAAAAGTCTGAGACAGATCTCTGCCATCATGACAAAGCCTTGGCTTAGCTGAGGCGATCCTTGGGCTGTGTGGGAGGTATACTGGCCACCAAGGCAAACACAAATCTTGAATAATCCAGTTCTAATAGAAATTTAGAAGAAAAAGATGGGAAAAAAAGCTCTTTAAATTGTGGCCTAGCTGCACTTGCCCAGAAGAATCCAGAAAAAGTCTCTATAGCTTGTTCTTGAGCAAGGTCAGAGTGCAGAGCCAGATCATGTCAGTATGAAAAGAGATAGAGCTGGTCTGGTATCAGCTCCAAGGACTGGGGGAAGAAAAAGGAGGAGCTTCTTAACTGAGGAGGTTTTAAGACATTCACTGATACCATTGACCAGATGCTATCAATACATTATCTATATATCCTTTACAGAATAAAGATTATGTATCATCCCTTTGGGAAAAGTTGTTATTAATGTATAAGGGATCACAATAAAATGTCTCTGGAAGAACCTTGTATCTGCCCAGTCTTGGGGCTGCTGGATTTCTAGTTTCTCTCTCTGTTAAGAAAAGAGCTATCCTGATTGCTGGTATGGTTGTTACTCATGTCATCACAATTAGAAAAATGAGGCTACATACACAATCACAGATACAGACATGGCTCTAGATGGTTCAGGTTAGAGGCAAGAAAGAACTAGCAATGGGAAAAGTGCCCTTCTTACTGAATAATGTTAGTACAAAGAATTCTGGAGTATGTGATTACAATGATTATTTTGTTCTTAAGGAAAAAAATCACCACTGTCTGATAGTAGAGTGGCTCACAATGGACCAGTCCTCCCACAGGCAACAAATAGTAGTAACTAGTAGGCAGATATAAAATACTTCCTTAGTTTAATTTTTAAAAAATACATAACTGTTTCAAGTAAAAATTATTATATATGAGGCTTAATATATATAAAGATTTTTATATTTTACATGGTATGATACAAAACTAATTCTAAATAGTTTGTAAAAAGTTAACGCTGTATATATTATAATCCTCAGAGCAGCCATTTGAAAGAAGCATAGCTCAAAAGATAGAGAAGGGGGAAAAAACAGATGGAACAAAGAGAAGACAAATAGCAAACTATAAATCCAGTCATATCAATAAAATGTAACAACTTAAAAATGTAACTGGGCTGAACAGTTAAAAAGCAGAGACTGATATAAAAAACCTCATACTAATGTCAGGTAAAGTTGAGTTCAAAGTTAGGGGTGTTACCAGAAATAGGGGCATTTCATAATGATAAAGTCAGTTCAGTAGAAAAACAATGATAAACATGTATGTACCTAATGTTACTTCACAATACATTGAAAATTGACAGAATTAAATCCATATACTTGCATATGTTAGCAATATTTCTTTTAGCATTGGATAGACAAAAAGTGTAAAAGAACATATCGGCCAGCTTGACCTAATTAAACACTACAAGCAGTAACTACAGAAAATACATTCTTTGCAAGTACACACAGTACATTGAGCAAGACCAAATGCTGGGTGGGCCATAAAATAAGTCTCAAAAGTCAACAGATTGAAATTTACAGGATATGTTCTCAATACACAGTGTAATTACATTAGAAATTAAAAGGAAGATATCTATCACAGAAAACAACATATTTGGAAATGAAACATATGCTTGGAATAACTCATAAGCAAGAAATCAAAGAGAAATTAGAAAATAGTTTGAATCGAATAATGAAAACAAAATTTGTAGGGTTCAGCTAGGAGCTATGCTTATAAGGAGACTTACAGCTGTAAATTCTTCTATCGTAGCAAATGAAATTGTTGATAAAGATTTCTACCTTAAGCTGAAAACAGCAAAATAAACCCCATATTTCAGGGATTATTAAAGAAAAATCTGAAAAACCAAAAGTTTTACCAAAAAAAATGCATATGGTAGAAAGCTGACAAATCCCTAGCTAAACTGATAAAAAAGAGACATTTTACCAACATCAAGAACGGAAGAAGGGATAGCATTATAGAGACATGAAAAAGAGAAAGGAATGTTACAAGGAATTTTATGACAATAAAACTGGCCACTTGGATGCAACAGACCAAAACAGAAACAAGATGAAATGTAAAGCCTTAAGGCCTATCAAAGAAACTGAATCTACAAATCAAAAGCTACCCTTTAGAGCAAACTCCTGGCTCATAATGATTTCACCAGTGGATTCTATTAAATCCAGTCTTAAAAAATTTTTAGAAGACAGGATTGAGAACTTCCCATTACGCCATAAAGAAAACAAAAATCTACAGATTGAAAATATATTCCAGAAGAATAGATTCACAAAATACATCTGACAAAGGACTTAAATCCAGAAAATATTAAAAACTCCTTCAACTCAGTGATGAAAACTATTGAGTTGGTGAAAACGTTTGAGTTTTCCCGTAAGATGTCATGGCCAACCCAAGAATAGCCCAAACAACATACACAACCCAATGAAAAAGTGGAGGCAAAAAATTTGGACACCTCACGAAGACATGGGGCCATGTATACTGGGCACACATGAATGGCCAGCAAGCCCGTGAAAACATGCCCACTGTCTGTCCTCAGGGGAATGCAAAGTAAACCACAATGCAGTACTACCAGGTACACAGCAAAATGGCTAAAGTTAAACATGACTCCAAACGCTGGCAAGAAACTGTGATCCACCGTAGGTGGGGGCGTAAAATGGTCCACCCACTCTGGAGAAAGGTCTGTAGCCATCCCACGATGTATGTCCATCCCGGCAATTCTACTCTGTTGGAGTAGAAGTTTTACTCAAAAGTAAAAATGATTTTTACCCAAGAGAAAGAAAATTGTCCACACAAACTTGATGACATTCATAAAAGCTCCCAAGTGGAAGTACTATTCACAATACTATTTAGCCATAAAAAGCAACAAACTACATACAACAATCTCAAAACCACGCTGAATGACAGGAGCTTTATACAGCTATGGTGATTAAAACTGTACGGTACTGGCACAGAAACAGAAACCTAGATCAATGGAATAGGATAGAAAGCAAAGAAACCCATGCTCTTAGGGCCAACTAATCAACAAAGGAGGCAAGAATATACAAGGGAGAAGGCAGGCTCTTCAAATGGTGCTGAGAAAACCAGACAGCTACATGTGAAAGAAGGAAAACATTCTCTAACATGGTTATACAAAAATAAAACTCAGAATGGATTAAAGACCTACGTAAGACTGAATACTGTAAAGTTTCTAGAGGAAAACAAAGCAGAACACTCTGACATAAACTGCAGCAAGACCTTTTTGGATCTATCTATAAAGTAATGGAAATAAAAATAAACGAGACCTAATTACACTTTATGGCTTTTGCACAGCAAAGGAAACCATAAAAAGTCAAAGAATGGGAGAAAGTATTTGCAGACAATGCGACCAACAAGGGATTAATTTCCAGAATATACCAACAGCTCGATATTAAAAAAAAAAAGACCTAAATAGACATTTCTCCAAACGTGAACAGATGGCCAAAAGGCACATGAAAAGATTCTCGACATCACTAATTAAGAGAAATGCAAATCAAAACTAAAATGAAGTATCAACTCAACACCAGTCAGAATGGTATAATGTCAAAACGTCTGCAACAAATGCTGGTAAGGATGTGGGGAAAAAGGAACCCTTTGACACTGTTGGTGGGAATGAAAATTGGTGGAGCCACTATGGAGAACTATATGGAGGTTACTTTTCGTACTGTTCATGGGGTTCCCAAAGCAAGAATACTGAAGTGGTTTGCCATTCCCTTCTCCAGTGGACCACGTTTTGCCAGAACTCTCCACCATGATCCGTCCATCTTGGGCGGCCCTACATGGTATGCTCAAGTTTCATTGGGTTAGACAAGGCTGTGGTCCCTGTGATCAGATTGGTTAGTTATCGGTGACTGTGGTCTTCAGTCTGTCTGCCCTCTGATAGAGAAGGACAAGAGGCTTATGGAAGCTTCCTGATGGGAGAGACTCACTGAGGGGAAAGTGGG
Source organism: Antilocapra americana (assembly GCA_007570785.1). NCBI lineage: Eukaryota > Metazoa > Chordata > Mammalia > Artiodactyla > Antilocapridae > Antilocapra > Antilocapra americana. The sequence goes on along the minus strand of ML661891.1, from coordinate 3,269,003 downwards.
TCTTATTCTGATGGGCGGGGCCATGCTCAGTAAATCTTTAATCCAATTTTCTGTTGATGTGTTCCCTCCCTGTTATTTACCAGAGGCAAAACTATGATGGAATTAATGAAAATAATGGCACCTCCTTCAAAGGTCCTGTGCACACACTGCCACACTCAGTGCCCCCAATCCTGCAGCAGGCCACCACTGACCCACGCCTCTGCCAGAGACTCCTGGACACTCATGGGCAAGTCTGGGTCAGTCTTTTGTGGGGTCACTGCTCCTTTCTCCTGGAGCACACAAGGTTCTGTTTGTGCCCTCCAAGAGTCTATTTCCCCAGTCCTGTCTAAGTTCTGGCAGCTCTATGGTGGGGTTAATGGCATATTCAGTTCAGTCGCTCAGTCGTGTCTGACTCTTTGTGACCCCATGAACCGCAGCACGCCAGATCTCCCTGTCCATCACGAACACCCGGAGTCCACCCAAACCCATGTCCATCGAGTTAGTGATGCTATCCAACCATCTCATCCTCTGTCTTCCCCTTCTCCTCCTGCCCCCAATCCTTCCCAGCATCAGGGTCTTTTCCAATGAGTCAGCTCTTTGTATGAGGTGGCCAAAGTACTGGAGTTTCAGCTTCAACATCAGTCCTTCCAATGAACACCCAGGACTGATCTCCTTTAGGATGGACTGGTTGGATCTCATTGCAGTCCAGCGGACTCTCAAGAGTCTTCTCCAGCACCACAGTTCAAAAGCATCAGTTCTTCGGCACTCACCTTTCTTCAGTCCAATTCTCACATCCATACATGACCACTGGAAAAGCCATAGCCTTGACTAGACGGACCTTTGTTGGCAAAGTAACCTCTCTGCTTTTATATATACTGTCTAGGTTGGTCATAACTTTGCTTCCAAAGAGTGTCTTTTAATTTCATGGCTGCAGTCACCATCTGCAGTGATTTTGGAGCCCCCCAAAATAAAAGTCTGACACTGTTTCCACTGTTTCCCCATCCATTTCCCATGAAGTGATGGGACCGGATGCCATGATCATAGTTTTCTGACTGTTGAGTTTTAAGCCAACTTTTTCACTCTCCTCTTTCACTTTCATCAGAGGCTCTTTAGTTCCTCTTCACTTTCTGTCATAAGGGTGGTATCATCTGCATATCTGAGGTTGATATTTCTCCCGGCAATCTTGATTCCAGCTTGTGCTTCCTCCAGCCCAGCATTTCTCATGATGTACTCTGCATATAAGTTAAATAAGCAGGGTGACAATATATAGCCTTGACATATTCCTTTTCCTATTTGGAAGCAGTCTGTTGTTCCATGTCCAGTTCTAACTGTTGCTTCCTGACCAGCATACAGGTTTCTCAGGAGGCAGGTCAGGTGGTCTGGTATTCCCATCTCTTTAAGAATTTTCCAGTTTATTGTGATCCACACAGTCAAAGGCTTTAGCGTAGTCAATTAAGCAGAAGTAGATGTTTTTCTGGAACTCTTGCTTTTGCAATGATCCACTGGATGTTCACTGCAGTGCTATTTACAATAGCCAGGACATGGAATCAAACTAAATGTCCATCCGTAGATGAATGGATAAAGATGTACACACACACACTGGAATATTACTCAGCCATAAAAAGGAATGAAATATCACCATTTGAAGCAGTATGAATGGACCTAGAGAAACATACTGAGTAAAATAAGCCAGACGGAGGAAGACAAATAGGTTGCATATTTGTGGAATCTAAAAAATTATGCAAATGAACTTACTTAACAAAACAGAGACTCACAGACATAGAAAACAAAATTATGGTTACCAAAGGGAAAGGGGGGAAGATAAAATAGGGAGTTTTGGATTAAAATATATATACCACTATGTATAAAACAAATCAGCAAGCACCTACTATATGGTCCAGGTTACTATACTCAGTATCTTGTAATAACCTATAATGGAAAAGAATGTTAAAAAATATATATATTTATATACACGTACAACAATCAGTTTGCTGCACACCTGAAACTAACATAACATTGTAAATCAACTATTCTTCAATAAAAATTAAAAAATCAGTCAGGAAACATTAAAAAAAAAAAGAGGTTTATACAACAGGACTAAACATTGTATGGTTCCATTTCTAAGAAGTCCCAGAACAGACAAAACAATTATGGTGAAAACTATTATAATGTGTGCCTTGGGGGTCAGGGTTGAGGCTGACACTAACTTGGAAGTGGCCTGACGGAACTATGTGGGTGACGGAAACGTTCTGTATCTGGACAGGCATCAGGTTAGATATGTATATAGATTTCCCAAAACTTACCAAGTGGACTTGAAATTTCTAGTCTCATTGTTTGAATGAAAATCTTTACCTAAAAAAAGATTTTAAAAAAATGTTAAATGATCACTGTGGTAGTGTTTTGATGATTTTCAGTTATTTCTGGAGACCCAGGAAATGGTCTGTTCAGTTGTAACTGACAATTACCCAAATTTGAAATACGTGCCACATACTGTGCTAATATTTTGCTTGGCATTCCTTTTTAATTAAGAACACTATGAGGGTAAGGACCATTTACAAGTCTCAATTTTCAGATGAGGAAAGATGAGGCTCAGGAAAGGTAGCAACATCATACGACACTTGCCATCTCAAGCCCTGCAGAGAATTCAGGTTTCTTTTGCTGATAATTACCTCTGCCCCACTCAAACTTGACAGAGTAAAAGCATAGAAACTGAATCTGTGCAGTAAATATTACTGATTTTTGGCTGAATTTTTATGTCTCCTGACAGTGTTCTGTGTGCCGCAGCTTTTCGCTGAACGTTAAATCAGTTTTAAGGGAATGCAAGTGTGTGTTAGAGATTGTCAGGAAGGATCCTTTTTCACCAGGCATCCTTTCTAGTCCAGGGGATTTTCACACTGTTCTTCATATAAAATCATACATGGAAACCTTTGTAAAATATAGCTCAAAGCCACGGGGCTAGCAGCTCCACCTCTTCAAGTTTCTCCAGCCCTTCCTACTCACTTCTGCATCATCTGTCCATCCTCGGTGACAGAGCCCAGTTAGTCTTCCTCCCAGAGCTTACTGTGCTTGTAGAAAGGAGGGGCGTGCACAGAGGGATGCCAGTACATTCATATCTACACACACACTCAGGGACATAGTTTTATAAACAATATTGATACTTTATAACCAAGTTGATTTAGTGATGATTACCAGTTCAAAACCCACCTTTTGGAAAACACTGTTGTCCACACCTCCTGATCATCTTCCTTGACATCACCAGTGAGAACTGGAGAACTTGTTGAGAATGTACTAAGGACAAGGGCTGCCTGTAAGAAAAAGGTCACACGGAGAACATTGCTGCTTAGGGTTAGAACATAAATGATGAGTTATTCTGAGTTTTCTTGGGAAAACAAATTTCTTCTCACTTAAGCTTTTCTAATAAAAATACAAAGTTGTTGAATTTTTTAATTGAGCTTTTTAAATTAAAAAAATTTTTTTTATTTTTAATTGAGCTTCGAGGCAGACTGATGAGGTAGCAGCCAGAGATTTCCTTATTTCAGCCTGCATACTTCTCTAGCCTTGAGTTGTCTTCGAAGGAGTTATCAAGCTGTTCCTTCTCAGCCGAACCAGGCGGGAAGGTCATAAATTGAGAACATGAGGTGGCTCTGATATTCCAGAAGCTGCTGTGAGTGCAGCATGAATGATTACCCCTGACCCAAGAAGGCCTGGTGAGTTGACATGTGTCCCAACTGCCCTCTGAACAAATTGAGGAGGCTTTTCACACACATTTTCAAATTACTGGGTCACACTGGCTTGACTGCTTGAGACTAGTACCATGTCACTTTAAACCAGAGGACAGACCTATAGCTTAGACTCAATGTGATGGGTAAGATAATCAAACACCTCAACAGCAGAGGAACATGTAAGTCACAAGTCAAGATCAAAATGATTTACATTTTATCTGGCTCCAGAATCATGGTAGAAATGAAATCAATCACAGACAGACTTAGGGTTCCTGAAATGTAAATCGTTTTTTAATATATTTAAAAGCACACTGAAGTCTTCTTGATTTATAAAAATAAATACATAATATGACCTTTATTTATGATCCTGGGGCTCTTAGGAAGTTGAACTCTTTAACAGATGTGATGTATCAATGTAAAACATACATGATCTGTTACACACCCAGAAGCAGATTCCAGTTGTAAAATTCCTTTAAGGATCAGAATGAACACAGATAAGTCTTCTGCTATAGAAAGCATGTCCAGAGCTGGGCAACGAGGGTGGGTGCGGGCACAGCTGCCTCTGACCAGCCAGTCTACAGTTAGGGAGCCAGGGCAGGAAGGTGCAGCCCTTCAGCGCACAGCGCCACCCTGCAGGACGGCCAGGCCTCTAACTGCAGAGTGACGGGCTCCCTCAGGGGCTCCAGGAGGCACCCAGCCTCTGCTGTGTCTCTGAAGCACAGGAGGGCTGTTTTGTCCTTACCTGTGGCTCTGTCTTAATTTGGGAGCAGAAAACTGAGGCAGTGTACTCACTGAATATTGTCATTATAACACTGAATGGAGATTATGATCCTGTCACGGGTGCTGAGCTGAGAGAATGCAAGAACTCACACTGGGCTTTCAGAGACGGGGAGAACGGTTGAGTGAGCATGCGCGTCTGAGTAGGGCAAGAAGGGAGTGCTTTCTCCAACCGACATGCTCTCGTGGGCAAAGGAGTCTGGCCTAAAATACCTGAAGAGGGGGTTGGAGAATCAAGTTTTTACCCATGTAACACACAACATAAAAATAAACAACGAGAACAAAAATCCAGTCTTGTTAGTAGATAGCTGAATTGCGATTAAAACCTGAAATGTTTCTGTGTAACTCTCAAAAGGCTGGAATGTATCTGGTACAGTTTAGTCTGCTGTTGTTTCTTTGGCTGTCTTTCAGTTAGATCAACAGAAATGGGTTTTGACACTCTCAATCCTATTTCCCAGACCACTGAATTCCTGTCATTTTTAGGATGGCTAGTTTTCCTTCATCAGAAAAATGACCCCAACGACATTCCTACGAGTGAGGGTGTACTTCAGAATAGAAGAGTCCTTCGGCTGAGATGGCATCTCCGAGGCCCACAGTTCGAACAGGATCTTTACACACCAACACTGGTGTGAAGTGGAAGGACACGCCCTCCCTGTGCCATTCGACCACTGGCTCACTTGGGTTTAACACAACCCTGGAGCCGGCCTCCAAGCGGGAGGTCGTGAACTCGTGGGGTGCCTTCAGAGACACGCGGCGGGTGTCTATGGTTTCCGTCGCGCAGGCCTGTGTCCCGGCCACGCGCGCTCCTGCAGCCACGGCTGCCAGCTGGTTGGCCCAGTGTCCGTCCACAGTCGCCAGGATGTGGTAGGCCAGCGTGTGGAAATGGATCCTGCTGAGGTCTGAGGCTCTGCTTTCACTTTTCCCATGTTCCTTCAAGATCCAAAAGAGGATGTCGCTGACCACGCCCACATCAGGAACACCATTCCAGGACGAAAGAGAAGAGTGAGGTCCAGATGCCGATTGGCTGAGAAATAACAGCTCCTGTTCATTCAGCCCCAGGGAAGTCACGGCAGGAAAGACCTGCTAACAGAAACAAAGTGGGGTCTCTTTCTGATGGACACCTAGCTCCTAACTCTCCTACCCCATGGCCAGTGACGGAGGTCAGGGAGGGGAGGCAGGGCCATCTTCCTTCCTTCCCAGAGGACTTCCTGCCCCTGAAGTCACTAAGTGACAGATCAAGGTCGCTGTCTTGGCTCACACCTCTAGCTATCTCCACTCACAGTATCGAGTAGAGTAACTGGGAAGGTGCAGCGATGCTGTATTGGAGCCAGCCTCGTGTTACACGCCGGAGGACAAAGCAGAGCGTGCACACCCCGCAGCCCTTTCCACAGTGCCCAGTCCCTGCCTCGGCACACCAGCAGAGCCTCTCAGCGCTGACGGGGCCTGACGCTCAGGTCTGAACATCAGCGGGTGTTACACCGCACAGTGGGGAAGAGCCCACCCCATGGCCAGGGTCGCCAGGAGAGTGCCGCGTGTCAGAGCGAAGCTTTCTGAGCAGGTGGGGGTGAGGAAGACTGTTACGCAGTAACGCTGCGGGAAACAGCACTGAGCGGGCGCCAGGGCTTCCCTCTTGAGGGGAACCATGATGTCCACCTCACTATCTTTCTTTCTTAGCACTTCCTTCCTTAGAGCAGGGACCTGCATAAAGGGAATGTTTGTGCAAGAGAGATGAGCCCTGCGTGTATTTCTATAGAGACCAGGGGTGCTAAAGGAACAGCACTTCCGTTTGCCGTACGGTCTATGTCAGATGCCAAGCTAACGGCTCTATTTCACTCACTTCGTGCTGCAATGCTCTGAAGGAAGGAGGGGTTGCCTCCACCTTACAGATAAGGGGAATGAGGCTTAGAAAGGTTAGTAGAGAGTTATGCAGAAAATGGAACAAACATTGCTTTTTAAAGAAGTGAAAAAATAACCTCAGGAAGAGAAATACATGAATAAAAATCATACTGAAAAGCACCAGGCGTGAACCCTAACGTAAACTACGGACTCTGCATGATGACGACTTGCCAGTGTTGGTTCACTGGCTGTGACAATGTCCCATCTGCGGATGGGGGAGGCTGTGGCTGGGGGGTGGTGTGCGAGAGCTACGTGGGAACTCTCACATGTTAGACTGGTAAGAAAGCACACCTAAAAATCACATTTCAGTGGCAAAGATATGAGGAAAAGAGCACTGTAGAGAACTCTAGTAGAAGTAAACCTGGGCTGTGCTCATGGATGCCAGCTTTGCAGGATCAAACTGACAAATACTTTTTACGTCACAATCTAGCAGTTCAACTTCTGAGAATGTGTCATCCACATGTACCTGGTCATGGGTCAAATAAACTTGTGTAAAAGGTTACTCACTACAGCGCTGCAGGAGCAGCAAAGGGCAGTGAGCCAAACACTCAGCTCTGGCTGGCACTAAAGACGCTGTGTGCACCACCGCTGCTTCTACCCACGTGGCAGCAGGGAGACTGATGCCTCTCCACGTGACGACAGAGAGAACATCTCCAAAATGCATCCAGTGGAAAAAAGCAAGGTGTACAACAGTCTATGCAGTATGCTAGGGATACTGAGGGATAAAGAGGGATGAAATAATAAGGCTGTATTCCCCATTTGCTTATATATGCACAGAATGAGTCTGGAAGGATGAGACAAAACTCGTTAGGAGGTTACTAACAGTGGGTACAAGGTCAGGAGGGAGACTTCACTGTGCATCTTTTAATATTTTGTGAATTTTGAACCATATATTACCCACGAAAAGACATTAAAAAACAAGAGGTTAACTAACCTGCCTAAGCTCACAGAGCTAGAGCGTGGCAGGCAAAGCTGGCACTCCAATCCTGGTCGCCAGTGCCTGTGCTCTCAAGCACCCCTCTCTTGGATTTATCTGATCATTGCTGCTGTCCAAAGGCTGAATGCCTGGGGGCCTGATGGCGAGGGAATGAAGCGTCCCCCAAATTTCCTTTCTCTGAGCTTCCTGAAGTTCAACTAAAGGCACTGGGGTTGGGTTTTTGGTTTTCTCCTTTGGGTTCCATTGCAAAAGGCATTCACTTTCAACCTCCCCATGCTAGAAGGAGAAACACACACTACGAACCCATTGGTAACATGCCCCATGAAACTCATCAGAAACTGTGCCAAAATCAGACTGATTATATTCTTTGCAGACAAAGATGGAGAAGCTCTATACAGTCAGCAAAAACAAGACTGGGAGCTGACTATGGCTTACATCATAAACTCCTTATTGCAAAATTCATATTTAAATTGAAGAAAGTAGGCAAAACCACCAGACCATTCAGGTATGACCTAAATCAAATCCCTTATGATTATACAGTGGAAGTGAGAAATAGATTCAAGGGATTAGATCTGATAGACAGAGTGCCTGCAGAACTATGGACAGATGTTCATGACATTGTACAGGAGGCAGTGATCAAGATCATCCCCAAGAAAAAGAAACACAGAAAGGCAAAATGGTTGTCTGAGGAGGCCTTACAAATAGCTGAGAAAAGAAGAGAAGCAAAAGGCAAAGAAAAGGAAAGGTATATCCATCTGAAGACAGAGTTCCAAAGAATAGCAAGGAGAGATAAGAAAGCCTTCTTAAGTGATCAATGCAAAGAAATAGAGGAAAACAACAGAATGGGGAAGACCACTTCAAGAAAACTAGAAATACCAAGGGAACATTTCATGCAAAGATGGGCACAATCAAGGACAGAAATGGTGTGGACCTATCAGAAGCAGAAGATATTAAGAAGAGGTGGCAAGAATACACAGAAGAACTATACAAAAAAGATGTTAAGGACTCGGATAAACATGATGGTGTGATCACTCACCTAGAGCCAGACATCCTGGAATGTGAAGTCAAGTGGGCCTTAGGGAGCATCACTACGAACAAAGCTAGTGGAGGTGATGGAATTCCAGCTGAGCTATTTCAAATCCTAAAAGATATGCTGTGAAAGTGCTGCACTCAATATGCCAGCAAATTTGGAAAACTCAGCAGTGGCCACAGGACTGGAAAAGGTCAGTTTTCATTCTAATTCCAAAGAAAGGCAATGCCAAAGAATGCTCAAACTACTGCACAAATGCACTCATCTCACACACTACCAGAGTAACGCTCAAAATTCTCCAAGCCAGGCTTCAACAGTGTGTGAACCGAGAACTTCCAGTTGTTCAAGCTGGATTTAGAAAAGGCAGAGGAACCAGAGATCAAATTGCCAACATCTATTAGATCATAGAAAAAGCAAGAGAATTCCAGAAAAGCATCTACTTCTGCTTTATTGACTATGCCACAGCCTTTGACAGTGTGGATCACAATAAACTATGGAAAATTCTTAAAGAGATGGGAATACTAGACTACCTTACCTGCCTCCTGAAAAATCTGTATGCAGGTCAAGAAGCAATAGTTAGAACCAGATATGGAACAACTGATTGGTTCCAAATTGGGAAAGATGTATATGTCAAGGATGTATATTGTCACCCTGCTTATTTAATTTCTATGCAGAGTACATCATGTGAAATGCCAGGCTGTATGAAGCACAATCTGGGATCAAGATTGCCAGGAGAAATATCAATAACCTCAGATATGCAGATGACACCACCCTTATGGCAGAAAGTGAAGAGGAACTTAAGAGCCTCTTGATGAAAGTGAAAGAGAGTGAAAAAGCTGACTTAAAACTCAACATTCAAAAAAAATAAGATCATGGCATCTGGTCCCATCACTTTATGGCAAACAGATGGGGAAACAATGAAAACAGTGACACATTATTTTATTGGCCTCCTAAATCACTGCAGATGGTGACTGCAGCCATGAAATTAAAAAGATGCTTACTCCTTGGAAGAAAAGCTATGACCAACCTAGACAGCATATTAAAAAGCAGAGACATTACTTTGCCAACAAAGGTCCGTCTAGCCAAAGCTATGGTTTTTCCAGTAGTCATGTATGGATGTGGGAGTTGGACTGTAAAGAAAGCTGAGTGCTGAAGAACTGATGGTTTTGAACTGTGGTGTTGGAGAAGACTCTTGAGAGTCCCTTGGACTGCAAGATCAAACCCATCAATCCTGAAGGAAATCAGTCCTGAATACTCACTGTAAGGATTGATGCTGAAACTCCAATACTTTGGCCACCTGATGTGAAGAACTGACTCACTGGAAAAGACCCTGATGCTGAGACAGACTGAAGGCAGGAGGAGAAGGGGACGACAGAGGATGAGATGGTTGGATGGCATCACCGACTCTATGGACATGAGTTTGGGTAAGCTCCAGGAGGTGGTGATGGACAGGGAGGCCTGGCGGGCTGCAGTCCATGGGGTAGCAGAGTCAGACACAACTTTTTAGTTTAGTTGGCTAAACTGAACTAAACGAACTCGTCAATAACCCTGCCCCAGGAACCCATCAGTAACTCTGCTTTCTTCCTAACTTAGCAGGAGAGCCTGCTCCAGGGCAGTCCTGGCTCCTGACTTGGATCTCATGGGCCAGGTCTGGGTGAGATGACACCCACCGCACACTGAGGCCCGAGTACTGCTCGCGGGTTACCTGGTGCACAATGCTGCTCATGAGTTCCTTGTTGGTCATGCTGGCCAGCTCCAGGTGAACTGGAACACCCGTAGGGATATCAGAAATGGAGGTCACAACCTGCGGAGACAAGAGGAGAGCACTGCCACCAGAAACAAGGAGTCAGGCAAGAGGGAAGGATGGGTCCAAGAGGCAGTGCATCCTCATGAGAGCTCCCGGCCATGTGGGCGAGCACAGCCTCTGTGGACAAGGGAGGCTTTGCCCAACAGGGACAACTAGGTTCTGCAGGAAGGCGCTGGGGTTGAGGACTTGGAGCGTGCCAGGAACCCCCTTGCACGTTCACACAGCCAGCCTCTTCCTGGGGACCTAAACTGAGCAATCGGCTTCAACTGCTGTGTGAACCTGCAACTCGGCTGATGTGGATGAGATGACACAGAAAACAGGAAGGACACAGACCACAAACACTGCAGCCTGCAGCCATGTTTGGTTTAGCACAGGAAGCAGAGGCTCAGGCAAGATGATGTTCTGACCTGTCCTACTCAAGCTGCCGCCTGCGCCTGAAAGAACACCGTGAGGCGCCTCACTGGAGCGGGAGGCAGGCTTCTTGGCTACCACGACCCATCCCGGGAGGCTGGGACCTAGGGCAAGGCGGTGCAGGCTGCAGAGGCGGAGAGAGGCAGGAATCCGAAGGAAAACATGAGCTGCGATCTGTGAAATTCTGTAACAGTGCCACCATTACCTCCAAGAGCCTCTTCCTCTGGAACTCCTTGCTTTGTCCCTCCATCATGTGCAATCCAGAGAGGACCACCAGGTCTGGCTGAAACTCCTCCAGGCTAGACACAAACACCTCCAGCATATTCATGGCCCCGTTGGAGAGGTCGTGGGAGAAGATGAACCGGTTGGCATGGGGAGCTTTTAACTGGTCCCACTCCTCCCCTAGAAAAGCCCAGTCAACGGGAAGAAAAGGAAGAGGCTTTGAGTCGCCGAGCTGTGTGGGGACGGTATGGCCTCACTGGAGCCTTGGCTCGGGGCAAGCGGGCCTCTGGTTGAGTGAACCCCAGCTGCCACGGCCTAAGGGGAGCACGGTGCCGCAGCTAGGATGGTGGGTGGCAATGAACCGGAAACACCAACCCCTCAAAAACACAGTATGGGTGCTGTGTGCCTTTGTCAAGGGCTGGCAAGGTCACACCCCTCGAGTCCTGGGAAAGTTCTCCTGTCCACTCAGCTCTCATACCCAGGAGCCCGGTCCCTCCCCACACAGAGCATGACTCCCAAACACCAGTGTGTAGCACACCACGTGGGCCCTGAGGTGCAGGACAGGCTGTCTTTCCTGCAGCAACTTCCACCTCATGGGAGCACCCTAGCACCTGTCATTTCGTTGGGACCTAAGGAGGCTGGAATTCCAAGAGCCAGGCTGACCACATCCCACCCCCCAGCCCTGCTGCCCACTGGGCATTTGATCTGGAAGCTAAGAGTAAATGGGTGCTCTAGCCTCCTGTGAGCAAGCTGCTGTGGAATAATGACTGTAATAAGGAATAAAGACTAAGTTCACACATTATTTCCTCCCTAAATGGTTGCTGGCTGCTCAGCCCGAGGTGTGTTCCCACTACTCTGAGGATCCAGTGGCTTTCCTTTACATGGTTTGGTGATATATCACTTTGCTTTGAGTTTTCTACTGTTTTATCTAGTGTTTGAACCTGTATCATTACTCATCTTTGGGGCACATCCCCACTCAACACTCTGTCTCTCTGATTCCCACAGCCCTGTCACGGCCCCTGTGCAGACTGCCCACTCAGTGGTCACTAAGCTGACCCAAGCAGGAGGAGGCCAGACCCTCCGTGGCTGGGTCCCGGGCAGGGGTAGTAGCTGGGAGTCTAGGCAGCTACAGGAGTGCCTCTCAGCATTGGCCAGGAGTCAGAACCTAGCTTTTAATGCGCAGATAGCAGCCTCCCTGTAGATCCTGATGTGCAGTTAGGTGGTGAAGTGTCCATTAAGACCCCCCCCCATACACACAGCTGCCAAGCCCTCGAGGGGGAGGTGCTAGTGCCTGAGTCCTAAGGGAGGGGGCGGTGTGGGGGCAAGAGGTTTTTCCAAGCTCACTTGGCGCCATACCATGCAGATCCCATATTCTTCTCCTTGAAGTCTTGAAAATCTCAAAATTCAGCCTATGGGCTGCCTAGGCAATTCCTTAGAGGCCATGTGCCCCTGGCACCAGGGGGAAGCAGTCACTCCCAGCCTGGGGTGCTGCCAGAAACTGGCATGATTTATGACTCGGGTTTACACAGCTTTCCTTCCAAGTGTAGCATCTGTCCCATTTATAAAATTGAAGTCCGTATGATGAAACCTAGCTTTTTATTGGTTTTATCATTTACTGGCTATTCCTTCAGAAAGTATTTCCCCAAGGCAGACTAACCCTGGCGGAGGCTCTGCATGCTGCAGGCTGATCTGTCTCCTGGGTCAGCCCCACTTCCTTCCTTCCTCTGCTGGACCTGTTTTTTTGGGGGGGAGTGGTGGCCATCCTCCCCTTGCTCTGAGTTCAGCTCTACTGAATCCATTCCTCTGAAAAACATTTTATATGTGGGACATATGTTTAAAAATCTATGAAAGCGGGAAAGAAAACATCACCAATTTCCTAAAATCTGATGTAATTGGTTATATCTGTTAAAACACCACATTCCTAACTCTTAACCCATATCTTATTATTTGTCCAAAGAAAATGCCCCATGGTGATCTACAGAGCTGACGGCAGCATTCCCCCTCTGCTTCATCTCTGAAGACCCAATGCGGGGGGCCTCACTGAACTGTCACCTCTGAGCAGACTCCATTCCGGTACCTTCTTCCCTGGTCCACTGCTGCATTAGAGGACTCGGCGTGCGACTGTGCAATCATTTATTCAAGAGTCCGCCTCCTTTAGTGATGTGTGGGCTGAGGAAAGAGCCTGTGTCTTCTTTTACCAACACACATCTACTGCCTCATGCCACACCTGATTCAGCCACAAGACCAAATCAGCAAAGAAACACATAACGAAGAGGACAGACCGATGACTCAGGTGCCCATGACACAAATGATGTGGGGTATGCATTCTAAACCAACACTTCCCCAACCAACAAGATTCTGTACAATGGTAAAAACACGCAACACAGGTAGTCTCCAGAGGACAAGACCTGGAACTGCTACTCAGAGCGAAACTGTGCAGAAGCACGATCTAACTTAACCTAGGAGACGAGACACACAGCATTCAAAACAAACTAATTTCCTCAGCAAAAAGGAGAGAGAGGCAAAAATAAATATGCTTCCGCAAGGCAAAGACAAGGAGGGATGTGGAAAGCTGACTGCTGGCAGTTTCCACAGGACTGATGGAGTGGCCCGAGAAGCAAAATGATTGAAATGCAGACAGGGTGAGCCTGTGATAAAAGTCCATGCCCCTCTTTTCTAAGTTTTGAATTTATTTCCTTAAGTGATCCCTTCTCTCAGTTTATGATCCTGCCCTTCAGCCACTAAGTCAGCAAAACCTATGCAGTGACTCACTGGCCCAAAGCCTGAAAATAAGCTTCTCTGAGGGAGGTCTGGTAGGAGAGAAGGGAACAATGTTGACAAATCCCCTCTGGGAATTTATCTGTCTAGGACAGAGAGAAGCTGAGGATGGATTTATGTTAGGAGAGCTGACCTGAGAGCTGCTGCCACCAGACTAGGTTTCCTCCAGAGGCTGATGAAACTGTAACTTCATACTGAGCTGACTGGAAGGCCACTGCTTAGTACTAAGAGATCAGGCATGGAAAAGAAAAACTAAAGTGGGAAGCCTGTAAACCCGAGGACGGAGACAATCTCTTCTCAAGATAAGCTGTGCTGTCTTCTTTACCACATACAAGGCACAGCTGTCAAACACACCAAAGGCTTGCTGCCAGTTCTCTTCACTCTGTCATCAGCAAGGAAAATGACTGGAACAGGGACCACCAGTTCGGAAGGGAGCACCAACACAGCGAACGTGAGATGGACGCGGAACTAGTGGCAGCAGCACCCCAAAGGCATGCCTTCAGCCATTCTAGACCCTTCCAGGAAACATAACGACTCATAGCTTTCACTGAAGCAGTTCACTGCTCACCACCACCTTCAGGCACTAAAAGCCATTACCTTACTTTCCCATGAAAACTGAGAGAAACTCAAAAACTGTGCAGATGGGAACTGCCCAGTCCAACATTCTGGCTCTACTTTTCAGACCCTGCCCTTCCTAACCCCCTCAATCCTAGTAAGCATCCAAAAGAGAAACAGAAACGATTCTCTTTTTGTACTTGGAGGGAGGTGTAATTTTTAAGATCCACTATATTTTATATCTTATAGTCAATTACTCTAGTTGGTAAGGGCTTCTTAAGCATCAGACTTGGAAGCACTTTGCTAATGCATAGGAACTAAGTACTGCTTTAAGGTACCAATTAGTCTACTGAGATGCTTCAATCTTTAACTTGAGTTAATAGTGTGATGAATCGAAAATTTAAGAGTTCTGTGCACAGGAAAGACACATGGAATCAAATAAGCAATTAAAATACATTCAGGTATTTAGGATCTCTCAGAAATCAGATCTGTGTAACACAAAACCTAGTTGGAGCAGGTAAGATGGGGTGAATTTGGAGTTATAAATCTTGCAACATTATATAATGGGAAATAGTATGTGTTGTTAAATATAAAACACTTCCACTAATGCACCCAAAGGAAAGGAAAATCCTTCAAAGGAAGTTTGACAGAGGCCTGGAATTAATCCTGAGCAGCCTGGAACAGCTGGCCAGAAAGGCCAAGGGCAGAACCCGGCACAGAGCTCAGAGACGTTACCTGCCCTCCTCTTTTCTTTGTAATGAAGGAAAACTTTATATATATGTGTTTCACACATTTTCATTTAAGGTGCCTGCTCTCCTACAGCCTGATTTCCCTTGGGTTCAGATCAGGCATACTTGAGGACCTGGCAACTTTATCAGTGTTGTACTTGGAGGGAGGTGTGTACTTTATCTCTATTACTCTCCCTTGAGACAAGGGCCTGTATCAGCTCCGGAGGACCAGGGACCAGGAAACCCATGGTAAGGCAAGACCAGGGCTCTGCCAATTTACAAAGAAACACTTCCAGCACATTCACACCCCCACCTGACAACACACAGCCTTCTGACCAGGCTTAGGCCATTACTTACTCATTTCCTCTTACCTGCTTGATACTCTAAAATGAGGTGGAACTCATCCACTTCCTGCAATGACTCTGGTGGGACAAACACATTGTCATCAAGAAGCTCATGCAGCTTTGGACCAACTGGACCACAAAGTAGAACCTGGAGACAAGCAATACGAAGGTCTATCAGGAGATCTGCCCCCTTTCCCGTGAAATCATTAAGGCACATCCAGCACTTTCATTTGTTTCAACAAAAAGCACTGGACTCCAAATCCAATTCTGAAAGCTTCTGGCTTGGAGGTATGGAAGGGAAGAGCTACTACCAGGGAGCAGGCCTGGAGGGTATGGACACAATGCAGCCAGAAATGAGAGGCTAACAAAAGACAAGTGTCAAGCGTCCACAGGTGTTACCCAGGCACTCATGCTTCTGCTGAACCCCATGCACTCTGTGAGAGGCTGAATGTTTGTTAAGGTTAACTGTCAATGCATGATACCTGGAAAGAGTTTTCAGGAGGTAAATGAGGTCATTTGGGTGGGTTCCTAATTTAATCGGACTGGCAGCCTTAGAAGAAAATGGAGAGAGAGTGAGACTGCTCTTTCTCCACTACCTCCATTAAAGAGAGGCCCCGTGAGGACACACAGGCAGGCAGCTGGCTGCAAGCTGGAAAGAGAACTCTCACCAGAAACCAGACCCTGCTGCAACTGTGATCCTGGGGCTTTCCAGCCTCCAGAACTGTGAGAAAATAAATTTCTGCGGTTCAAGCCACCTAGTCTACAGCATTTCGTCATCAGGGCAGCCTGAGAAGACTAAGATGCACTGTAGCTCACTTTCTCTCTCTTCTTTACTGACTCACATCCTGTGTAGGCAAAGAGATACAGGATGCTGTCTGCTCGAAGCTGCCAGACAAGAGCAACTGGCTGACTTTTACACAGTATAGAAAGGAACCTCAGGGTCACGAGGCTCTAATCAACCAGTGACCTAACTTGTGGGGTCAGGCTCCCTACTATACTTAGCTGCTCTGTGAACAGGACAGACTTCCCAACAGAAGAATTAAAGAGCGCTTCAGTTCATAAAGTTTGGGGGGAGGTATGCTGCAACTTTTAAAAAACATTTTCTTCAATTTCAATCTGGGCCTCTTCCTTCTAGAAGCCATTTCACACCTGCTGTTTCTGCCATGCCACCTCTGGCCCCACTCATGACCAGGCCATGTGACTCAAAACCACTGAAGCATGAAGGCTTGGACCAGGAATCAAAGGAAAGTCCTCAGAGGCGATTGTCACCATTTCAGGTTTAACAGGCCCCACCAGAAGCTTCCAAAAGTATTTTTACTTGCTAATGAATCACTTGTTTGTACAGAGGCATTTTCACGTATCTAAGAAATCCCAGCTTCTGGGTAAAAATACATCTCCTTCTCCTTGACACATGTCTGCTATTTGCCAAATCTGAAAAGTCTCACCCCTATAATTTTATTTTCTCTGATTTTTGGCTAGAATTTCAGCTTCCAAGGTGAGACAAGGGCCAGATTTACCTTCTGCCTGAAACAATAACAACAAAACAGATAAAATACATGAAACAACGGTTTTCAGAAAATTTGGGCACTGGGCAACAAAGGACAGTGATACCTATGCCACACACACAAAAAATGAGTAAGCCCTAAAAATCCCTCTGCAAATGAGCCTAAAAGAGTTTTCAGATATATAGATAGATGGTCAATACCAAAGTCAGACTGATTTTATTCTTTATAACTGAAGATGGAAAAGCTCTATACAGTCAGTAAAAATAAGACCTGGGGCTGACTGTGACTCAGATCATCAGCTCCTTATTGCAAAATTCAGACTTAAATTGAAGAAAGTAGGCAAAACCACTAGACCAATCAGGTATGACCTAAATCAAATCCCTTATGACTATACAGTGGAGGTGACAGATTCAAGGGATTAGACAGAGTGCCTGAAGAACTATGGATGAAGGTTCATAACACTGTACAGGAGGTGGAAACCAAAACCATCCCACAGAAAAAGAAATGGAAGAAGGCAAAATGGTTGTACGAGGAGGCCTTACAAGGAAAGGAAAAGAAGAAAGGGAAAGAAGAAAAGTGAAAAGAAGAGGAGAAAGGGAAAGATATACCCATCTGAATGCAGAGTTCCAGAGAAGAGCAAGGAGAGTTAAGAAAGCCTTCTTAAGTGAACAATGAAAAGAAATTGAGGAAAACAACAGAATGAGAAAGACTAGTGATCTCTTCAAGAAAATTGGAGCTAGATGCAAAGATGAACTCGATAAAGGACAGAAATGGCAAGGACCTAACAGAAACAGAAAATATTAAGAAGAGGTGGCAAGAATACAAGAAGAACTCCACAAAAAAACATCTTAACCACCTGGATAACCATGATGGTGTGGTCATTGACTGACAGCCAGACATCCTAGAGTGTGAAGTCAAGTGGGCCCTAGGAAGCATCACTACGAACAAAGCTAGCGGAGCTGACAAAATTTCCGATTAGCTATTTCAAATCCTAAAATGATGCTGTTCAAGTGCTGCACTCAATATGCCAGCAGATTTGGAAAACTCAGCAGTGGTCACAGGACCAGAAAAGGTCAGTTTTCCTTCCAATCCCAAAGAAATGCAATGCCCAAGAATGTTCAAACTACCATACAATTGTGCTCATTTCACATGCTAGCAAAATAATGCTCAAAATCCTTCAAGCCAGGCTTCAACAGTGGGTCAACCAAGGAATTCCAAATGTACAAGCCAGATTTAGAAAAGGCACAAGGAACAGAGATCAAATTGTCAGCATCCATTGGATCACAGAAAAAGCAAAAGAATTTCAGATAATACATCTGCTTTACTGACTACTCCAAAGCCTTTGACTGTGTGGATCACAACAAACTGTGGGTAATTCTGAAAGAGATGGGAATACCAGACCACCTTGCCTGCCTCCTGAAAAATCTGTATGCAGGTCAGGAAGCAATAGTTAGAATTAGACATGGAACAACACACTGGTTCCAAATTGGGAAAGGAGTATGTCAAGGCTGTATACTGTCACCCTGCTTATTTAACTTCTATGCAGAGTACATCATGAGATATGCCAGGTTAGGTGAAACACAAGCTGGAATCAAGATTGCCGAGAAATGTCAATAACCTCAAATATGCAGACAACACCACCCTTATGGCAGAAAGCAAAGAGGAACTAAAGAGCCTCTTGATGAAGGTGAAAGAGGAGAGTGAAAAAGTTGGCTTAAAGCTCAACATTCAAAAAACTAAGACCATGACATCCGGTCCTATCACTTCATTGCACAATAGATGGGGCAAAAGTAGAAACAGTGCCAGATTTCATATTCTTGGCCTCCAAAATCAATGTGGATGGTGACTGCAGCCATGGAATTAAAAGACGCTTGCTCCTTGGAAGAAAAGCTATGACCAACCTAGACAAGTGTATTAAAAAGCAGAGACATCACTGCTGACAGAGGTCTGTACAGTCAAAGCTATGGTTTTTCTAGTAGTCATGTACAGATGTGAGAATTTGACCATAAAGAAAAAGCAGAGTATTGAAGAACTGATGCTTTTGAACTGTGGTGCTTGAGAATACTCTTGATAGTCCCTGGGACAGCAAGAAAATCAAACCAGTTAATTCTAAAGGCAATCAATCCTGAATATTCATTGGAAGTACTGATGCTGAAGCTCCAATACTTTGGATACCTGATGCTGGGAAAGATTGAGGGCAGGCGAAGAGGGCGACAGAGGATGAGCTGGTTGGATGGCATCACTGACTCAATGGACATGAGTCTGAGCAAACGCCAAGAGACAGTGGAGGACAGGGAAGCCTGGTTGCTGCAGTCCATGGAGTCATAAAGAATCAGACAGGACTTACTGACTGAACAACAATGAGGTATATAGAACCTGAAAGAATTAATCACCAGCAGACCTGTACTACAAAAACTATTAAAGGCAATCCTTTAGTCAGAAGGAAAATACCAGATGGAAATACTAGTCTAAACAACCAAATAAAGAATGCCAGAATGGTACTCTGTATAAGTATATAAGATCTTTTTCTTATTTAACTGTCTTTAAAAGATAATTAATTATTTGAAGAAAAGTATTAACAGCACAGTGTGAGATGTATAGTCTGTCTAGAAGTAACATATATGCCAACGGCAGTATAAAGACTGGAGGGAAGTAATGAAGGCACACTATTCTCTGGTGGTTTAATAATGTCACTTGAAAGCAGACTTTGATAACCTAAAAATGTACATCATTAATCCTAAATCAACCACTAAAAAAACCAAGAAGCAAGCTGTGAGATTTAAATTTAACCTGATATAACAACGACACTAAATGAAAATGGTCTAAGTACCCCAATTAAAAGACAGGGAGGACTTCCCTGCTGGTCCAGTGGTTAAGAATCTGCCTGCCAATGCAGAGGACATGGGTTTGATCCCTGGTGGGAAGATTCCACATGCTGAGGGACAATGAAGCCTATGCACCGCCATCAACGAGCTCACGTGCCCTGGAGCCCTTGCTCTGCGACTAGGGAAGCCCAGGCACCGAGACTAGAGAACAGCCCCTCCTCGCAGCAACCAGACAAAGCCCAAGCACAGCCAAAAAAAGGATAAGGAATGTCAAAGGGCATTAAAAATCAAGCCTCAACTGTATGCTGCCTTACAAGAAACACATTCTAAACAGAGAGACACAAACAGGTTAGAGCAGACGAATGGGCAAAGATAAATCATGATGACACTAATTGAAACTGGAAAGGCTATTTTAGTCAAAACTGATTACAGAGCAAAGACTATTATGAAATTATTTTCTTTATCCCTGGTAATGATAAAAAAAAAAAAAGGTCAGTCCATGATGGGATGAAACAATTCTAAACAGTTATGCATCTAAATAGAGGCTTGAAAACACACAAACCAAAAAGTTACAGCACTTCAAGGAAAACAGAAGTCCCTTAATTATCATGGAAGATGTCAATCTCTCTCTCTCAATAGTAGATAAATAAACCAAGTAGACTGAAAATCAGAAGACTACAGAAGACTTGAAAAACATTATCAATCAACTTGGCCTAACTGACATTGATAGAACACTCTACTCAAGTGTCCACCAAGATACACTATATGCAAGGTCATAAAAGTCTCCATAAATTTAACAGGAATCAGAAGAGCATATTCTCTGACCACAATGGAATTAAAACAGAAATCAACAATATAAAGATATGTGGAAACCCTCTCAATATTTAGAAACTAAACAACACACTAAGTATTCCACAAGATAGGCTATTAAATACCTCATCACAAGAAATCAAAGGGAAATCAGAAACTGTCTGGATTGAATGAAAATAAAAACAAAGAATCAAAATCTGGGGGGTACAGCTAAAACAGTACTTAAGGGGACGTTTACAGCACTAAACACCCTGCCATCAGAAAACAAAAGGAAGTTCTCAAATCAGTGGACTTTGAGAAACTAGAAAATGAAAGTTAAATTAAAAACAAATAGAAACCAATGAAATAGAAAAGAAAAAAAAATCAGTGAAACTGAAAGCTCTTTATTTATTGGAAAGATCAATAAAATTGATAAACCAATAGCCAAACTTACCAAAGAAAAGGAAAAATATATAAATTACCAGTATCAGGAAAGACAGAATATCACTACAGATTCCACAGACTTACAGGAGTAAAGGAACATTATGATTAACGTCATGCCAATAAATTCAACAACTTAGATGAAATGGACACATTTCCTGAGACACAAAACTACCAAACCTCCCTCAGAAGTAGATAATCTAAATTTCTTTTTATGAAATCATTAAACACCTTCCCACATCAAAACCTTCGCACCTCTACATGGGAAAAGAATTCAAAAAAATAGTGAATATATGTGTAACTGATATACTTTGTTGTACACTTGAAACTAACACCACAATGCAAAGAAACTATACTCCAACAAAAAATTTTAACCTCCCCCAACCCAACAACAACAAAGTGAAATGTAAAAATGAAACACTAAAAACCAACCAAACAGCAGAAAAACTTTATGCCTGGAGGGCTTCACTGGTGAATGCTACACAAACATTTTTTTAAAAAAATCAAAATACTCCCCAAGTCATTCTATTAGGTCAGTGTTACCCTAATATTAAAATCAGACGACAGATGAGAAAAGAAAAATACAGATCAATATCCCCCAGGGAACTGAAGTAAAAATTTTAAACAAAATGTAAGTAAATTGAATCCAACAATATATAAACAGGGTAATACATCAGAAGCAAGTGAGGTTTATTCCAAGATACATGGTTTGTCTGACATTTGAAAAATCAGTGTGATTACCATTTACCAAAGTAAAAAGCAAAAACCACACAATCATCTCAAGAGATGCAGAAGCAGCATCTGACAAGAGCCAACATCTTCTTCTTGGTTAAATTCCAAAATATATTTCCTAAAGACACTGCTCCCTTCTGCTATCTGGCTTCTATTTCATCATTCCATAACATCTGTCTTTATTACATTCACTAGGGTCTATTTCTGAGATACAACATCATTTGCTTGGAAAGAGCATGGACTCTGGAGCTAGACTACTTGGGTTTAAATTCCAGCTCCACTCCTTACTCGGTATGTGACCTTGAACAGCTTTAACTTCTCCATGCCTCATTTTTCCTATCTACAAAATGGGGATAATAATAGACTTCCCTCACAGGGCATTTTGAGGATCAAATAGGTTAATATAAAGTAAAGCACTTAAGACAGTGTCTGGGAAACAGTAAGAACTATGAAAATGTTAATGATTATACTGCCCATGGAAAATGCTGCTGCTATGTCGCTTCAGTTGTGTCTGACTCTGTAGAGTCCCAGACGGCAGCCCACCAGGCTCCTCTGTCCATGGGATTCTCCAGGCAAGAATACTGCAGTGGGTTGCCATTTCCTTCTCCACTGCATGCATGCAAAGCTGCTTCAGTCGTGTCTGACTCTGTGCGACCCCATGGACAGCAGCCCACCAGGCTCCTCTGTCCATGGAATTCTCTAGGTGGGAATACTGGAGTGGGTTGCCATTTCCTTCTCCTTAATTTGTGGTTGTTTTTAGATGATCACTCGGTCATGTTGAGAAGCATTTAAGCAAGTTAAATTGAATCTGAGACAGCAGTATAGGGTGGTGAGGTCAAGGCAGAGCCTGGTGTTTGAATCCTGGCTTTATTATTTCATCACCCACCACCAGCTGGGTGACCCTGGGCATATTACTTAACCTCTCTGGACCTCCTTTCTTTAAAAGGAAGGTAATACCTAAATTCATCAGATTATTGGGAGGATCGTAACAATCTGATGAAGGAGTAACAGATACCCTTTTCTTCCCCTCAATTTTGTACTAAGGTCAGACTCTCTTTTTTTTTCTTCCCCATTTTCTTACCAGAATACTTTCCAATTGTACTGGTCTCAGGCCCAGCTTCCCCAATGACCAACAGCAAATACTGGTCTCAGAGGAGGAAATACTGAAAGGAACATCTAACCTAGAACTTTCAGGGACATAATTAAATTACTTCTCAGGGTCAAGAGGATGTTTTTTTAGGGACCCAAACAAATGCCCAGGATTCTGATGCAAAGGGCCTGGGTTCTCTCCAGCGAGCTTATGATTGATCTTCTCTTCCATCGATTAGCTGGCAATACTTCTCAAGATCAGCTCTGGAACTCCTAATATTCTTTGTTTGGGAGTTTATCACTATAATGACTCTTAAAAAAATGTCCCACTGTAATCTTTTATGAACACTTTAATCCTTATAAAAATGTGAATGTCCACACTTTAATATGCTCTCTGTATCTAAGCACATCCATCCCCTGGTGTATGCTGTGGGTCCATATGAATTTTGTCCCCCCAAATTGTTGGTCATTTATCTGTTTCTGGGTCCGTCTCTGCCCTGTTGATTCTGTACCCCTAAGAACTGCTGTGCTGTGGTCTTGCTGTTAAAGGGCTGCTTTCACAAGACAACAGCAGTAACCTTGTTGGCTTTCCCTCTCAGACCTATTCCACTTGCAGCAAAAGAACTTCTTACTCAGAAGCTATTCTGAACACAGCAGTAATTTTAATTCTACTTAAACCAAATGATTTAAGACTTGAAGACACAACCCTAACAACCCCCATCCAGTGGACTTTGTTTTTAACACTCTGGATCCAGCCTCAAGAATCAGCCAACTAAGTCTTCCCTCATCACTGCACAATCCCCAGCCTTGCTCTTAGTGATTACATGGTAAGGTACTCGAGAACATGGACTCTGGGGTCCTAGGTCACAACTGTTCTATTTGTTCAGTATAATTGTTCTAGCTATAAACCTCTCTGCCTCAAGCTTCACGCAGAAAGCATGACAATAATAGTACCAACAACAGTACCTCTGACCTTACAGGTTACTGCAGGGATTAAATGAGTTGATCTATGTCACACACCGGAGACAACATCAGGCATGTGGTAAACGCTCAGAAATCATTAGCTACCACTCCTCTCCTTCAATGACTCTATTCCTAACAAGAGTCCCAGGCAAGTTGAATCAAGGAACAGACAGGTACTCAATATTGCCCCTAAAATTACTGAAATACTAGCGAAGGATACAGGTTTTAATCTGGGAATCTGACTTACCTTTAAATCTGAGTTGGCTGCAAACTTCTGTCCAATTAAAGCTGCATTTCCTCCTACATAGTGCTGTAAGACAGTTCAAGGTTATTAGGCAGTTTTTTAGCATAACTATGCTACTCAAGCTTAATAATGTTTTGATTTATTTAATTATAGTTCATTTTTTCCCCAAATAATTTGAGGTGACTTTACAACAGGTACACACAGATTGGGTTCATAAAAACATTAACCCCACAGATGAGGAGACAATGAGTTATAAGGAAAGGTGGAAAAAAACAAACTGCTACCTTTGGAAAACAGTATGACTGCCTTAACTGTAGATCAGCCCTGGCCTTGAGCTTCCAGGCAGCCAGAACAGATAAATGAAGCAAAAGGGAATACGACAAGTACAAAATATATACGACTTTGTCTTCTGCACTGTGATTCTTCGAAAATTAGTGTACAACTATGTCAGTCTCTTCCTGAAAATCAATCAATACTACAATAATCTAAAATCCAACTCTCAATTTTTTTCCTGATGTATATTTGATACATAAATTACAATGGTACAATGTAGTGATTCACACTTTTTCAAAGTTATATCCCACTTATAGTTATTATAAAATATTTTCTATCATCCCCACATTGTACAATATATCCCTGTAGCTTATTTTATACCTAACAGTTTGTACCTCTTAATCCCCTACCCCTATATTGCTCCTTCCCTCTTTCCCTCTCCTCACTGATAACCACTAGTTTGTTCTCTTTATGCATGAGTCTGTTTCTTGTTATATTCACTAGTTTGTTGTATTTTTTAAGATTCCAGATAGCAAAGCGATATCATATAGTATTTGTCTTTCTCGGACTTTATTTCACTAAGCATAATACCCTCCGAATCCATTCATGATGCTACAATGGCAAAATTTCATTCTTTTTTATGGCTGAGTAATATTCTATCACATGCATGCACGCACAGACACCCCACATCTTTATCTGCTGGACACTAAGGTTGCTTCCTTATCTTGGCCACTGTAGATAATGCTGCTATGAGCACTGGGATACATGTTTCTTCTTCAATCGGCTTTAAAATCCAACTCTTAAGTGAGGTACACAGGTCTTCCTTTACCTGTCCCCTGCTCTCCTATCTGCAGCTCTCCGAGCCTGCCTCCCTCTCCGCCTCTCTGCCTTTGAGCACATGCTGCCTCTTTGACCAGGATGCCTACCCCTTCTCACTCACTGGTCAGGTGACCCCTTTTCAAATGTCAGCTGTAACGTCACCTCTTCTGTACTGCTTTCTGTTGCCCTTTTCCTATGGTCACCTCCACCTCCACAATCCTCCTTCTGGAGAGGATTACAGATCCTTTGCTACTTGCCACCTCTTGACTCAGAACAGACCTCCATTACAGCCCTTGTCCTCTTGAGCTAGTGTCATCTGGGGACATGTCTAGCTCCTTCAGGGCAAGGACTGTCTTCTTACAGTAAGTGCTCAGTAACTGCTGCTAGATTTTGAGAAAGGAAGAAATACACATTGATGCATCAGGGATTATAAAAGCTTTCCTGGGAGTAAATTCTAAAGGTAATGGGGTCTAAAAGAAGACACATCACATCTCTCAGCTGAGGACCTAAAGGAGAAGAGCAGAGAATTCAAGTCTAGTATTCCTTTGTGTTATAGATGGATTCACATGCTCTGGAAACCTGACAAATAGGAAGTAAGGCTGATGCTCTATTATGTAAGCTGAGAAACTTCATCAACAGCCCTATCTGGGAGGACTGAATGCTATCACCTTACCTCTCCAGTCCCTAGCCCCAAGCAGAGGCACAGACTAAACAACTCAAATCTAGATGATCAACAACACTTTTAGTCCCATCAATTTTGTGTTGACAGATCACTGGAATCAGATGGGACGGTAATGGCTTTCTATAGATAAATTTGAAACTTTGTGATATAGAGGCTGAAATTTGGCCTTTTGACACGTTAACCTTAGTTTTTTATTTAACTCTGATGGCTAGAAGAATTTACTAAAAATCCCAGGGGAAATATTAAGAGTTCATGTAATGGATTTTAGAGTTTTCATATAATAGTTGTTATTAACTGCTGTTTATCAGTCCATCTGCCTTATAGTTTAAGGGAGTCTGACAAGGTACCAAATGAAGTGTCACACTAGTGAAAGATAAATAACACATTTTAGGTTTTATAATGTTAACAAATAATTTAGATGATGTCAAAGATAGATAAAATTTCTGTAGAAAAATGTTTGTATTATGAAACAAAAGGCCAAAGAGAGAACAGAAAGCAAATTGGTGTTTTAGATACTACAGTCTTAAAGACTTTCAAGCAGTACATTTGCCGTCTTGTTAAAACTATCAAGACTATTTCATAAAAGATCAGAATTTTGGGAGTTCCTTGGTGGTCCAGTGATTAGGATTTCATTGGGGAACTGAGACCCCACAAGCCATTAAAAAAAAGATCAGAATCTCACCACCAAACTCAGCTATCAAAATGACTAACTGAGATTTTAAAAGCTTTGCTGTCTTCTTGAGAAACTCAGCTGGGAAATGCCTGTGCCCACTGCTAATGTTCAAACGGGTGGCTTCCAAAGGAATAAAAAAAACTTTAAGAGCTCCCCAAGTGAGAAGTATACCCAGACTGGGGTAATGGGTAAGAAGATTTTAGATAAAAATTGGGGATGAGATGCACTGGGCCTAAGAGAGATGCTTAAACAAAAACCTGCCTTTAAGAGGTGTGAGGGCAGGGGAACTGGCAGGTGTGTGAGCCTTGAGGAAGTGTCTGGACCATGTAGGCTCCAGAGCCTTGTTTGTGATCACCAGGTGGGTGTGGAGACTAAGTTCTATCTCTGACAATCTTTACCCTGTAGACCAATGATTCTCAGGACAAGGTGTTTAGAATAGCATCAACATAACCAGGAAACCTGCTGTAAGGGTAAATTCTTGGGACCATCCCGCAAGTACTGAATCAGAACTCGGGAAGGGCAGCCCAGGAATCCGTGTTTCAATACCTTCCACACGACTGATGCACATTCAGGTCAGAGAGCCACCAAACTAGACCAGTGGTTCTCAATCAGGGTGACTTTGCATCCCTTCTCTCTTCTCTCCCTGACTCTGGAAACACCTGACCATGATGGGAGACATTTCTGACTGTCACAATATGGGAAAAGGAGGCGTGACACTGTCGCTATTTCTCTGTGGGTTTGGCCCTTTTTGGTTTAGGAAGAACTGGGCCATATTAATATCATTGCAAGGTGTCAGCCAAGCAGCACCCAAACAACTCTGGAGTAGACATTTTCCTACCTTAAACCTGAGTAACATGAAAAAAGAGCAATTTATGGATAACCCAGGACTAAAATTTTAGTAAGTATGCCTCATTAATGTTGGCTGAATTGAAATGACTAGCAACAGCAGAGTTAAAGGAAGGTCAGATACACACTTTTCCAAAAAGAGAAAAACACTACACAACTGTATTGCCAACAGTCACCCTCTATGGGCGAACTGGAGAAGAGTTGCTTGGTTGCTTGTAGAAACCATACAAGGTGTCCTTTCCCACACTCTCTTAATTTACCACTGGTAGACAGACCTGGGCTTCTGGGAACTCTGATGCAACCTGGGCGATGTCATGGAAAGTTTCCTTATCACTGAAGAAGCGTTCAGCAGCTGCTCCCTTCCCCATGAAGTGAACGAAGGCTTCTTCTAGGTCATTCCTCGAACGCAGCTCGCTGTGATCTTTCCCATTCCCAGGACGCAAGCCAAGCGCCTGCAAGAGCTTCACCCCTGACAGCACTACATCTACACAGGCATTGACGCTGGAAGGAAGGAAGGAAGAGATGGTGTGAGAGAAGCAGAAGCACTGGGGCAACAGCTCTGCATTTAACAACAGGGAAATAGAGGAAGTGGGTCTGAAACCTGACCTGGGAAGCAAATAGCATACGGTGGAAAGCGGATTGCTTTACCTGGAAATATATGTCTTATCCTGGCAATAGCTTGGTACAAAGAGAGAAGACAGGTGCGCAGCATTTCAGAACAAAGGATCATAACACAAATACACCACTTCTGAGAAAATGACGGCAGAGCCAAACCGTCTGGATTCACCCTGTGTGACCTGGGCACGTCACTTTAATTTCTTGTCTTCAGTTTCCGCATGTCTAAAATCGTGTAATACGAGTATTTAACTCATAGGGCCGTTGTGAAGATTAAATAAGATAATACATGTTTAGGAACACTGCTTGCTACAAAGTAAGCAAAGTAAAAGTTCTGGTCAAAAGCCACCTTCCCTCAAGACACCTGAGGATGGTGGTATACATGGACTACTTCCAGGTGAGACAGAGCTGAGTGACGTCCTAAAGACTTGAGTGCACCTGCAGCCCTGGGACAACTCAGCACTGGGCAGGTGTTCACCATGAACTTTAAAGACTAGGTAAGACATCAGTGTGGTGTCACCTGGTTAATGCTTACAGATTTATAAAACAACATAAGGTTGTCTGGCCCCACCTCTCCCAGGCATGCATGGAGAAGCTGTGGCTTACATTTTCAGCGGTTTGTGTGTGTGTGTGTTTTTTCCAAAAGCCATTCCTTAAAAGAGAAGTTCCAAATACTTTAGGCAGGTGGATGAGGTCCCCGGGCACCTTTATTCCTGCCTCTGCCATCCCTGCCAGTGGGGTTGGATGACCAAATGAAACAGCTTTGGATGATAAGGTGGCTGCGCATCCAGGTTAGTTCCAAGTAGTTATGAAACCAGAAGTTGTGTGCTTCCCTGGTAGCTCAGATGGTGAAGAGTCTGGGTCGGGAAGATACCCTGAAGAAGGAAATGGCCACCCACTCCAGTATTCTTGCTTGGAAAATCCCATGGACGGAGGAACCTGACAGCCTACAGTCCATGGAGTTGGACACAACTGAGTGACTTCACTTTCACTTTTCATGAAACCAGAGGTAAATTCATCAATCAAGAAGCCCCAATGGACTGGATTCTGGTGTATAATATATAACTACAATGTCTCCCTTCTAGTCTCCTTTAAAAATCTCTTGATCACCAAATTGTTAATGGTGGCCAGCTCTAAAGATGAGGAAAGACACTGCAGTAAGGGAGAGGGATTTTACTTTTCATCAGATGTATTTTTAATATTTATAAGCATACATTACTTTTAGAACTGAACAAATAATTCTTAAAAGGTCCTCATGTGGGCTAGATATTATTTACATCACTCAAAGGAGGTTAAAAAGGGCTGGAAGAGACACAGCCCTCCTCACAACACAAAACTGACTACATTCTCATTAAGATTCTATTATTAACTCTTCCCCTATGTATCCCAAATTTTTGAAAAGGTTTTTGTCTAAGATACAGCATTTAAATACTCAAATGGTCTTATTCTTTTAAAGTCAAACATACATAATTACTCTGGTCAACTGGGAAAGCATAACTTAATACCTTTCATACAAAGCACATAAAACACACCGACATGCACGTGGCAGGTTCTTACTCATGTAACATATTCCTTTCACAGCCTTATATGACATGAACCAACACACCCTGTAAACTAGTCTCTATGCCACCTCACACAGAGTGTCCTTTATTTCTACTGGACGTCACATTAGATGTCTGAAGGGTAGAAGCTTAAAAGGAATACAGGTATCCCTGGCTCTCAGATTCCAGAAGGCTCCCAATGTTCAGAGAGTGAAAGTTTGGACAGTGTGGGACATTATTTCCATGAAGCAGTCCTATCTAAAATGTATCTAAATGGATTTGGGTCCTAAGTCTGCATAGCAAAGGTTCAGATACCAAGGGATGTACCCATATTTGGAAATAACGACCTCAAAATAGACGTCAATAAACACATCACTTTCATATCTAGTTCTGCTGAGAATGTAGAGTTTGATTTCTTAAAGATAAGAATGGAGGAAGTTCCAGTTACAAAAAACAAAATCAAAAAGAACACTGTTTATTTAGCACGTTTTGCAGCACAAGACAAAATCCAACTGATTTTGAGTTAAAACAATATAACTACCATAGGAACATTTTCCACCCCCACCTAATCATGTCATGAATACCAAAAGGGAAAATCTTAGGAAAAAATTCACTTGGTAGCTATTAAAATAAAATCATTGTAACCTACTATGTGCCAGATACCAAACAAAGTACTTTTACCTCTGCTTTTTAGTTATATTTTATAATGCTTCAAACAGAACAGGAATCTTCCTCTGCACTTACATCCATTCAACAGCATACTAAAATGTAAATAAGCATGTTACTTATAGGGAAAAGAAGTGTGTGTATGCGTGTGTGGTGCGGGTGGTCAGGGTGGAGCAAAAAATCCTATAGACAAAATTATGTTCATTTGACACTTACTGCAGAATTGCACAGAAAAGTGTCAAAGATTACAATGTGAGTTTTGAGAAAACACACAGATAAAACAATTGGAAGATAAAATGAGGTAACAGACACTGAATGCCTACACAAGTGGCTGTGCTAGCAGAGGGCGCCAGGAGCCAGGGCTGCCAGGCCTATCATCAGAGATTTGGGATTGGGGTGGGAAAGAGGAATAGTTTCTTCTAGTTGGTAAATTCCTTAAAGACAAGGACAGTGGTTCTTCTCACCTCCCTTCTGTTTTATCATCTGTAAAATGTTTCCTAACATTCTCTTAAACTTTCCCACTATACTTGAGATAGTATGAAAGCTAATCACAATCGCTCTAAGATACAGAACCACAGAGAAGAGAAACCCAAGAGGGCAGGATCAGTAGTCCTTGGGCCACACCCTGGATGATGCACTGGACAGAGAAGAAGGCAGGCATTTTCAGACAGACCACACCAATCTGCAAAACATTCGAAGACAGGGAAGTAGTCATCACTACTTTCAGCTGAGAAAAGTAAGGCTGGAGGTTAACTAACATTCCAAGGTCAAGACTAGAGGAGCCTACATTCAAGCCCAAATTTATCTGATATTGAAAGCCACAAGGAGCATGCACAAGCAAAGACGCAGATGGGATTAACCTTGTGTCTCGATACAACAGGAATGGTGATCCAGTGGGGAGCGTCTGAACACGGTCCGAGAAGAGCAAAGCAGGTTTCAAAGGTCACAGTGAAGCCAAGGGAGGGAGAATGAGTGCTAAAATGTGGGGTTTACCAGGCACCCAATGAGTCTTAGGACCACAGCCCGATTCTGAAGCAGAGGAGGCAGCATACGTTTTAGAAAAATGTGGCTGTGGGCTTGCCACTGACCATCTTCTTGAAACCGCTCCTTTACTTCTCTGGTCCTTTCCCACCAGGCCTTTATGTGCCCACCCCTCATCCCACCCTAGCCATTTACCTTCCCTTTTTGTTCTCTTCCTGGGTGATGCTATCAAGCCTCTGGCCTCAATCTAGGCTCTGGAGTCACCAAACTGCGACCATGCTCCTCAACTACAGCCTCTAGCTGTCCACAGCTGAGGGCTCAGCTTCCTCTATAATCCTATAGGAATGCACATTTCTCCCCTCTGAAACCAAACTGGTTACCTTTCACCACAAACTCATTCCTTTCTTAATCTCTCTTCATGGCAACACTGTGGCACACAGAGCCACAAATGGGTTTAAGCTGCACCTCTGGCATTTGGCAGCTGTGAGATCATGGGTAAATCAGTATTTCCAGGCCCCAGTTCACTCTCTGTGAAATCTGGATGACAACATTTATTGTTGTTTTAGTTGCTAAGTTGCGTCTGACTCTTGTGCGACCCCATGGACTGTGGCCCACCAGGCTCCTCTGTCCATGGGGTTTTCCAGCCAAGTATACTGGAGTGGGTTGCCATTTCCTTCTCCAGGGACTGAACTCGCATCTC
The DNA here is from genome assembly GCA_007570785.1 of Antilocapra americana. Taxonomy (NCBI): domain Eukaryota; kingdom Metazoa; phylum Chordata; class Mammalia; order Artiodactyla; family Antilocapridae; genus Antilocapra; species Antilocapra americana. Next base: position 3,237,433 of record ML661891.1, on the reverse strand, counting down.
CTGCATTGCAGGCGGGTTCGTTACCACCGAGCCACCAGGAAAGCTTGACAATATCTGTTTCTGCCTACATGAAGTTGTTACAATATCCCCAATACTAGAACCTGTCATTTGCAACTGCTTCTATTTACTCTGCCACATCTAACCCTTTGTCAAATCTCATCTGTTTAGCACCAATGCCAAACAAGAAAAAGCTCTATGGCTTCATAACTAGTGTAGGGTCTCAAGACTTTCCTCTTTATTAGTCTCTTACCCACAAAAACAATGTGAAGCAGTCAAACAGGTTAGAACCACTGCTCAAATTTTCCATTCCTCCAGTCAGTCTGTGAAAAGAACTCAGCATCACTTGTGTGCGTGCATGCCCATTCATGCTCAGTTGTGGCCAGCTCTTTGCGACTCCATGGACCGTACCTGTTTCTAAACTTTTATGGCTTTCCCATCATCCACACTGACACACAAGGCTCCTTTCAGTATCATCTCGACATCTACCATAAATTCCTTGCCCCAAACACAGGACCAACCTGCTATCCCCAAACAAGCCAAACACCTTTTCACATTTGGTTCTCCCTTCCCAGGTGGGCTGATTCCCCGGCCTTCTTGTGGATAAATTCTTTTTTTCTCCAGGGCCTGACCCATGCAAGTCACTGTAGCAGAATATATTTTCCAAGATGGCCACAAGATGTTCCACCCCACATGTTCACTTTACAATGAGATGCTGACATTCCTGCCTTCCAGGTGTGTTCTATGTCCCCTCTCCTCAAAATCATTTGGACCTGAGCCTATGGGAGAAGTGATACGGTGTGCTTTTAAAGCTAGGTCATAAAAGGCATTAATGCTACTGCCTGGTCCTCTTGGGGAATCCCTCCCCTAATCCAGTCATCCCATGGTGGGAAAGCTAAATAGTTATAAAGAGAAACCACCTGTATGTGTTCAGGTAAAACCATGACTGAGGTCACAGCTGACAACAACAATCAACATCTTGAGATGATCCCAGGCCCAGCCATCATCTGCCTTAAACTACACAAAATCCCAAGTGAGAATCGCCTAGCCCAGCCCAACTGAACCTCAGAGTCATGGAACAAAATGACCATTGGTTTAAGCTAAGTTGTGGGGTAACGTGTGATATAGCAATAATAAATGGATTGTCAGCTTCTCAGGTGGAGCTTCTCTTGAAACCTCATCCTGGGAAGAATTACTAGTTATTCTCTGGGACACAAGAAACCATTTTTCATAATTGTTACGGATAGCACTGTGTCCCTCTCCCCCACCTCAGCCCCCATTCATATTGAAGTCCTAACCACAAATGTGACCACATGTGGAGATAGGGACTATTTAAGGAAGTAATTGAGGTTAAGTGAGGCCATAATCCAGGATTCCCAGGTGGTGCAGTGGTTAAAAAAAAAAACAACTGCCTGCCAGCGCTAGAGACAAAGGAGATGAGGGTTCAATCCCTGGGTCAGAAAGATGCCTTGGAGCAGGAAACGGCAATTCAGTATTCTTGCCTGGACAGACTGGTGGGCTACAGCCCCTGGGGTCACAAAGAGTCAGACATGACTGAGTACGCAAGCACGCAGTCATTATGCAATAGGACTGCTGCTGCTAAGTCACTTCAGTCATGCCCAACTCTGTGTGACCCCATAGACGGCAGCCCACCAGGCTCCTCTGTCCCTGGGATTCTCCAGGAAAGAGTACTGGAGTGGGTTGCCACTTCCTTCTCCAATGCATGAAAGTGAAAAGTGAAAGTGAAGTCGCGCAGTCATGTCTGACTCTTTGAGACCTCACGGACTGTAGCCTATCAGGCTCCTCCGTCCATGGGATTTTCCAGGCAAGAGTACTGGAGTGGGTTGCCATTTCCTTCTCCATCCAATAGGACTACTGTCAGTTTAAGAAAAGGAAGAGTTGGCTGCAAACAGCAGCCTCCTTGGCAGTGTATGCAACCTGTTACCTGTACAGGTTGCCCTAAGGGACCTTGGAGACAACTCTTCTTAGTGGGCATTTATGACTGGGCTGCTATTCCCCAATCTAGACTCCAGACAGGTATGCGCGGTGCCTTTGGAAAGCCTCAGGGCACAGTGGCCAGGGTCCACATTGGCCAGGTCATAATGTCCATCCGCACCAAGCTGCAGAACAAGGAGCATGTGATTGAAGCCCTCCGCCGGGCCAAGTTCAAGTTCCCTGGCCGCCGAAAGATCCACATCTCCAAGAAGTGGGGATTTACCAAGTTCAATGCGGATGAATTTGAAAACATGGTGGCAGAAAAGCGACTAATCCCAGACGGCTGTGGGGTCAAATACATCCCTAATCGTGGTCCCCTGGACAAATGGCGGGCCCTGCACTCATGAGCATCAGCTCTGTCCCCTCTTTAGTCATGCTCACGAATAAATGCTGTTTCCCATCCAAAAAAAAAAAAGAAAAGGAAGAGACACCAGAAGTGCTCATGAGTGGAGTAAAGGCCATATGAGTACACAGAGAGAAGGCAGCCATTTGCAAGTCTGAAAGAGAGGACTTCCTCTTAGATTATCAGCCTGGAGAACTGTGAGAAAATAAATGTTTGCTGTTTAAGCCCCCAGTCTGTGGTCCTTTGTTATGGCAGCCTAAGTGGACTAATACAATAATGAATATATTTGTTTCCAAAAAATGAGGCTGGGACCGTGCTTCATCCATCCCCGGATCCTTAGAACTTAGCATGGACTTGCCCCATACCATGTAGTTAATGAATATTTATTGAAAGTGTGTGCTCAGTAATGTCTGACTCTTTGCAATCCCATGGACTGTAGCCCACCAGGTTCCTCTGTCCGTGGGATTTGCCAAGAATGGCTCCAGGGGATCTACCCAATTCAGGGATCAAACCCATGTCTCTTGCGTCTCTTGCATTGGTGGGCAGATTCTTTACCACTGCACCACCTGGAAAGCCCATGAATTGACTGAAGACTCACAAAACCAGGGAGGTTAAGTGAGTCTTATCAGCTTATCAGTTAAGCTGATAAGGATGCAGGTGAAAGTGCCTGAACTTGAAAGAAGAGTTAAAAGAAGATACACCTGAAGAAACAATAAAAGTGTTAACAGATATATATATATATATATATATATATACCACCTAACATTAACTGTCTACTCTTTAAAGCAGACACTATGCTAAATAACAAAGATTATTTAATCTTCATAATAACTCTGCTTTACCTTACCCTTTGTGGTCCCAATACTCACAGGAACTAGTAGCGTACTTGGTAGAAGATCTGCTTTTATGGCAAGATATTCAAGTCAAACTCAGACAAGAACTAAAATTCGTAAAGGGAATAATTTACTTACACGCGAGAGGAGAATATAAAGAAAGGAGGCACTGTGATTTGGGAGAATCCTAAAATTGCAATGTCATTGAAATGTGGGGAAGAAAGAGTTTCAAGGAGAAGGCGTGCTTAATAACGTGTGGAAGGATGCAGAGAGCTGACAGTGAAGACTAAAGGCGGAAGCCGATTATGAAAATCCACAAGGCTTAGATAAGCTTTGAGAGAGAAGTTTCACTAGAATGGTGGTCTCCAGACTATGGCATCAAGGAAGCGAAAACAAGGCGTAAAGAAAGAAACTCAGCAGCTAAAGACAGCAATCACACCTTCAAGTAGTTCAGAAGCAAGAGAGTGCCACTAAAATGCAAAGACCAAGCATTTATGACTGCAAAAGAGCAGCCGCCAGAAGAGCAAAGATTGGAATGAAAGTGGCTTGAACTTTACGAAGTCAGGCTGAGCGGGATTGCAAGAGGCTATTACGCTGGTTCTAGGGGCTGGTCCTACCGAGACGAGAAGGGTGCAGGGGCCAGCAGAGAGGAAAAAGCAGTCTTAAGAGTCCCGGCAACGGGGACGGATGGGGCTCGTCCCAGACGTGCGACGCTTCTCGCCAAGCAGCCAGCAAGGACACCAGCACCGAGGGACCCCCGGGGGACCTCCAGGAACCCGTTTCCACGCTGGCTCTACCTCCCAGCTCCCAAGCCGTTTGACCTCCGCCAAGGCGGCCGGCCCTTAGAGGCGCAGAGCGCCCGCACCTCCTGGAGACACCCAGAGAGGCAGGCCCCGCAGGCACTCACCCCACGGCCACGCGGCGCCAACGCCGGGCCGGCCGCACGATGAGCGCGTCCCAGGCGGCTGCCAACCGGCCCTCAGGGGAGCCGGCTCCTGAGGGCGCGGGCGCGGGCCCCAGCTGCAGCGAACTCCACAGCGAGCGCAGGGCCGACCCCGGCAGCTGCGGCTCCAGCAGGAAGACGCAGCCCACCGCGAGCGCCAGGAAGCCCGCGTACGCGGAGCCGCGCCACAGCGCCATGGAGACAGAGGCGTGGAAGCGGCGGCGAACACCTCTCCGCCCGGCCCGCGCCTCTTCCGGGCTCAGCACGCGCCGACGTAGACTGGCGCGCCACGTCACGCCGGCGCGCCGTGTCCCCTCGGGTGGGCGGGGCGCGGCGGGACCGGAGACGTAAGAGAGGGGCGGAGACTCCTCTTCCGGGGTCCGAGTCTCGGCTCTTGGGGGCGCGAGTGGTTTTGAGGCTCTGAGGGAGGCTGGACAAAGGCCATGATGCCTGTCCAGGCGCTGTACCCTTTCCCAGAACTCCGTCCGTACCCAAAAATAGAGAGGCAGGGATCCGTTTGTTTTCCTAGTAGGATGAACCAGATCGATTTTGAAGAAGCGGGTAAACCTCACGTCAGTCTTTGGGCCGGTCGGTGTTCCCATTTGAGCGGAACCCGCACTTCCTCAGAGGGGCACCAATCACACTCCCCCTGTTTTCATCTGTCCCTCTGCCAGTCTGTCCATCCTCCATTGTTAACTGAGCCCACCCTCTTTCAGACCCGGGGCTTGGCGCCCCCCGGAGGAATACGATGGCAGCGGCGCTGCTTGTGAGCCCCTGGGGACGCGAGTGGCAGGGGGATTCTGTCCCTTTGAAGGGGGACGGAGACCTGCAGCTGGTTGGGGCGTTTGCCGAGACTGGGGGGAGTTGTCGCAGGGCTTCTCCTCGCTGGATGATCGGCTTCGAACCTTGAAATAACCCTTTGGGGGCGCTGTTCCCTTTAACAACCTCAGAACATGCACAAGTGCACACCGTCTTGCGTACTACACAAGGGGTTTGGGACCTGCGTTAAGAAACCCTGGTTTCTCCTCTTCTCCCGTGGTAACATGACTTAAACTCAGTAGACCCTGTCTTCACTATGACTCTTCTGTGTGTGAGCCTCGATTGAGAGTCAGTGAAGCTAGGCTTGCTGCCAGCTCATTCTCAGCAGCCGTCTTGCCAGGCCTGGTCTTGTTCCTGGATGGTTTCCATTTTTCCAGTTCTGTTGGCTCCTGACCTTGGCTCTGTGTCTGATTTTCCACTCTGCTTCTGACCTTTGGACTTGGCAGTGGTTCTTTATTTCTCTAGCTTTGATCTTGGGCATTTGGCTTCATTTCCCCCAGCATTTCCCTATCCTGGTCATCTACCCTCCCTGTCTCACCCCACCCAGCCAGCCTGACCATAGCATCCCTTTCAAAGATGTACGCACAGGAAGAGATCTGGGCTATCACGGAAAAGAAAGGAGCCAGTGAGATCTGTGTGAAACTGTCTTCACTAGAGTTACCTGTCCCTTCTCTCACCTCAGGGAGACATGTCAGTTAATTCCCAGAGAAACTGCTCCCCCACATGACCCCCAGTGAGCAGATTTTCCTACCACCCTATAAGTGACTGAACCAGCATGTAATTTAAAAGAAATGAATTCACTGACTGGCCAGAGACCATGTCTCTCCACTGAGAATTTGAACCAAGAGTCAAGAGTCTGTAGCTAGTCAGTTTATTTGTGGACCTGCAAGGTCACATAATGTTGAAGGTTAGATAGGGCCAGTTAAATATATTCCCAAGGTGGAGTTTTAGAGTGGGAGCTGAGGAAGCTGAACTGTGGGAAGACCATGGGGCAAACAAGCTTAGAGGGAGAGGAAAAGTGATGTAAAGAGAAAGCCACCTGGGGTCTTCCCTTCTGGCTCCCAGGAGACTTGCTAAGCTGCCAGCACTTTGTACTGAATTCTTTTGCTTTTTCCTAGGCTTGTCAGAACATTTCCCACCCCCCACCCCTAGTTTATTGAGATATAATTGACATATAACATTGTACAAGTTTAAGGTGTATTACATATACATTTTGTGCAATGATTAGCACAATAAGTTTAGTGAACATTTATCACCTACATAATAACTTTCTTTTTTTTTTTTTTCTTGTAGGTCTTTTAAGATCTACTCTGTTAGCAACTTTCAAATATATCATACTAGAATCTGAGGTTTACTCACAGAGGCAAAACTGAGATAGGCTGGAATCTGGGACCTTTTACTGTAGTACTTTTACCTGGACAAATGTCTCCTCCCCTCCTCCTGGAGAAACAGAATACCAAGAAACTATGAGGGACTAAAAACAACTGCATACATGGGGAGTCAGGCAAATTATGAACTATAAGATACAAAAAGGCCAAAACACAACTGCCACTTCTTTTTTTTAAATAAATTTTTAAAAAATATTTTTTATTGAAAGTGTAAGTGTTAGTTGCTCAGTGGTGTCTGACTCTGTGACTCCGTGAACTGTAGCCTACCAGGCTCCTCTGTCCATGGCATTTCCCAGGCAAGAATACTGGAGTGGGTAGTCATTCCCTTCTCTGGGGGATCTTTCCTACCCAGGGGTTGAATCCAGGTCTCCTGTATTGCAGGAAGACTCTTTATCAGCTGAACCCCCAGGGAGGCAGCCCCCCCTTTTAATTGAAGTGTAGTTGAATTACAGTGTTGTATTAATTACTCATACACAGCAAAGTGACTCAATTATACATACATAATATGTACATTCTTTTTCATATTATTTTCCATTGTGGTTTACCTCAGGGTATTGAATATAGTTCCCTGTGCTATACAGTAGGACCTTGTTTATCCACCCTATATACATCAGTTTGCATCTGCTAATCCCAAACTCCCAATTCAACCCTCTCCCATTCTCCTCTTTGCCGGCTGTCACTTCTAAGGTGCCAGGAGCCAAACCAGAGTACTGCATGTGATCCCTGCACATAGCACCACGAAGGGGGTGGGCAAACCACCTGAGCCAACCTTCCGACCAGACCCACCAATCCACCCTTACCCTCATCTCCCCTTAAGGGACCAGCTCACCCGCACTCCTTTAGAGAGCCTGCAAGGGCATCTGTTACTTGTTTTCACTGCTTTGTGCTGCATCATGAGTTCCAATAAAGCCTTGCCTGAATTTCTTGTCTGGCCTCTTATTAATTTCTATTGATTAAAGAGTTTAAGAACCCAGGCTGGTAACAAATAACAGCAGCTTGAACAAAACAGAAGTTGATTTCTCCTGTAAAAGTCCAAATGGGACTTCCTTGGCAGTTCAGTGGTTAAGACTCAGCTTCACAATGCCCCTGCTTGGATTGGATCCCTGATTGGCCTTCTAGGTCAAGGTCTTGGGTGGGACACTTGTAGCCTCCATCTTCCTCTGAATTTTCTGAAATAAAGTTGCTTTTTGCTCTTATTTCAAGGTCCTCGGAGAGATAACCAATAACAAAGGCCATGTCTGGAAGCATGGGTGTGACCTGTGCTAAGATCCCACATTCCACATTCCTGTGCTAAGATCCCACATTCCACGAGGTGCAGCCAAAGGAAAAAAAAAAATGTCTGAACAGGGTGCTCGTACTCTATGGGCAACAGCAGCAAGCTAGAGATGCTCCGTGGCTCCCATTGGTTAGTGGTTCAATGTCAGCTTGCATTGTGGATGGTGATGAGGTTGGACGTGGTGCTCACCTAATTCTAACTGAGAATTAGGGGCAGGAGCTGCAGGAATTGAAGAATATGAGTGAGCATTGCCCATCATGGTGGAGCCTGTTGTGGCTTCTGGTCTCATAACAGTCACAGGGGCCTTGATTCCTTCTACTCCTCACTAGGGGCTCAGGGGCAGGCATTCAGTGTTATTGGCACTACAGTTCCTCTTGAAAAATTTCATTAGTGAGCAATAGTCATTTCAGATTTTGATCATCGCTCTGTTTATTGACTCTGCAATGCTTTACAACCCAATTGTTTTTCTTGAAGTTAGATTTCCGGGGGCAGTTATACAAAACAGCCCTAAGTGGACAGATGGGGCTACTTGTTCTTAACAAAGAGAAAAGGACTGTACAAGCCTCAAGGTACCCCTCCCATGCTTCCAGACATGGCCTTTGTTATTGGTTATCTCTCCGAGGACCTTGAAATGAGAGCAAAAAGCAACTTTATTTCAGAAAATTCAGAGGAAGATGGAGGCTACAAGTGTCCCACCCAAGACCTTGACCTAGAAGGCCAAGGAGCAGATCCCATATTTATATAAGGAGTTAGAAGAGTCCTGTCAGTCCCAAATTAGCTTAAGGCAAAGTCTTCCTTAATGGCTCAGAGAGTAAAGACTCTGCCTACAATATGGGAGACCTGGTTTGATCCCTAGAGAAGGGAATGACATCCCACTCTAGTGTTCTTGCCTGGAGAATCCCATAGACAGAAGAGCCTGGAGGACTGTAGTCCATAGGGTTGCAAAGAGTTGAACACAACTGAGCAAGTAACACATGTACACAGTCCTTGGCCTTGACATAAACACCAGTCAGCACACAACCCACGTGACCTGAAGGGTTTTAAGAAGTAAGTTTGTTCCCGCATTTGGAATAGAAACTAAACTAGGACCAAACAGGCCTCATGAAAGCTGGGATAACCCACTTTTTCCATAGTTTCAAGCCTCTAGGATTTGATCCAAGGTGCTCACTGAAGTCCACACTGTGTCAAGGCCTTTGCTGCTGCCGGGGACATCACCCACCACAGGTCACACCCAAAGGCCAGCATCAGAGCACAGCTTTGACAGTTATAGAAAATTCCCAGGAGACAAAAAAGAAGGAATAAAGGATCCTGGGATCCGAAGAGAGCTGGCTCTGTGTCTGGAGGCAGAGCTCTCAGGCCATCAGACACCCTCCTCCCTAAGCTGCATCAGGAGGAAACTAGCAAACAGAGAATGGGCTGCTGCATGGGGTGAGGCGGCGCCCTTGGAGGCACAGGCGCTGGGTGACAAGAATGGTGGCAGCAAAGCAGTGAAGAGGGTGTGCTGGTTCCTTGCCAGTGACCAAACCTTGCTGCATGGATTGGGAACTTCTTAGTGTGTGGGGATGTAACGGTGCAGTGGGCCTACATTTACACTTCAGGATGAACTGCTTGGAGAGAGTGCTGAGCAGGGGAAGGGCAAACTAGTCAGCAGGCAGGTGAAGCACAGGCTGGTCGCACGGTGCTCTCTGGACACCTCAGGCTCCCTGGAATACTGCCATCACACTTCCCTGGTGGTCTGGGGGTTAAGAATCTGCTTTCCAATGCAGGGGACTCGGGTTTGATCCCTGGTCAGGGAACTAAGATTCCACATGCCGTGGGACAAGTAGGCCCCTGTGCTGCAGTTACTGAGCACATGAACCACAACTAGAGAGCCCTCACATCTCAGTGAAGATCTCATGTGCCTCAACTAAGACCCAACGCAGCCAAATACATACATAAATATTTTAAAAAATAGATAAACACTGCCTGTGCAGCCTTCTCGCGTGTACAGGCCTCCCTGCTTGGTGTTCCTCTGCGGGCTGTGTCCACCAGGCCTGTCGAGCATCGGGCAGTATATGCTATAGTTCTGGTTTGGGTTCTGATACCCTTGCAGCATATGTTTGGAAGGAAATGGAAAATGTGCCTTCAAACTGCATTTCCTTCTTAGTTCAAGAACCTTAGCGGTTCTCGAAGCACTCTGCCTTCGAGAGTTGTTTTCCAAACTAAAATAAAGAAAAAAAATCAAAGAAAGGAGGCAAAAACTGATCTGGCAGGACACCTCTGCCCTCCAGTCCCCAGGGGTCCAGACCTGTTCTGTCTTTTGCTCTGCCATCCCCAGGGGACAGTAGAAAGGCAGGAGCGCATCATGACAAAATCCTGATAGCTCTGAAAGAATCAAATCAGGGCTCTGAAAGAAAGGAGAGGCAGTGAATGCTTGTTGCCGGGCAACCACCAGTTTCTGCTTAAATGGAGAGATTGTGGGGCTTGATGCCTGTGTTGGGTTTTTTTTTTTTTCCGGTTGTTGTTTGTTTTTGGCCAAATTGCATGGCATGTGGGGGATCTTCGATCCCAGACCAGGGATTGATCCCATGTCTGCTGCGTTAGAAGCGAGGAGTCTTAACCATTGGGCCACCAGGGAAGTTCCTGATGCTTGGCTTTAAAACTCCACTTCTGCCATCCACTATCTGTGTGACCTCAGGCAAGTCATTTAAACTTTCTGTTCCTCAGTTTCTTTACCTACAAAATAATTCCTACTTTACCAAATGGTTGTGGGCGGTAGAGTTATCCTAAAAGAGCCTACCACATGTCTGCTACATGTTGACACATGCCTAAACACTCTCTGCCATTGCTCTGATTTGTTCTTGAGAACTATATTTAATTTTCTTCTCAGGCCTCCTGGACTGCTACTCTCTCACTTTAAGGAGGACTGGCATCTCTGCACAGATCACTGTACAGTGACCTTTTCTAATTTTTAGGTGCCCAGCACCTATACAATATTCCACTGAATGAAAATATGATAATTCATTTATCAACTTTACTGTGTGTAGGACATGTGTAATTTTCCCAGTGTTTTACTATTATGTATAATACTGCTCTGCACACACTTCTGATATACATATACGGATGCTCCTTTAGGGTATACACTAAGAGTGAAACTTCTGAGTTATATGCTAACCCTTGTCCTCCTCAATTTTATTAGATAATATAAGACATCTTTCCAAGTGGTCCACCAGTTTACCCTCCTACTGGCAGCATATGAGTTTCTGTTGCTCCACATACATACCAACAAATTCTTAAAATTTTGCCATTCTATTGGATGTGTAGTGGTGGCTTACTGTGGTTTTGACAAGGTTTTATCTGTTAGCTGTGAATATCGTGTCCTCCACCCCTGTCACTTGTCTTTTCATTCTCTTCATAATATCTTTAGTGAATAAGGTTCTTAATTTTAATGTAGTTAATTGTTTCTTCCTTTTTAATGTTGCCTTCTCCTTTGTCATTGGTACTTTTTGTTACTGTTTTAAAAAATATTTCCTTGCTTGGGGTCATGAAAATAAATATTCACCTATTCTCCTTTTCAGAGGTGTAAGTTTTTATGTTTCATGTTTATATGTTTAATCCACTTTGAAACTGATTTTTGTATGTTGTGGTGGGAATTTTTATAGATACCCAGTTGGCACAGTGCATTTTATTGGTCATTTCTCAACAAATCTGCATTCCCACCTTTGTCCAATATCAATTATCTACATATGTTTTGAGGCTCTTTATTCTGCTCCATTGGTCTGTTCATTTATCCTGATACCAGCACCACAGTATTTTGATATGAGAATGTAAATTTTTTAACCTTATTTTGCAAGAGCAGCTTGGCTATCCTTGGCTTTCTTTTCATTCCTGAATACATTTTCAAATTGACTTGTCAACAACAACAACAACAACAACAAAACAAAACCAAAAAAACAATTAAGATTTTCAACGGCTTCATTTGGGGAGGATTGACATCTTTTCAGTATTGAGTTGTATTTCCTAAGACTACGATGTTCCCATTTATTTATTTAGACCTACTTAAATGTCTTGCATAATGTAATAGACTTTTATGTGTAGAAGCTTTGCATATTTTTAGCATGATTTACTTCTAGGTACTTAAGATTTTTAGTACCTTTATTGAGGTAAAATTAGCATACAATAAACTTCACAATAGAGTGTACAATTTAATAAGTTTACCCTCTATACACACCCCATACCATCCCTCCAACTCAGATAATAAGCCTATCCATTGCCCTGTGCCCTCTCATCCCTTCCTGCCCAGACATCCCTGTTTCCTACTCTGTACCCAAGCAACTAATGACATACTTTCTGTCGCTATTGGTCAGTTTATACTTTCCAGAAGTTTATATAAATAAAACCATACAGTATGTGCTAATGTGTATCAATAGTGAGTGGGGCTAGTGGTAAAGGACCTGTCTGCCAATGCAGGAGACTTAAGAGATTCAGGTTGACTCCCTGGGTCGGAAAGATCCCCTGAAGGAGGATGGGGATCCACATGGCCACCCACTCCAGTATTCTTGCCTAGAGAATCCCATGGACAAAGGAACCTGACAGGCTGCAGTCCATAGGGTTGCACAGAGTCAGACACAACTGAAGCGACTTAGCCTGCAGACTGTAGTGTGTATCAGTAGTTAATTGCTTTTGGGACTTCCCTGGTGGTCCAGTGGCTAAGACTACACTCTCCCGATGCAGAGGGTTCCATACCTGGGCAGGAAACTGGATCCCACATGCTGCAACTGAGAGTCTGCATGCCACAATTAAAGATCCCGCATGCTGCAATGAAGATGGAAGGTCCCGAGTGCTGCAACTAAGACTCAGTCAAATACATAATAAATATTAAAAAAATAAGTTAATTGCTTTTAAAAGAACTTTTTTACTTTGAAATAGTTATAGATTCACAGGAAGCCACAAAAAATGGTTCAGAGAAGTCCTCTGGACTCTTCATCCAGATTCTCCCTTGGATCTCTACCTGCCTGGTTGCTTTCTGCTATTTGTGTGTGTGTGTGTGCTCAGTTAGTCAGTCGTGTCCAACTCTTTGTGACCTCACAGATTGTAACCCACCAGGATTCTCTGTCTATGGGATTTTCCAGGCAGGAATACTGGAGTGGGTTGCCGTTTCCTTCTCCAGGGGAACTACCCGACCTAGGGATTGAGCCTGGGTCTCTTGCATCTCCTGCGCTATAGATGGATTCTTTCATTCATCTCTCTGCTCAAATACAGTCTGCTCACACAGAGCTTCCCTGAGCAACCAATGTAACATCATGAGCCTGGAGGACTCTCTCACCTCTCCTTCTTTTACTTTATGTCTAGAACGTATTCATATCTGATTTTCTCATTTGTTTATTGTGACCTCATCCAATTAGAATATGAATTCTGTGAAAACAGGGACCTTGTCTGTCCTAGTCAGTGACTAGAATAGTGCCTGGCATTCAATATATACTTGTTGAATAATAACAGATCTTTCAGCAACTGCACAATCTGAATATTGTTCTCTCCGTGTCACAGATGAGAAACTGAGAAAGATTATGCGACTTGCCCCAAACCACACAGTTGGTGGTGGTGGTGTGGACGTTGGGAGCTGAGATTTGAATCTCTGATTTCTAAAGACACACTACCCTCTCTTCTTACAAAAATTCTGAAACAGGAAGCAGGGCAGAATGAAGGCGACTGCATCTATCTTCTTAACAGTAGCTCTTTTTTTTTTCCTTTTTATAACTTTATTTATTTATTTTTATTGTTGGCAGTGCTAGCTCTTGGTTGCTGCACAAGCTTTTCCCTCGTTGCAGTGATCGGGGACGACTCTCTGGTTGCGGTGTGCAGGCTTCCCATTGCAGTGGCTTCTCTTGTTGTGGAACCTGGGCTCTAGGGCGTGTGGACCTCAGTAGTCGTGGTGTGTGTGGGCTGTAGAGCACAGGCTCAGTAGCTGTGGAGCACGGGCTTAGCTACTTCTCGGCATGGGGGATATTCCCTGATCAGGGATCAAACCGGCATCTCCTGCATTGGCAGGCAGATTCTTTACCACTGAGCCACCAGGGAAGCCCAGTAGCTCTTCTTTATACCACAGACATAGACCCTAGTGCCAGGCCAGGGGTCATGAACATCCCAAGTGGTCAGTTCTTGGGATCACTGGCCTCAGTGGCAGGGCCTGCAGGTCCCAATGTAGCTGTTACTTTCCTACCTCCCAAAAAGGGCAGGCAATTCATACCTCCCCTCATGTTTATGTTTTTCTTTTTGTTAATGAATTAATATTTCTAGCAATTTACTTCTAAACCATTCTTTAAAAGGTCATTCAAACCTTTAAAGGGCCATACTAGTTCATTGCAATCTATTGCCAACTGATTTCTTTAAACAAGCTATTCCTGAAGCTGAAACTATCTTTTTTTTTTTTTTTTGAGTTTTGGCACTATGTACTGTTTAGAACAATAGAAAATAACTTTTCAAATAAAAACTGGGTGATACACTGAAAAAATACTGGGTAATACACTGGAAAAATTATTTTCACACGTAAAAATTCTGCATATATTCAATTAAGGTTTATGAAAAAGTTAATTTCCAAAAAAGATACAAGCTTCATAAGTCATGATGAAAGTTAGCTGGCTTTCTTGAGAAATGAAATTAAAAACAGACCGTGCTGCTTACTTTTCAGCAAATTCCACTTTGCCAAATTTCAGAAGGAAAAAGCCTAACGTAGTTTCAGTGTTGTCTCCTTGTCTGGGAGAATCTGGATGACTTGCTCCTCTCTGACAGCCTACTTTGTCATCACTGCTCCCAATCACAGCTGAATCCATCAACAGGATGGCTTCACATGCTGATCATGCACAGCCAAGAATGACAAGCCCAGGTCGGTGCAGATAAATCCTCTACTTCTTCATTGGATCTCAAACATTGTTCTATATGCTCCAGTCAATTTGCATGGAGCTGGTACAAGAAAGAAACCACATTACTTACTGCATATTCATCAACCTTCTGGAATCTGGTGCATCGGTCAGTTACTTTATCCAGTACAACTTGAGTGGGTATCCAGTAGCAAGTTTTCTTCCAGAGCTCCTGGTCTGTGGCCAAATGCATGATCCACTAAACTGAGTCATGCTGCAAACTGTGTTATAATCAACACTTTGGAAAATGTATCATCACTATCACATTCTTCAGAAGGAGCCGCTCTTGGCGACCATGATTCCTGTGGCTGTTTTGGCATGGGCATAGGAAAGGCCCCATAATCCTCTTTCCTACTTCCTTTATCCAACTTTTTTTTGGCTGCTCTTTCTCCAGTAAGTGAATACTGAACTTTTTCTGCTTAAAAAAGAAATCATAAAACAATACATATTCAGTATATATCATTTAGAACATATAGAAAAGAATGAGTACTTAAAAAATCACCCTAATCCCACTGATCAATGTTCAGTTTTTTGCTGTATATCTTTGCAGACTTAAAAAAATACTCTATGTATTTATTTTTGGCTGTGCTGGGTCTTTATGTTGCACTCAGGCTTTCTCCATTTCCAGTGGTTGGGGGCCACCCTTTGTGGCAGTGGGCAGGTTTCTCACTGCAGTGGTTTCTCTTGTTGTGGTTCCCAGGCTCTAGAGAACAGGCTCAATAGCTGGGGCCTGTGGGCTTAGTTCAGAGATGGCAACGGCACCCCACTCCAGTCCTCTTGCCTGGAGAATCCCATGGACAGGAAAGCCTGGTGGGCTGCGGTCCATGGGGTCGCTAAAACTCAGACACAACTGAGCAACTTCACTTTCACTTTTCGCGTTCATACATTGGAGAAGGAAATGGCAACCCACTCCAGCGTTCTTGCCTGGAGAATCCCAGGGATGGGGGAGCCTGGTGGGCTGCCGCCTGTGGGGTCACACAGAGTCAGACACGACTGAAGCCACTTAGCAGCGGCAGCCGCGGCAGCAGTGGGCTTAGTTGCTCTGAGGCATGTGGGATCTTCCCGCACCAGGGATCCAACCCATGTCTCCTGCATTGGCAGGTGGATTTTTTTATTTTACCACTGAGCCATCAGGAACGCCCTTTGCAGACTTTTTAATATAATGTGTGCACACAGATACATACATCTTCACAAAAGTGGAATTTTATTCTTACATCTTTTGTTTTGTAATGATTTTTTTCTTAACAATATGATGAACACTGTGATAGCACCAAATTTTTTAATCCAGTATGATTTTTCATGGCCGCATAGGCTACTAGTTATTTAATCTACTGGTAGAAAATGAGACCGTTCGCAAATTATTGCTATTACAAACCATGAAGGAGGAACATTCTCATGGCAGAATTGGCAGTTTCTTAAATGTCTCTCTAGGACAGAGTCGCACCTACCTCTGAGGGCACTTCTGACGATGTTCTCAGATTTGCCTCCATTAAAGTTGCTCTACCTCCCTTCTGCAGTAGCTAAGAATAACCCCACTCCACACACACTCTTGTTCATACTGCAGCCTTGCCAGCCCGTCCCAAGAAGGATGCTGCAGATGACCTCTCTGGCTTCAAGAAACCACGAAGGGAGGGCAGGTAGAAAGAGCCTCAAACCATGTCTGAGGTCACATCTAGGCTCTCTAGGGCAAAGGATGGAGTCCCTAGGTGGAAAAAGACGAGAGAGGATGGGCCTCAGGGTCCCAGAGACTCCTCTTGGTGCCCGTGGATGTTTCGTAGAATCCCGGCTTCCTCATCTGCGGAATGAGGATGGGATCTCTCGGTGATGGAAATGCATGGATGTCATCTTCAGAGATGCATCAGAACGGAGCCGCGCCTGCAGGAGCGCTCCCGGCACCTGGAGGGGACCGAGGACCGGACAGTCTGGCGGGCAGCCTAGGAGCGCCCCTCAAGCTCGTGCCAACGCCTCCGGGCTGGCCAGTGCCAGGAGGGAAGCCGCTCGGAGCCCCCAGAGGGCGCCGCAAGCCCACAGCAAGAGCCGCAAACTCGTGGGGTGGGGAGCGCCCGAGCCAAATGAGGGGGTCCCGAGCCTCGCCGCTCACGGGCTAGGCCCCGCTATGGGTCTTCATCTCCTGGGATTTCTTTGCCGTTCAACAAACAGAAAAGCCATCCGCTCAACCTGTCCGCGCTTGGAGCGTGGGCTTTTTTCATTCCCTGCTCAGTCCCGCAGCCGCCGGGCAGTTGCTCCCGGGTTTGAAGTCTTGGCTCCAGGGTTTTCAAACCTCAACGGGCAGCCTTCGTTGACTCCCTCAGATCTCGGGGGCGTGTCGCCCGGATCCAGCCTGGTCCTGTCCCGATGCGGCCCACTTCCCAGGCTGGGCTATCTAAGGATGGGGCTTTGGCTGCCTCCTTGAACTCCCAGCCCTTACCACAGCACCTAAGTACTACACCGCCTCTGGCCCACGGTTATAAGTGAGGGAACCGCCTCTTCTCCCTGCCTGGCGCAGTCAAGGGTCTGTGGGAAGGGATCATGCTCCAGTCCCAGCCCTTCAGCTGCTTAGCAGAACAGAACCCGTGGCCCAGTTGTGTGTGTGTGTGTGTGTGTGATGGGTGGGTCTTGCATCTGTGTGGGAGTTTTTACATGTCAGCAGAGTGTTTGTGCATATGTGATTGTGTGGGTGGATATTTGGGAGAAAGCATTTTCTAAATGAATGATACTCTATGTGGAGTTAAATATATGCCAGTGCGGAGGGGATTTCGATCCTTGTTACTTAATGGTATAGGTAAAATGGACAAATTTGAGGGCCGGGATGTGTGCGTGCTCAGTTGTGTCTGACTCTTTGCGACCCCTGGGGCCGGTTGCCATTTCCTCCTCCAGGGGATCTTCCCAACCCAGATATCAAACCGATATCTCTTGTATCTCCTGCTTTGGCAGGCGAATTCTTTACCACTGCTCCACCTGGGAAGTCCTTGAGGATTGGAGGTTGGTTCTATATTTGCAACCACAGGCACCTAACCTTGAGCAAAACTCCTCCTCATTGTCTCCACTTTCTTAAAAGATCATTGTTTGGAAGGAAAAATCATAATTCATAAATATACAACATGAACACGTGTGAGATTTTAATTAATTAATGAGGAAACCAGTGATGTGTTCAATATCTCTACAGAGGACAATACAAAGATCAGTTACACATACTGGCACTCAAGAATAATGAAATGAATTTGTTAATTGACACAAAATTGGCTTCTTCCACAGTAGGGGGAAATCAATTTTACAGATTCAAAGACGATGACAGGTGAAGACTAGTTAGAGTCAGATAACCTGGAAGGTTATACTAGTGCAGTATTCGATAGGGTACTTTTCCTCCCATTTCAAAAGACTTTCACGATTTTTCCTGACTGTACAGTAGGGTTGGGTGGCACAAAGTTTCTTCAAAATTTTTGTCGAACTCTTTTCTAAGTGAAATCCTGCTGCTGCTGCAGCTAAGTCGCTTCAGTCGTGGCCAACTCTGTAAGACCCCATAGACTGCAGCCCACCAGGCTCCCCCGTCCCTGGGATTCTCCAGACAAGAACACTGGAGTGGGGTGCCATTTCCTTCTCCAATGTATGAAAGTGAAAAGTGAAAGTGAAGTTGCTCAGTTGTGTCTGACTCTTAGCGACCCCATGGACTGCAGCCTACCAGGCTCCTCTGTCCATGGGATTTTTTCAGGCAAGAGTACTGGAGTGGGGTGCCATTGCCTTCTCCGGAAATCCTGCAGGAAACCCTAATATATTTTTAAATGTCTCAGTTAAAATAATTTATTATACAGTTAGTACATGTTCATTGTAAAAATGTCAAATAGTATAGGAGGTTAAGTAAAAAAATCAGCCTCCCTTCTCTTCCCCTCCCTCCCTCTCCCCTTTCAATTCCAGACTTATCTACTGTAACAGTTTCCTATGTACCCTGTAGGTACCTTCTATGCATGCACAAACATGTTTTTAAAATACAAATGGGATAAAAAGAATTTGTTCTTCTGTACTTCACTTTTTTTTTCAATTAAAAAATATATTGTGGGAAAGCATTAGGGAAGTTTCTCAAAAAACTGAAAATAGAACTGTAATGATCCAGCAAGTCCGCTTCTGGAGATATAGCCAAAGAAAATGAAAAGCTAAACCAAAAAGATACATGTACCCTGATGTTCACACAGCACTATTTACAATAGCCAAGACAAGGACACAACTCAAGTGTCCATAAACAGATGAATGGATAAAAAAGATGTGGTATATCCAATGGAATATATATGCAATAGAATATTACTCAGCCATAAAAAGAATGAAATAATGCCATTTGCAGGAACATGGATGGACCTAGAGATTATCATGCTGAGTGAAGTAAGTCAGACAGAGAAGGAGAAATACCATATGATATTCCTTATATACAGAATTTAAAAAGAAATGACATGAATGAACTCATTTACATAGCAGAAAGACAGAATGAACTTATGGTTGTCAGAGGGGATGGATGGGGGGAAGAGATAGGGAGTGTGGGATCGACATGTACACAATGTTATATTTAAAATGGATAACCAACAAGGTCCTTCTATGTAGCACAGGGAACTCTGCTCAGTATCATGTGTCAGCCTGGATGGGAGGGGAGTTTGGGGGAGAAGGGATACATGTATATGTATGGCTGAGTCCCTTTGCTGTCCCCTTGACTATCACAATATTGTTAATTGGCTATCCCCCAATACAAAATAAAAAGTTGAAAAATGAGATTTTGCCATTTATAACAACATGGATGAATATGGAGGGTATTATGCTTAGTGAAATGAGTCAGAGGAAAATAAAACTGTATATTTTCACTTCTATGTGGAATCTAAAAAATGAAACAACATGGTAAATATAACAAAAAAGAAACAAACTCAGATAAACAGAACAAACTAATGGTTACCAGCAGGGAGCGGGGAGGTGTGAGGGGCAAGGTAATGGTAGGAGATTACGAGGTATACTGAGAAGGAAATGGCAACCCACTTCAATACTCTTGCCTGGAGATTTCCATGGACAGAGGAGCCTGGCGGGCTACAGTCCATGGGATCACAAAGAGTTGGACACGACTGAAACAACTGAGCACAAGTAGTATTCCATGGTTTGTGTACCCTTAACTTTTTAAAAATTAATTCTTATTGGAGTATAGTTGATTTACAGTGTTGTGTTAGTTTCAGGTATACAGCAAAGTGAATCAGTTATACATAAATCCACTTTTTTTTAGATTATTTTCTCATATAGGTAATTACAGAGTATTGAGTGGAGGTCCCTGTGCTCTACAGTAGGTTCTTATTAGTTATTTATTTTATAAATAGTAGTTTGATACCCTTATTTGACCAGTTTTTTATTAACAGACTTTTTTAGGTGTTTCTAATTTTCTGGTTTGTAAACACATACTATAATGAACCTCCTTAATCAGTATTTCTGTATGGTGATATTTATCTACATATATAGATAAATTTTATGAGTGGGATCACTGGATTTAAGGTTAGCTACATTTAATGTTTTGACATATATTGCCAAGCTACCTATCCCAGAAATTGTAATCTTTTTTTTTTTTCCTACCAAATGACCTATCTTTACACCCCCACCAATACTGGATATTATCAAGCTTTTAAATCTTTGCCAATCTGATAGAGGAAAATGACACCTCATAATTTCAGGGCACTTTTCTACAGTTATCTGTAGCAGTTAAAAATCTTTCCTTTGGTGGGAAATTGCTTCATTATTTGTGTGACTTCTTTCTGCAGAATAATTCACCTGGCATAATTTGAAAACCCTCAAGCTAGATTGATGCTCTGGGATCTCGTATTCCAGGAGGCAGTTTCTGTGTGAGTGGGGGTTGGGCCCGGCTGTGTCAGCGTGGAGTTGGTGTGTCACCTGCGTGCATCTGGGTCTGATGTGTTTCTGAGCACAAGTGTGTTCCTGTCAGCGAGTGTCCACGTTTCCCTGGCAGTGGAGAGCAGAGGTCATGCAGGTTACAGGGGTAGGGGGCAGTTGTTGCAGGGAATAGAGAACTCTTCCAATTGGGGAAAAAACAAGAACAGCCGGGCCTTCTGTTACCTAGAACTGGAAATGGGAAAAGGGCGGGGGACAGAGGCAACTTTGTGCTCTCTGTCTTCATCACCATACTCTGTTCTCCTGGGATGTGCTCCCGTCTCTCCGTGGACTCATAAACTTGCCCAGGAGCCCAGAGCATCCACTTCAGTCTGAGTTTGCTTGCCTTTCAGCCGAAGTGGCCATTGCTGTCTGGAAAAGCAGCTCGGTTTCCCAAGAAATCAACCACTCAGTGTGACTGGGGAAGAGGAAACAGCCACCAACAGGGTCTGTTTGCAGGGGCTTGAAGGAGTGACTCTAAATCTCTGCTTCCTCAGATGCTCCACTATTTGGAAAGCAGCTGGAAGCTCAAGTCACTGTCCCTGGGTGGTGCCTACAGTGGATATGGAAGAGAGAGGAGGAACTCTGGAGGAGACAGACCTGGGTTCCAGTCTCAGCTCTTGCTAGCTGTGTGACTGAGGGTAGGCCACTTGACTTCTCTGAGCCGCCAGCCCTCATCTGTGCATGCGTGTCTGTGCATGCTCAGTCGCTAAATCATGTCAGACTCTTTGTAACTCTGTGGACTGTAGCCCGCCAGGCTCCTCTCTCCATGGGATTTTCCAGGCAAGAATGCTGGAGTGGGTAGCCATTTCCTCCTCCAGGGGAGCCCTTATCTGTAAGTTGAGATTAATGGCACCCCCACCGTGAAGTCATTGTGAGGATTAAATGAAATACTAGATGTTATGCATCATAATAAATACTTCAGTCAGCACTCCCTTGAAAGTGACATTTTGATAATCACACTTTTCAAAATGAGGGTCTCAAAGAAGGTCCTCAAACATCGGAAATGGACTTCCTCCTTTTGTGCACCCATTCAGCATCAGCCTTGTGCCTGTGGTCTCTCGCAGGAACAGCAAGAGCTGGTTCTGTCTCCCCTCCTGTGCCTCTTGCTGCTCACACTTTTATTTATTTATTAAAAAAAAATTTTGGCCACACCCTTCAACAGGTGCAACCTTAGTTTCTTGACCAGGGATCGAATCTGCATCCCCTATGAAGGAAGAGTCTTAGCCACTGGACCACTGGGGAAGTCCCACTAGTCACACTTTTAATTTTAGCCAAATCATGCCACTTCATGCCTCTGCTCCTGCAGGCGCATCGGCCTAGAGTGCTCTCCCCAACCTCACTTCACCTGGCAGGTGTCTACTTACACCTCAAAACATAGCAGGGCAAAAATATATATTATTTAATCTAGCACATCTGGCTATTTGTCTGAAACAGAGTCAAGTGGACTCCTATCTTATCATATACAGAAATAAAACTCCAGCTGAATTAAGAGCTTAAAATGTAAAAAAGAAAATATAGGGGTCTGTACTGTACTGTACAAACCACAGTACAACACTAGCATGGACCTACCTAATGAAAAAGTTAGATGATACCAAGTTCTGAGGTAGATACAGAACAACTAAGACATCTCTTACATTACTGGTGAGGGGGTAATTGGTACCACGACTTTGGAAAACTGGCAGAAAACTGGCAGGACCTAACAAAGGCTGAATGTACACATATCCTGTTATCCTGAAATTACATTCTTGGGTAAATATCCAACAGAAATGCAAATATAAATTCACCAAAATTATGTACAAGAACATTCATAGCAGCACTGTTTGTAAAGGCTGCAAGCTGGAAGCAACTCAAAAGTAAGACAGATAAATAAAGTGTGGTATATTTATGTATATATGAATATTATATATATTCATATATATATTCAGTATTCAGTATTATGAATACTGCACAGGAATGAGAATGAGTGGACTATATGAATGAATCTTACAAACACAGTGTTGAGTTAAAGAAACTAGACACAAAAGAATACATATGGATGATTCATTTAAGCAAATTTTGACACTAATCTATGATTTTAGAAATCAAGGTAGAGGTTAATCTTTAGGGAGGGTGATGACTGGAAGGAGACGTGAAAGAGCTTCTAGGGTGCTGGGAATGTTCTGTTCCTTAAGCTGGGTCCTTGGTTGCATGAATGTTTTTACTTGTGAGATTTTATGGATCCACAAAAATATGTGTACTATTTCATATGTATGTTATACTTCAGTAAAATTTTTGGCAGGGAGGCCTCGTATAAACTTATGGTTAGAAGACCTTCCCAACTAAGGTTGGAAATCTAACGGGTGAAAAAGATAGCTATTTTTGCATATAGATATTTTAAAATCACTTTTATGGCAAAAGATACTGCAAGCAATGTCAAGAATAAGCATTAGATTTGGAAAAAATATTTGTAATGCAGGTGATAGTCAAAGCTGTAATGTGTAAAGCACTCTTCCCCATTGATAAGACAACCCAATGGAGAAATAAATAAAGTGATGCAAATTCAAGTCAGAGAAGAAAATTATTCAACTATATGGAAAAATGCTTAAATTCATTAGAATTCTGGGGAATGTAAAAGTAGTAATAAGATTACCAATTTGTATCCTTTGAGTTGGCAAAATTAAAAAGAGCTTCTATATCTATAGCATATAGGGGAAAAGTGTGCACTTAATCATTGCCAGAGAAGATGTAAATTATTACAACCCTCTTAAAAATCAATCAGGAAAAATCCATTGAAGTTAAAAATACATATGCCCTTTGACCCAGCAGTCCCACTCCAGGGAATCTATTCCAGAGAAATGAAAGTCTCTACCTAAGGGCCCATGTCCATGGGTGTTTATCGCAGCATTGATCGCAGAGGTGCATGCATGGCGCCTGTGTGTGCGGACCCACACATGCACACGCGCCCCCCGCCCGGGAATGAAGCAAATGTCTCTCAGCAGAGAAGTGGTATAAATGATAGTGTTTTCCCTCAGGGTTCACAGTCCAGAGGCCTCAGGGTAAACTGATCTTTCAGTCCATAGGAGAGCTTCACCTGGAGTGCAGGGGAGGGTGGACAGTTGTGGATGATCGAAAGCCCTCTTCCTCTTGTCCTTAACTGGCGGTTTGGATTCCAGAGCAGGACTTGGAAGAGTGACCATCTAGGACAGTGGCATCCTCTCTCGGCAGGGCTAAGAACCTGTCCCTGCAGGATCAAAGGAGGGACGCCCACAGAGGAGGACCGCAGAGGTGGCTCTTATGGATATCCACAGCCAGTCACGCCTACAGTGGCTTTTTAAAGTCAAAGTCAGGCAAAAATCTCTACTAACTGGAGAATAAATGAGATAGGAGACCAATTGCAAATAATTATTATCTAAAAGCTATGTTTCCCTTCAGATGTTTGTATTCAAGTCACGTCTCCATTCACCTGATGCTCCCTCTCTTAAGGGAATTCAAGTGTGAACTGAACTCACCAATCTCCATTCGACTGCTGGGCAGCTGTGGCTTAGCTCAGGAAGACAACTCCAAGCAGGTCTCTATACTAAATGGAGGCCCATATCGTACATGGGTAAATATTTAAAATTATAAGCCAAGCCAATCAACTATTAGATAAAAATATTTTATCCTCCTATCTTGAAAAATATACCTTCATAAGATAGAAAAATTAGTTACAGTATAACACTATGGTTTTTATGTAAATGAAAGTTGGCAAGCCAGTGAAGATTACAGAATTTATTTTTGCACATATTTGGATATTCTGTGTGAATACCCAAATATGGATATGACTGGCTGGCGATGTTTAGATAAGTAATAAAATCAAGATCTATATAAATCATAAATTATTGTGTGGCTCAGCAGTAAAGAATCTGCCTGCCAATGCAGTAGACACTGGTTTGATCCCTGGGTTGGGACCATCTGGAGAAGGAAATGGCAATCCATTTCGATATTCTTGCCTGGAAAATCCCACGGACAAAGGAGCCTGGTGGGCTACAGTTCATGGGGTCTCAAAGAGTCCATCAGGACTTAGCGAATAAATAACAACAAACTTTTCATTAACTTTATTTTTCTTTCTTCCTTTATTGCAAAATTACTTAATCACCATTGTGCAAGATTTTTGCAC
Organism: Antilocapra americana; assembly: GCA_007570785.1. Lineage (NCBI taxonomy): Eukaryota > Metazoa > Chordata > Mammalia > Artiodactyla > Antilocapridae > Antilocapra > Antilocapra americana. The sequence continues at coordinate 3,212,904 of ML661891.1, read as the reverse complement.
AATTTATGCTCTATTGAAAATGATGACAAATTAGACTGACTGTTGTGAATCAATGCAATTCTTAAATTTAAAAATTCACTTTAATTTGGAGAAAGTTTCAATAATAAGTGAGATTGTCATCAAAATCTTAAAAATGACGTTTATTTATTTTTTAAAAATTTACTTCTTTGGCTGCTCTGGGTCTTAGATGCAGCATGTGGGACTAGTTCCCTGACCAGGGATCAAACCCGGGTCCCCTGCATTGAGAATGTGGAGTCTTAGCCACTGGACCACCACAGAAGTACCCGAAAAACCATATTTAAATTTGCAAGCAAACCATGAGTTGTACAAATCCTGTTCAAATATTTTAACAAAGTTAAGATAAATCATATTATTGCAGAAAATATTATAAAATATTTTAATTTCACAATATAAATTTTTACCTCTTACACCGTAAATTTTACCATCTCTTAAAGGAATATCTAGGTTCATGTAGTGATGGGAAGAATTAGTGTCATGTATCTATACTTAACATATATACTGTTTAAAAGGTAAAATAAAGTGTGATTATTGCAAAATGTTCCTCAGCTGCCATGTGAAATTGTGTAAACCACACTAATTCTTGAGTACCCATTGGACCACAAACTGGAGCACAAAACGAAGCATGAAAATGGACGTGTAGCCCTCCTGGGAAATGGTGCTTCACCCTGCAAGAAACTACTACATTCATGCTATCTGAGAAAAAGGATTTGACAAGTTAATTAATTTGTCTTTTTTTCCCTTACTTAAGTGCTTCTGCCACTCAAATCTTCCTCTTATTCTGTCTCCAATGTTGGCAGAAGCACAGCCCTGAAACCTTTGTGACATTTAGACATAGCTACTCTTTGTGTCTAGGGCATAGGAAAGTGGTGTTTCCTGGGACCTGAACTGTGTTACCTGCAGGCTGAGCTCTGCCCCTGTTGAGCACCAGATCCCAAGTGCTCCTTAATCCATCTATTTTTTGTGTATTTGTGATGTGTGGGAACTTCTAAAGCAGGGCTTTGCAAATTTTCTGTGGTACAGGATTACTTTTTAATTTTCCAATTCAATCCAAACCAATTCTTTTGTAAAAAAAATTCAATAAAAATAAATCACTAGAAAAATGAAATAAAAAAATCCATACCAAATACAAGGCTGAATTTTTACAGATTCAACAGACATGAAATTACTCTTGGTTTCTGTGTGTACTCATCAAGAATCAGTAACAGACTGTGGACAGGCGCTGGTCCATGGACCACATTACTCAGAAAGCCAAGGGACTCCGGGTAGGGGCCACTCTTGCTTCTAAGGGTGGCACTGGGAACTAGCAGCTTGAATCCTACCCCACAGTCTTTTTCAGTCTCTGAGCTTTCCCCACGGTCATGCAGCTCTCATTTCAGGCCACCATGTCATCTGTTCTGTCACTGTCCTGACATAGGTGCAAATGTCCAAGGTCCCGTCATTTCCATGAGCCTCTATAGCCCCTACTTCTCCCTGAGTCACCCCACATTGGTGTATGAGGAGGGACCTTGAGTGTTAAGCCTGGAGGGGGCTTCTAAGTCAAGGACCATGCTGAGAGTGTGATGTTGCCTTTGACACAGCCAGGACCTCTCCTAGGCCTCTCCCCACATTGTTGGGATGAGGGTCAGACTCAAGAGGGTTTTTTTTGCCCCTTGAACTCAGGGAATGCAGCTACTTCTCTGCTCTGACAGGGCCAGAGAGCAGGAGCATTTCTGGAGCTGAGACTAGGCTATTTACCTGTTTTTATTCTTAGGGGCTGAGGCCAAAATTCGAGACTGGATTGTTTCAGGTGTTGCGCCTGCTAGAGTAATCAGGGCCCTACTTCCAGGGCACATGGTAACCCATGCCATAGGTAGCAGGAGATGTTTAGATATGAGGTGTTTGTGAAGATCAGACCATAAAGAATCCACCTGTAATGCAGGAGACCCCGGTTTGATCCCTGGGTCGGGAAGATCCCCTGGAGAAGGGAACGGCTACCCGCTCCAGTATTCTGGCCTGGAGAATTCCATGGACTGTATAGTCTGTGGGGTCACAAAGAGTCGGACATGACTGAATGACTTTCACTTTTATTTTCAGGATACTCTGGGTTTTCTCAGTGGAGGTAGGAACCTCCATTAGCCTGGCGTCGAGAACTCACAACCTGCTTCCAGAAATTCTACATGGGACAGATACAAGCCTCTAAAATCAGTCACGTGTTTTTCATCACCCACATATTTTTTTTATGACCCAACTCAAATTTTCTATTTATAATTTCAAATTTTCTATGACTTCTCATAGATAATTTTTGCAGTGGACTTAGTTTTATTCATTACCAACTACTGACTGTCCATCTAAACTTTCTCCTTTAGTGTTTTAAAATTACAGAAGGAATTCAGAAACATACAAAATGGAAGTCTGTATTCATCATCCCCACAGTCTGGTGCTCTTCAATCCTCAATCCCATTCCCAAGAGTTAAGGTTTGTTTTTTTTTTTAACCAACTGTTAATGGTATGTCCTTCCCAATTCCTGCCTACATGTTTGCAAATACTGTCTTTCTCTTCCTGCACTATCGGGGAAGCTCTGTAATGAGTAACCTACAGAGCGGTCCAAGCGGAGAGGACCTGAAGCCTCTGGCCAGCAGCCATGTAAGTGAGTTGAGACTCAGGTCTTCCAGCCCTCACCAAGCCTTCAGATGGGGCTGCAGCCCATCTGACTGGCAAGGACCACTTTGAGAAATTCCTCAGAAACTGTGTGAGATCATAAATATTTGTTAAGTTGCTATGTTTTGAAGTTATGGGTTATACGGCAATATAATTAACACAACTTTCATTTCTCTCCAATTCCTGTATCATTGTTTAGTTCCCTCTGATAGCAAAACTCTTCAAAAGAGTTGTATTGGATTTTCCAGAAAGTTTGTTTGGGTGTTTCCATGAGAGAGTCCAGGAAACCCTGAAGGAACTTTTGGCCAACCCAGTGTTTACTCATTGTCTTCTTTTCCTCCCCAGCCCTTTTATCCACCCAGTCCTGTCTGTTCTAATGTGTGAGCCAGTTACTACTGCTGTGTGTCCAGGACAGGGCACTGCCATGTTCTGATTAGTCAGAATGTTCTTATGTGAGGTACCTGTTGCAGACCCTGAGGTGAGGGGTCACACGCAAGAGACTTATGAAGGAAGGGCTCCTAAGAGAGTTGGAAAAGGAGTTGGGGAAGCAGTACAGGAGAGGGGAAGAGGTGAAGCAAGAGTGAAATCTCAGGCCAAGTCCAAGTCTTAGGCTGATCCTGATGGCTTTGGAGAAAATGACATCTTATAGTTTGTTCTACCTTGAGGCAAGAGAGCTGGGCTTTCATACTGCTAGCTGGTCATTGGATGGGCAAGCCTGCAGGACATCAACTCCCAGACTCTTCTGGCTATCTGCATATACAGAGTAACTCCATTAATCCAAGGGCAATTAAGGACCCAAGGGGAGCTGGGCAGAGTATAGTTAATGTTCGTTTCAGCAGTGCTTTGTTTATTTATTTATTTATGGCTGTGCTGGGTCTTGGTTGTGGTGTACGGGCCTTGTTGCCCCGTGGTTTGTGGGATCTTAGTTCCCGGACCAGGGATAGAACCCTTGTTCTCTGCATTGAAAGGCAGATTCTCAACCGCTGGACCACCAGGGAAGTCTTTCAGCAGTACTTCTTAAACTTTAATGTGCACTCAACTCATCAGCTGTTCTTGTTAAAATGCAAACTCTGGCTAGGGAAACCTTGAGATGGAGCTGAAACTCTTGTGTTTGTAACAAGCTTCCAGAGAGTCCTCAAGCTTTGAGTAGCAAGGAGCCACAGTACCGTCCATGGGAACTTAATATAATGGGAACTACGCCTTCAGTGAAAGAACATCAGGCACGTTCTGGGCATCTACTGCTGTGAATCAAGCCACCCTCCTCCCCCAAACAGAGTGATTTACTACCAATTTATTATTCTAATGGGTTGATTTGGCTTAGCTCAGTGGGGCTCAGTGGACATCTCTCATGCAGCTGCAGTCAGATGTTCGTTGGAGCTGTGTGGTTTTCTGCGTGGAATGTCCAGGAGGGCTCACTCATGGGGTTGGCAGCTGACACAAGGTCTTGTTAGGGAGCGCAGGTGGGGCTACTGATCGTCACATCCCCATGTGGCCTGGACATCTCATAGCATGCTGGCTATTCTCAAGTGTGCCCAGGGACTTCCCTGGTGGTTCGATGGTTAACCACCTCACAATGCAGGGGATTCAGGTATGATTCTCGGTAGGGGAACTAAGATTCCACGTGCCACAGAGCAACTACGCCAGCGCTAGAACTACTGAGCCTGTGCATCGCAACTAAAGAATTTGCGTAGGACAACGAAATGTCCTGTGTGCTGCAACTAAGGCCCAATGCAGCCTAATAAACAAACAAATAGTTTTTAAAAGGTGGGGACTCCCCTAGTGGTCCAGTGGTTAGGAATCCGCCTGCCAACACAGGGGACCCAGGTTCAGTCCCTGGTCCTGGAAGCCTCCATGTGCTGCAGAGCAAGTAAGCCCGTGTGCCATGACTACCGAGCACGTGTGCTGCTACTGTGGAGCGTGCACACCCTAGAGCCTGTGCTCTGCAACAAGAGGAGCCACTGCAGTGAGAAGCCTGCACGCCACAGCTAGAGGGTAGCCCTAACTGCCACTAGAGAAAAGCCAGAGCGCAGCAATGAAGATCCAGCACAGGCAAAAATGAGGAAGTGAGAAGTGCACCCAGGATGTGTTTTCATCAGGTATGCTAGGACATGCAGACATGGAAACGATGTCACAGAGGACGATGTCGACCCTCACAGATCTCTAGAAAGGAGAGGCCTGTGTGCCATGCAGGGCCACATGAGGAAGCACCAGGGTTGGTCAGGAGGCAAAAACTGGGGAGAAGAGAGCAGGACCAGAGTCTCTATTAGGGTTTTCACGGGAAGGCATGGGCAAGACAGGGTAGGCACAGTGAGTGAGTTTAGGATTGGATGGTTCAAATAACCTCGGTAGGCTCTGGCTATAGGAGTGGTCCTAAGTTGTCTGGCATGTGGCCCTGGAGTGATTTAGGGCAGGGAGAATATTGGCTTCGTGTGAAAGAACATGATAAAGGAAGTGTGGGCTCTAGATTTGTTGGAAAGAAAGAAAGAGAAGTCACTCAGTCGTGGCCGACTCTTTGTGACCCCATGGACTGTAGCCTACCAGGCTCCTCTGTCCATGGGATTTTCCAGGCAAGAGTACTGGAGTGGGTTGCCATTTCCTTCTCCAGGGGATCTTCTCGACCCAGGGGTTGAACCCACATTTCCCGCATTGCAGGCAGACACTTCATTGTCTGAGCCACCAAGGAAGCCCAGATTTGTTGGCTTTTGTATCAGATCACACTCGTAAGGGAGGGTCTAGGAATGAACTAACCCTGGCAGGGACATTATCTCTAGGATCCAGGTCTCAAATGTCAGAGCATTAAGAATACGGAAAATAAGAAAATATGGTCAATAGCTCAGTTCTGAAAGGAACCCAAGAGAGAGCATTCCAGAGGCAGAAGGCAGAAGCTACTAGGCCAGTTAAAAGCTATGTCTAGAACTCATGCAATCTCTCTTTCCCTGGATTCTATTGGTTGAAGCAAATATTGAATAACTTAGATACAAAAAGGAGTATAAATTCCACCTCCTGCTAGGTGAGTGGCAGAGTTCCATCACAGCAGGACGGGTGATATTGCTGTGGCCATCTTTGGAAAGTTGGATTGATCAGAGGTATGTCCTAATCAGTGTAAAGATCCGTACAAATATCTGACAACAGCCAACTTGGGGGATTCTGCATGTAAAATGCTCTCACACAGAGATATTTCAATGTATCCCCACCAATCTGAACAGCAAGATGTTCAAGTCTTCAAAGCGTTTCCCTCCTCAGTGTTTTCAGTTTCCAGTAAAGCCAAAGTTAGCCTACAAACTCTTGCTCATCGCTGCCCCCTGCTGGTGAATCAGACATTCGGGCACTCCCACCCTCATCATAGCCTCCAAGTGACTCTAAGTTACAGGCTTAAATACAAGTGCCATTAAGGCGAGTCCTTCTGAAGGGTTCAGAAATGAGACATATATCTGGGGCTGCTCCAGTCCATTAGATATTTTTTTCTATCCTCTGTTGAGAGTGATACTTATTTTTTCCCCCAGGGCAACATAGGAGTACAAACAAATCCTAAAGACTCACTCAGCTGGGCTCTTCTGCCAGTGGTTTTCAGGCCCACCCTCCCGTGGAAACAGTCATATTCAGTTACCTAAGGCTGATTGGCATGGCAACCCTGGCTTTCCCAGGTAGAAATGGGTGGGCAAGACTTGAAGAAGAAAGAAAGGATGCAGCTATTTCATTTTCTCAAGGCATGTGAGTATGCAGCAAACACCAAATCAGAATGTCCTGCGACTTTAGATTTTAAAGTTTACAGAAACTGCACTCAGGCAATTGAAGCCCGGGCATCTTTTCCTGTAAAGATCTATTGTTCCACTTTCTTGCTTCAGTCTGGGTCTCTTTTTGCTATGGTCTGATGAGGTCTGTGCAGCCCACTTCTGGGTGGAACAGCCCCTGCTAGGGTCTTCAGAAGGATCTCAGAGCAGTCTGGAAAGGAAGACCCAGGAGGTTTTGGGAAGGTCCAGTAGCCAAAGTGATCACTAAAGCTGCTCACTCATCCTCAGCCAGGCCTCACACTGTGCTCCCCACAGAGTCCTCACAGTCATTCACAAGCGAAAAAGGTTTTATGTGGAAAAATACGTTTGTTATTTACAACTCCCCACTGCCTCCTGAGAAACCTGTAGGCAGGTCAAGAAGCAACAGCTAGAACCGTACATGGAATAACAGACTAGTTCAAAATTGGGAAAAGAGTATGTCAAGGCTGTATATTGTCACCCTGCTTATTTAATGTATATGCAGAGTGTATCATGCAAGATGCTTGGCTGGATGAATCACAAGTGGAAATCAAGCTTGCCAGGAGAAATATCAACAACTTCAGATATGCAGATGATACCACCCTCATGGCAGAAAAAGAAGAGGAACTAAAGAGCCTCTTGATGAAGGTGAAAGAGGAGAGTAAAAAGTTGGCTTAAAACTCAGCATTCAAAAAACTGATATCATGGCATCCAGTCCTATCACTTCATGCAAATAGATGGGGAAACTCTTGGGTTCCAATACCACTGTGGACAATGACTGCAGCCATGAAATTAAAAGATGCTTGCTCCTTGAAAGAAAAGCTATGACAAAGCTAGACAGTATATTAAGCAGAGACATCACTTTGCTAACAAAGGTCCATATAGTTGAAGCTATGGTTTTTCCAGTAGTCGTGTATGGATGTGAGAGTTGGACCATAAAGAAGGCTGAGTGCTGAAGAACTGATGCTTTTGAATGGTGGTGCTAGAGAAGACTCTTGAGAGTCCCTTGGACAGCAAGGAGATCAAACCAGTCAACTCGAAAGAAAAATCAACCCTGGATATTCATTGGAAGGACTGATGCTGAAGCTGAAGCTCCAATACTTTGGATACCTGATGCAAACTGCTGACTCACTGGAAAAGACACTGATGCTGGGAAAAATTGAGGGCAGGAAGAGAAGGGGACAACAGAAAATGAGATGCTTGGGTGGCATCACTGATTCAATGGATGTGAGTTTGAGCAAGCTCCTGAAGAAAGTGAAGGACAGGGAAGTCTGTTGTGCTGCAGTCCACAGGGTCACAAAGAGTCGGACGTGGCTGAGCAACTGAACAACTGTCTTCTAAAGAAGATGAAGCTCAAAGACTGTTGAGTAGGATCATGGGAGAGAAACTCTAAAAATGGAAGCAAGACAAGAAAGAGAGTTATATGGGGTGGGTGGCAGGAGGAGAGGCTGAAACTTCCTGGAGAAGATTCAAGGGGGAGGAGAATAAGAATGGTTGATAGAAACTTTGCAGGGAGAGAGAGATGTCTAATGGAAATTTCTGTTGCATTTGCAATGTTGACACTCTACTCTTGTCTTCCCTGTTGGAACTTCAGAGCAAAACCAGTTTCTTACTTTAATGCATTGTGTTTTCTTTGGAGGAACAAAGAGGGTAGCTGGAGGGTTGGTGAGGGTGGATTGGAGGTTCCCACTACTGAAGAAGCACCAGGCCTAGGTTCAGGGCTACACAGAGCACTGGGTACCTCTCCACTGTGTTCTCCAGTCTGACCGTTCTCTTTTCTTTGGCTGCGCTGGGTCTTTATGGCGTGAGGACTCTTCGTTATGGGTTTCTCTAGTTATGCTGTGTGGGTATAGTTGTCCTGCAGCATGTGGGATCTTAGTTCCCTGATCAGAGATCGAACCTGGGTTGCAAAGTGGATTCTTAAGCACTGGATCATCAGGGAAGACCCCTGACCTTTCCCTTCTTGACAGAAAAGAACATTTAAAGTAGAGGGCACAACTAGGACAAAAAAGTGAGTTTGGAGAATGAAGAGGCTTGTAAGGTTGGGGATTGTGAGCTGGTAGGGAACAGAGTGGCAATTGGTGAGTTGGGGCTCTGGGTAGAACCTTGCTTAGCTTCCACATGAAGGATTCTCCCAGATACTCTGCTAGTAAGGATCTTGGGGTAATCCGAATGAATTTCAACACTCCATGTGTTACTGACTTGGGTACTTGAACTCTTTAATAGATGGAAATTAGTAAGAGGCCAGATGAGGAGTTCAGACAAGGCTCTGCTAGAACTCACCCTGCAGCACATGGACTAAAAACAAGTAACAGGAGCTCCTGCTCCTTTTCTGAGGAGGGTTGGCTGGTTCCTTTAGTGGGTGAGAGCGGGAACAAATTGGTTGGGGCTTGAGGGGTGGCGTGCGTGGTCTGCCCATTCCCTTGGTGGTGCCGTGTGCAGGGATCATACCCTGCTTTTGCTCCCAGCATCTCGGAAATGGCTGTTGGTTTTGACCTTTTTCTATCTTCTTGTGCGTCACTCTCCTGATTGCGCATGTGTGCAATTGTTTTTAGTCCCTTGTAGTTTGGTTGGATTCTGTTGCTCCGAGACCAGATGTTTGCCCAGGTGCAAGCACTTTGGTAAAGGGTCCCAGGTCCCAGCCTATCTACCTGTGGCCCAGGCTTGATTCAGTATCACATTCAAAGCAACATAGTCCATCTCTGTGTGGGAACCCCATCAGCGGTAATCATTCATTGTGTGCATGCATGTGGGCTCAATCGTGTCCAACTCTGCAACGCCATGGACTGCAGTCCTCCAGGCTCTTCCATCCATGGATTAGCTTCCTCAAATAAAACCTTCAATTCCACAGTGAGGAAGGCTCCCATGCTTGCCTTATCCCTTCTGCAGGGACAACCACTGTGGTAGGAGTTGGCCAAAGCATTGCACAGTCCTAGGCTGCTTGGGACATTTTGTAAGGCACATTCCAGCCGGAGGTGAACTAGCTCTGGAGAGGCAGTATTCTGTTGGCTGTAGGACGGTGTTTCAGATCCCTTACTCTTCTCTGTATGTTCCAGCAAAGGTCTCCATAGAGCTTTCTGGCAAAGACGTTTCACACTTTTTAACTACTTGGCAAGTGGCTTACAAATCCTTCTAAATACCAGCAGATTAGTCCGTGGAAATCCAAAACTTTAGAAAAAATTAATTGAAAGAGCTATTGAATCGAGGAGGTTTTGCCTGAGTAAATATTTTCTCTATGGAATTCTGATCTATTCATTTAGTAATCCTAATTATGGTTTTGCTAATTTGGGAGTAGTTTCAGAGAAAGCGCTTTATTCCATCAGGAGCCGTCACTAGGTTAAGAGGATTTTGTTTTTCATTTGTGATGTTTCAAAGGAAATTCATTCTTGGAACAGCTTTAGCTCTTTTTTTGCTTGTGTCTGCTGCTTTGCTGCTCAGGGTTGACAAGAGAATACCACTGGCTTTTGTTTAGTTGCTGTGGCTGGGTCCCTTGTGTGCTGGCCACGTTCTCTCTCTGCCAGCCCTCCTGGGGACTCAGAGTAGATGCAGGCAGAGGTGGGTGTGCTGCATTTGCAGGAATCTCAATTTTCTTCATTGTCTTCAGAATGAAGGCCAGACAGAGCAGAAGCAACTTCTCTCAGGCCTTGGGGTATTTATGTAGGCAGTGCCTCCCACCTGAAACTCTCCCCCTTCCTCTTCACCTGGCTCTCTCTAAGTCATTCTTGGGTTCTCAGCTCATCTCTTGCTTCTTCTGGGAAGTTTTCTCTCACTCTAGGTCTATATCCATAGCCATGGACCTCTCTTCTGAACTACAGACCTCTGGACCCATTAGTATTGGACGTTTCATTGGATGGCCAATAAACACCTCAATTTCAACATGTCTCCAACTGAACAGCACACCATTGCCCTTTCCTTCTCACCTCCATCTCTTCCCTCCCCTCTGCTCTAAACCTGCGTCTTCTGCAGTGTTCTGTGTCTCCAGGTAGGGCACCATGGTCCATAAAATTACTGGTACCAAAAACCCAAGAGTTATTCTAGAATCTTCCCTTTCTCATATTCCCATGTCTCACTCAATTCTTCTCCATTCCTGAATCCAGTGGATCCCACTTCTTAAGTTTCTGTTAAGTCCATTCTTTCCTTTCCTTCGGTTACAGACTTGGTGTTTGTACCCCTTCAAAGTTCATATGTTAAAATTATAATCCCCAGCGTGGTGATATTTGGTGATGGGGCCTTTGGGACTTCCTTGTAAGGAGAGACACAAGAGGGCTTGCCTCTCTCTCTGCTCTGCACCACGTGAGGGCACAATGAGAAAGTGGCCATCTGTAAACCAGAAAGATGGCCTTTACCAAGAACCCAATCATGCTGGTACCCTGATCTTGAACTTCTATACTCCAGAACAATAACAAATATATGTTGGCTAAACCAGCTGGTCTATGGTTACTTGTTACAGCACACTAAGCCAAGATTCCTTCCTCTGTCTAGCTTGGGATGCTATCTTTGTTTGCTTGGATTACTGCATTAGGCTTCTAACTTGCTTCTTCACCTCTGGTCTCACCTTCCAGCCTGGTTACCATACTAATCTCTGATGTGAATCATGCAAATCCTGTGTTTAATTCCTTGCTCTGGGTTCCTCAGTTTCTACCGCCCTTATCCTGTTGGATAGAATTTAAATTCCCATCTGGCCCTTGCCTAACTTGTCTAATTCCATCTTCTGTCACTTCTGACCAGTCAGGGCTCTTTAAATTGCAAGGAACAAAAAATCCAATTCAAGTGGACTTAAGCAAAAAGGAAATTTATTGATTCACATAAAGGAATGTCCTGGGATAGATGTGGCTCAGCTTCAGGGTCCGAGGGCTCAAGCAGTGTCATCAGACCATCTATCTCTCAGTTCTATTTTTTCCCCTCTAGTTCATTTCACCTGTAGACTTCTCTTCATATTATGGTAAGGTAACTGCCATAGTTCTAGATCACTACATCATAACAGGAACAAATCCAGGAGAAAGAACGTCCCTCTCACATAGGTGCTCAAGTCAAGTACGGGATTAGCTTTGGTTGGATCTGATTGGCTTCTTTGGGTCAGGTGCCCACTTATTAACCAATCACACCTGTGAGAGGAAGGTGATGCTCCAACGGTCTAGATCTTGAGCCCATCCCTGGTGCAGGGGTTGGAATCAGCTTTCCCAGGGCAGGGCAGCATTGCAGAGGGAAAACAGAGAACTAACTGGGAGAAGCTGGAATGGAGATAGGGCAGGCCAACACAGACGTGCGTGCTCGTGCCCTTTCTTGAAGGACCACTCCTCTTGCCACTCTGTTTCCAGCTCTCCCTCCCAGCTGAATCCTTTCCTGTTAAATTGTAGCCTAAATGCTTCCCCTTCTGGGGAACCTTCTCTAATCCTCAGAGAGGCCTGGTTGCCCTTCCTCCCTCTGTCTCCATGTCCCTTGCTTTGCAGCAAAGATGTTGCTACATTATAACCTTGGGTTCTCATGCCTCTCTCCCTTCTAGATTGTGAGCTCCTCGAGGACAGGGACCCATTCTTTACATTTTGATATTGCCTGTAAGTACCTGGTACAGGGCTTCCCTTGTGTACAAGGTCTGACCTACAGTGGATGCCTACCAAGAGTTAAATGGGAAAGTATTTAAAGAGACTGCATACTACTCAGCCATAAAAAAGAACGAAACAATGCCAATTGCAGCAACATGGATGCAATTAGAGATTATCATACTAAGCGAAGTAGGCCAGAAAGAGAAAGACAAATACCATATGATACCACTTATATGTGGAATCTAAAACCTGACACAAATGAACTTTTCTATGAAACAGAAACGGAATCAGAGGCATAGAGAAAAGATTGGTAGTTGCCAAGGAGGAGGGAAGTGGGAAAGAGTTGGATTGGAAGTTTGGGATTAGCAGATGCAAACTGGTGTGCATAAAATGGATAAACAACAAAGTCCTACTGTATAGTGCATTGGACTGTATTCAATATCCAGTGATAGTGGAAATATCCACTATAGTGGAAAAGATAATGAAAAAAGAATATACACGCACACACACATATATATATAACTGAGTCACTCTTCTGTATAGCAATAATTATCACAACACTGTAATTCAACTACACCTCAATAAAAAATAAATTAAAAAAAAACAGACTGAAGATGTTGCATAGACTGCAATCCTGAATGCCATCAAGGCGGGAAGAGTAGCAGCATCATGGACAGCAGAATCAGGGTCTGTGCAGAGTTCAACAACCTGCAAAAATGCACCAGATGTGGATAAACTGAACTAGAATGAGATTAATAGTGCTGTATTTAGGTCGAAAAAAGCATTTATTTAGGTGGGGGGAGTAGGACTATCAGGAAAAGAAACCTAGTAGTCTTTGTGTGGCTGCTTAAAAATGCTAATAAGATCTTGTGTAGCCCCGCAGGCTCTGCTGTCCATGGAATTTTCCAGGCAAGAATACTAGAGTGGGTTGCCATTTTCTACTCCAGGGGAATCTTCTTGACCCAGGGATTGAATCTGCATCTCTTTCATTGGCAGGTGTGTTCTTTACCTCTGAGCCACCGGCCACATTAATGAAAATATGCTATTTTTTGACCTCTGATCCTTGGCATATTGCTATCATCAGCCCACACAAGGCTCCTTTTTCATTTTGTTTGTGTTTAAATTTACTTTTTTCTCTCTCCATTCTCTGCCTGCCTAGAATACACTCTTCTTGTTTATATATCTTATAAAGTGTGTATTGCTGTCATTTAAAATTTATTATTAATATATGGCTTCCCTGGTGGCTTGGTGGTGAAAAATCTGCCTGCCAGTGCAGGAGATATGGGGTTGATCTCTGGTCCGGGAAGATCCCACATGCTGCAGAGTAACTAAACCTGTCTGCCACAGCTACTGAGTCTAAGCTCTAGGGCCTGGGAGCCACAGTTACTGCGCCTATGTGCTGCAACTATTGAAGCCTGAGAGCCCTGGAGCCTGTGTTCCACAACAAGAGAAGCCACTGCAATGAGAAGCTAGCACACCACACAACAAAGAGTAGCCCCTGCTCACTGCAGCTAGAGAAAGCCTGTGCAGCAATGAAAACCCAGCCCAGCTGAAAATAAATAAATTTGTGAGTGTGCTAAGTCACGTCAGTCATGTCTCTTTGTGATCCTATGACTGTAGAGGAGAGCGTGGCAACCCACTCCACTGTTCTTGCCTGAAGAATCCCATGGACAGAGGAGCCTGGTGGACCACAGTCCGTAGGGTGGCAAAGAGTAGAACATGGCTGAAGCAACTTAGCATGCGCAGAGGCGATCTCAGAATTTTCTGACATTAGTCCTTGTTTTGGATACGGCAAATACGTGTCAACTCTCCTGTCCACTCTGATCAGGGAGTCTAGAGAATCATGTCCAGTCCTGGGGAATCATACGTCAAGAAACCATGACAAGACTTCCCTGGTGGTGCAGTGAATAGGAATCTGCCTGCAGGGTCTAGGAAGATTCTATATGCCACGGGCAACTAAAGCCTGTGTGCCGCAACCACTGAACCCACGCTATAGACCTTGGCAGCTGTAACTACTGAGCCCCTGGGCCACAACTCCTGAAGCCCGTGAGCCTAGAGCCTGTGCTCTGCAACGAGAGCAGACACCGCAGTGAGAAGCTTGTGCCCCACAAGAAGGAGCAGCCCTGCTCACTGCGACTAGAGAGAGCTTAGGCAATGATGGAGACCCAGTGCAGCCAAGATAAAGAAATAAAGTATCAAGTAGAAAAAGAAAGAGATTTAAAAGAGAGAGAGACCATGACAACGCTGGCACAGAGAAGAGAAACTTGGTTTGTGAAACCCATCCAACAGAAGCTGTGTCAGTGCGTGGAACTGGCAGGGACACTGATCTCAGGTAAGGTAAGGAAGGTATTCCCAGTGATCAGAGCCACCTAATAAAGAGATGTACTCCTTGGAGTGACAGGGGATACCCGGGACCCCATCCAGGGGTGTTTAACTGGAAGGAGATTGTCATTTGTTGGGGACAGTTCCTTTTAACTTGGAGACTTTTCTGAGTCACTATGTGCTGAGAGTCAGAGAAGGTATACAGAAGAGGAGGAGAAGGGAGAAACACAATTTCCCTTCCTTTAGTTCCTGTCTTAGTCAGCTTGAGCTACTTAACAAATATCATAGACTGAGTGGCTTAACCAACATATATCTCTCACAGTCCTAGAAGCTGGTAAGTCCACAAAGGTGCTGGCAGGTTTGGGGTCTATTGAGAATCCTCTTCCTGATTCATAGACAACGATCTTTTTTTTTAATTGGAAGATAACTGCTTTACAATGTTGTGTTGGTTTTTGCTTACAACAACATGAATCAGTCATAAGTATACATATATCCTCTTGAGCCTCTATCCCATCCCCATCCCACCCCACTAACTTTACATCATCACAAAGCACCTCATTGAGCTCTGTCTTATACAGCAACATACCAATAGCTGTCTGTTTTACATATGGTAATGCATATGTTTCAGAGCTACTCTCTCAATTTGTGCCCCTCTCTCCTTCCCCGGCTATGTCCACAAATCTGTTCTCTACAGCTAGACAAAAATCTTTTTGCTGTGTCTTTACCTAGTGGAAAGGTACAGAACACTTTCTGGGGTCTCTTTTATAAGGGCACTAATTTCATTCATGAAGGGTCCACTTTCATGACCTAATCACCCCAAAGGCCCCATCTTCTAATAGCATCACATTGGCGGTTAGGATTTCAACATGTGAATTTAGGGGTGCACAGAAACTTTCAGTCCATAACAATTCCTCTTCTACTTTTCTTATGAGCTTTCCATTTTCTTCATTTATCATAGTATCACCCTCACTTCCTTGTCCTTTTTTAAGAGTTGTACATATACATGCACACACCGTTTGTACCCAGCCACGTTCATACATTTGTACATAGCAAAACCACACACACACACACACACACACACACTCACAAGCACACAGATACCCACATATACTGCAGTGTTTCATAACCCCCAAACCCACATGGCTAAATACCTGTACCTCTGGCCTTACATGGCTCAACACATATTGTGTGTGCTCCCAAAGTGTAAGGGAATGGTTTGGGGTTCAGTATGAAAAGTCACAGTCCCGATCCTCTTTGGGGTGAAGGCTCCATCTGTGAAGGTTCAAGGCCTTCAGCACACATGAAGGAGGTGGGGTCCCTGTTCTACGGGCAGGTGAATATCCTTCCATAACCCACCTCACTACTTAGGCCAGAGGTCTGCACAGGCACTAGGAGCCTTTGGTAATCAGGGCTTTGCTCCATCCCTCTCCCCCCACAATGGGGTGTCTTCCAGAATAATCCTTTAGCCTTTCCTGACAGGGGCTAAATTAAACTCTGAGATTTGGCTCCTTTCCTCCCAGGAAGCCCAGACAGACTGCTCCCTGATGTAGCATCTTGGTCATTGAGCTTCTGGGTCTTGGACATGTTTCACCCTGATTTAGGACTACTCACTTATCTGAGCACATGTGGCTGAGATAATTCAGGAGGCAGAGGGTCCAGGGAGGCTGCGGCTCCAAACCTTGGAAGCTGTTTCCATGGGTGGAGGTAACTATGAGGCTGGATGGGTCCTTTCCTTCCCAAGAACTTGGGGCAGAGCCAAGCAGTTGAGAAGCACCCCTTAGCATCACAGGCAAAGGATAATGACCAGTTCATGGAGTAGGAAACTCAAAATGCTAAGGAATATTTCAAAAGACGCTTGAACCACATTAGTAATCAAAGAAATACATATTACAACAACAAAGGGAGATTGTTATGTGATGGGCTGGCAGGCAGAGAAGTGGGGTACCGCCAAGTGCTGGCAGGGCTGCGTGCACCAGGGAGTGTCACGTGGGGCAACCACCCGGCTCTGTGCTCGCTCTCTGCCTGCACGCACACAGAGGTGCTGGCCACGAGCTCCTTCCCGGTGGCCTTGGGGCACCCGGGCCGAAACATCTGAGAACTGTGAAGGCCCAGGACAGTGTTGGAGGAGTGCCCTTGCTGATTGCGGGGAGGAGAGGAGGGAACGGATGTGGCTGTGCATTATGACTGGGAGAAGCCTTCTTAAAAGAGGTGATAGGGAATGAGATAGATGTGTCCCCAAGTGGTTGCCCACTGAGCCTCCATCTGACCCGGGGTGGGGGGCGGGGAAAGAGAGAGGCTCCCAGCTGGCTCTGTGTCATTTCAGATCCCTTCGAGCTCCAGCTCTGGCTGATTCTCAGCCTCCTGAGGCCTGCAGGAGGCAGCTGCATGCTTAACAGCCCACCGGGACAGGTTAAATGCATGTCCAGAGCACACTGTGAGAAGCACTGGTGTGGAGAGGGAAGAGGACCAAGGGCAGGGCATGGAGGGGGAGCTTCAACTGGACATGGTCTGAGAGGAGGAAGATTCTGGGAGGAGGCATGGATCCAAGAGCCTGGGGAGATGGAGGCCTTATGTAGGATGAAAGGGCCATGGCACTTCAGGACAAGGAAGAAGACTAAAAGAGACCACAAATAAAGCTTTTCCCCTCATGATGTGTAGTAAAGGCTAATAGGCATTTACCCCTGATTTGATTGAGGAGATGAAAAATTCTGATACTGTGAAATGAACATCAGATGAAAATACACGTGCCTTTGTCTGATGCTATTCAGAAAAAACTCAAGAAGTATGCCCAAAGACATAGGATGTCCATAAAACCTTTGTTTGTGGCTTTATAGGCTGGTTTTGTTGATTGAAAAATTGTGCTGTCCTTTCCAATGTTACAGTGAGCAGTAAAGCCACACACGGTGAAGCAGGAGCAGCAAAAAGCTTTATGAAAGCGAAAGCCACTCTCATCACAAGGGTCCCTGCATTTGTGACCTCGGTAAGATTCATGTGAGGCGTAGGACAGTCAGTGTGGCTTTAGGTCCGACTCTGGAATTCCAAGGACCAGTAAGAAAGGTTTTGTTTTGTTTTTTTTTTTTTTAAAGGGAGGTAACTTTAAATGGAGTGTAATCTAAAAAAATATTGAATTACTGTGTTGTACATTTGAAACTAATATTGTCAATCAACTAAACTTTAATTACAAATAAATAAAAAGGGAAGTAATAGTAGGCAGAAATTTCTATTTTATCAAGACAAAAATATCCCATCATGAAAGATACGAGGACAGAACCTGAGAATTAAGGACAGTTTTTTTTTTAATTAATTAAAATTTTTTTTTGTCTGTACAGTGTGGCACAGCAAAGCATGTGGGATCTTAGTTCTCTGACCAGGGATTGAATCCACAGTTCATGCATTGGAAACACAGAGTCTTAACCACTGGACCACCATGCAAGTCCCTTAAGGACAACATTTTGAATGGAACATGTTCAGGTCTGGTGGGGCACAGTTGGAACCAAGTGTCTGCGATCACCTGTGCCCATGCTGAGGCAGGACTTCGCATAATCACATCCCCCCATGGTCAAATAAGACTCCACAAATCATTAGCAAGTGATGCAGATTTTACTGACTATTTGATGAAGCAATGAAACAGAGGGTGACCTTGAAAACCACCAGGCAGAATTAAAGTCAAATAGCCCTGGGTGATCTCCGTTCAACCCCTGAACCTCTCTTTGGTGGCCGCTGCCTCATCTCATTTCACCATTCCTCATGCTGCTTCCAACCTTCCTGACTCCCAGGAAGGCAGAGGTAGACACCAAAATGCCAATTTATTGCTTTATAATAAAAATCTGCAACCCAGGGAGCAAAACAGTTGAAATCTGTACTCTAGACGCCTCAGCATTCCAGGCTTCTAGGTCGTGCTCTTCATTAACATCTAGGTAGAGGACTCCAGAGTGCTGGGAGGGAACCCAGCGCCCTCTCCCGAGGTGTCAGGGCTGGGAGGGCTGTTGGCACGCGGAGCTCCCCGCAGCAGCTGCCTTTTTCCTTAGACCCTGACTTTTCCCCTCTTACTGGGGACCCCTTTCCTAAGGTGACCTCCTGAGAGGGTTCCAAAATCCCTGTGAGGTTTTTACATAATGCAGTTTGTTTTTTCATAATGCAGTTTGACTTTACTGTCTTATCCTCTGGTCCAGAGGGGCCCTCGGGCCCCTCTTTGCATAATTAAATGCTCCATTAAGGTGTTTGCCCAAACCAAAGAGCAGCTGTCTCCCACTGAGGAATCCTGTCATCCTCTTGAGACCACAGCTCAGACTGCAGTCAAATTTTGAAATAATAATAGTAATCACATACACAATCTCTATCTGCCTAGCTAGCTATCTTCCTATAGAGAGAATGACACAGAGAGAAAGGAATTAGGGATGCTTCTCCTTGTGGTCAATGTACCCATGAAAATAATCATCACCAGAGCCTGGAGTGAATGTCCCAGAACCGACCGAGAAGGCACGGGTGGCCGCTGTGTCTCTGTGCTCCAGGCAGGGAGAGAGTGTGGAGTCAGGAGAGCGGAAGGCTGGGTGCTCACACCTCAGGATTAGAGATGTTTCACTTCCAGGACTGGAAGCGCACCTTGATCTCTTCTCCCAAGCCCTGTGTTCATCTTCGCACACAAATGTCCCGGAGGCCACGGGCAACGTGCCTTTCTCCCAGCACAGCGTGCATCACCTCCCTCTATGCCCCTCCTTGTTTCTGTGTTTCGAAGAAATCCTTTTCTAGTTACCCTGTGGGACTAAACCAAAGGTAGGCTGGCACCTAGACAGCAGTTAGAGTGGGTTATAGTGCAGGACCCTGTCTTGGGTGTCATCGCTCATGTCTGGGGGGCTCTCCCCATGCCTTCTGGAGCTGGAGTCAAAAGATGTACTCAGTCATCATTGTTGGTATTTCACCATAACACCCAACTACCAACAACCTGACACTCTACCTTATAGCAAGAGGCATCAGAATTGGCCTAAGGAGTGACAGAAATGTTGGAGTTTTTGAAGTCTGAAGCATTTATTAAAGTTTGGAGCAGGACCTCCCTGGCGATCCAGTGGTTAAGAATCCACCTTTCAATGCAGGGGATGAAGGTTTAATCCCTGGTCTAGGAATTAATATCCCTCTTGCTGTGGGGCAACTAAGCCCTTGCACCACTGCTAGAGATGCCCACACATGGCAATGAAGACCTAATGCAGTCAAAAGTAAATAAAGTTTGGGGCGATTAAACAATCAGCACACTTTGTACATCTCAGACTGCTAAGTTCTAAGATGCTCCTGTAGGAGAGGAAAACCTTCCTTCTCCCTTTTCAGGTTCTGTGACTGGCCTAAGAATTAAACAGATGTCAGATAGAATAACAGTATAATAGATTATGGGCTTCTCCAGTGGCTCAGCTGTAAAGAATCCGCCTGCAATGCAAGAGACATGGGTTCAATCCTTGGGTTGGGAAGATCTAGAGTAGGAAAGGGCAACCCACTCCAGTATTCTTGCCTAGAAAATCCCATGGACAGAGGAGCCTGGTGGGCTACACTCCATAGGCTCCCAAAGAGTTGGACACAACTGAAATGACTTAGCATTTACGCATAATAGATTATATTGCTAGATTTGCATACAGAAAATATACAAATTTATTTAATATTCACTTAATATTTTATATGCATATGAGAGTCTTCAGAAGGAAAATGAAGACCTGAAGAAGCCATTAGGCCCAGAATCATCTATCCCTTTTTATACAAAGAATGATAAATTGTGGGGCTATGACAAGACAAAGGGGATCGGGCAGTAAATTGTGGGACAGATGCTAGAAAATATATGTGGCAAGCACACGGAAGATAAGGCTTGTTTTAGTAGGTTTGCTTGTACAGCTCCATTTAGGCATCGGCTCCCGGGCTCCGCTGATGACAATGTCCTCTTCCCAGTACAGGGAGGGCACCTTACTCCAGGGAAATTTTACGACCTGCTCTTAAGTGGAAAGCGGCGGGTGGGGGAGAGAGCCCTGCCTGCTCCTGTTTCTCAAGTGCCTTCAGCTCAAGACAGTCAACACACGGAAGCAGCATATCTGGGGGTGGTGTGTTCTGTACCGCTTCACACCCTTCTCTGCCCCTCAAGGGGGATCACAGCCCCGAGTGGATCCCCTAAGTCCTCAGGGCCGACTGTGAGAACTTCCTCTCACTCTGCGCCAGCTGAGACACAGATCTGCTCTTCTAGGGGCCTCTTCTCTCCCAAGAAGCCTCTTCAGGCTGCTTGAGCCCAAGAAGAACATACTCGGGGATGTTGTTAGCATCGTCTTTGAGAAGAGTGTGGGTATTTGGGTGACGTTCAGCCAGAGACCGATGCTACATACAAACTTCCCCGTAAACACGGAAGATAAAGATAATGGGCTGTGGCGCTTCAGGAGAGTCTCTCAGAGCTGGACTGAAGGAAATCAAGTTGGGATGTGAGCAGAGTCCCTGGCGAGGCTGGTTACCACGGCTGCAGAGTCATGGGTCCTCAGAGCAGCAGGGTGGGCCTCTGATGCTGAAGGCCAAAACCAGAGGCGTGCGGTGGGGTGGGCTCTTAGAGGAACGTTGGTTTCTAGCTCAGGTCAGTCATCTTTCCCTTCATCCTTCCCTTCTCTCTATTTTATATGGAACAGGATTGAGTGGCGTGAGGAATGTGGGAATTGATATCTTCACCTGTGCCCACTAATAGGTGGGATGTGGTGGTTAGGGCTCAGGGCACAAGGATCCATCCCTGGGAGACAATGTTACTGTCTGCTGGGCAGTTTCAAGTGGAGTTGGTGGTGTGTGTGTGTGTGTGTGTGTTTGTGTGTGTGTGTGAGTGAGTGCATGCTCAGTCGTGTCCAACCCTTTGCAACCCCATGGACTGTAGCCCACCAGGCTCTCTGTCCATGGGGTTTTCCAGGCAAGAATATTGGAATGGGGTGCCATTTCCTTCTCCAGGGGATTTTCCCAACCCAGGGGTCAAACCCATGTCTCCTGCATTGACAGGCGGATTCTTTGTCACTGTGCCACCTGGGAAGTGGAGTTGATGGTGGGCGGCACCAAACCGTGGCCTTGCTTCTGATGTTAAGGTAGGGTCACTACTTCTGCAGGCTCCAAAGGTGTCTGTGTGTAATGGGGCTCCCTGTTCAAGCTCAGCCAGTGTCCATCTCTAGAATTCAGATGAAGCTAGATATTTCTGGCAACCGGAGAGACAGTGTTCTCTTTCGTGCAGACCATTGGTCATTTGGGAAGAGGTGACCAGTCCCATGGGTTTTCCCAGTGGAGTCATTAGGGAGAAAGCAGCTCTGGGTCCAGCCTTGCCACTGTCTCCACTATCAACCTCCATGGGTTCATGTCTGAGTGCTAAGACTTGGGAGGGGTTAATGGCTGGGGCGGTCAGGATGGCAAATCTCATTTCCCTGAAATTCCATAGGGCAACAGGGGCCAAAGAGCCCTGCTCTGGCCCCCTTTGACTGAGCATGGCGAGGGAGGAGAGAGGTTTTGCCCAACTTTGCCTGGCTGGGGAATAGGCTCCAGCTCCACAATGGTGCTAGAGGGACCCAGAACTCCCCAGCAAAAGCGGCAGGGTCAGGTGGACACAGTCTCTAGCGGAAGGGGAATAAATCTGCAGCTGTTATAGAGCAACTGAGCATCTTCATCCCTGAGCACATGTGGGTCACCTTCTGGGACTCCTGGAGACAATTGGGCAGATTTAGCAGGTGGTGGAGGTTCAGGCGAGCCAGGGATCTTGTGTGCCTCCTGATTTTGTCCTTTGTTGAGTTTGTCAGCAGCCTTGGAGTTATGTGAGACGATAAAGGAACCAGATTTTCTGTTTAAGGAAACAAAACCCCACAGACAGATCCTTCCAAGCAGCTGCTTTCTAAGAGGATGGGCCCCGGGGTTCGGGTCCCACATGTGCCCAGGGTTGGGAGGCTGCCGGCAGACCTGTTTGTGGCTGTGGCTTGGGCTGTCATGGGTCTTAGGGCCTGGATGCTGTGTATTCTGACCCTGCCTGCCCAGTCTGGCCAGGGCCCAGAGCAGCTGGAAGCGGCAGTCCCTCAAGGCAGAAGCACCCACCAGTGGGTCACGCTGGCCGCGTCTGAGAGGTTTTCTGTTCACAGAATCATTTATTTCTGGTGTCAGGGAGGCCCAGGGCAGCTTTCTCCACTGGCTGTGAATGCTCTGAGCATCATTGATTCCTCTGCCCCCACCCCTGGAAATCCACTGGAGCAGCAGGTCTGTGTCTAGGATTCCTAGTGGGGGTCAGCGGAGGGCAAGGGCCTGGTGGCTTTGGCTCCCTCCCTCTCAGCAGAAGCCCCGGCAGGCCCAGGCAGTAGCCCGTCAGTTTGGACACTGGGTTGGAGCTTCCTAGCCTGCAGTGAGGGGAGTGTGGCTAGTGGACACCCGCAGACCTGCAATCACCCTATACTTCTTTTTGAGACTCCCCTGTCCCTGGGCCCCTGAGGGCATCCTTAGCTAAGAACTTCCTCAGAAGGCATCTCCCTCCCTTTATTCATTTCTGCTCTTCCCAAAGTCAGAGGCTGCAGTCCAGCCACGTGGGGGCTGTGCTACACCCCGGGCTCTAGGGGGCACCGCCCAGCCCCGGGGTGGAGTCACCATGAGGCACCGGAAATGGCTACTGTGACCAGGAGACGTGGGCAACCTCGTGAGAAACAGCCTGTGCGGGTGTCTGTGTGCTGTGGCTGCAGCACGCGTGTACCTCCATACTGTTTTTGTGTTTGCACTTGACCTTGCATGATGATGTGAGTGCCCCTGGGCCTCTGTGTAGGTAGGTGTGCTTGTGTGTGCATTTACCTGGGTGTGACTCTGTGCAGGCATTTATATGTATGAGTGTGTGCTGCTATGCCCGTGCATGCATATGTGAGTATGTGTGTGCAAATGTGCACCTCGTGTTTGCATCTCTGTGTGCATGCACCTCATGGCATATGCGTGCCCTGCTCTGAGTGGGATGTGCCAGCCGAGGCTGTGTGTGCGAGGACGCCTATGGGTGTTTGTCTCTCTCCAGTCCCCCTTCACTCTTCGTCCTTCTCTCTATCACCCAAGGATTTATGGAAAATCCCAGGGAGGAGGTGGTGGCTGCCAAGGGGGACCTCAGATCCGTGTTTCTGTGCTCTCAGAGCTGCTCTGGACACAGAAGGGACAACATTTCCCAGGCTCTAAGAGCCTCTCCCGAGAGGAAAGCATCAATCTACTTGTCAGAGGGGAAAGAGCTATTTGTCCGTGTCTGGAAGGACCCAAGGGCAGGGCTGGCTCTGAGTCACCACTGTCCCCTGGGCCCAGCATAGAGGAGGGGCAGGGAACGTGAGAGGAGTAAGGCTGTGGACTCTGGGGGTGACTCAGGTGGGCCGCCTGGAGAGGGTGGGAGGGTCGGGAGAGGTGGGAGCTGATGCAACAGGGCTAGTGAAGGTTGTGTCAGGGCTGCCCCTGTTGGCAGCTGGGGCAAGAGGCTGGGGATAATGGGTGAGCCGGGATGGCTGGAGTTGGGGCAGCATTTCCCTTTGATGGACCAGGAAGAATATGGCAAGTTCTGACCCTTGAGACATTCCCAAGGCCTGGCCCTGCTTTCGTATGGTCCTTGCTGACAGGAGGCCTCAGGTGGAGAGAGGGTTCTGTTGGGGGGTTCCCTGGGGAAGGGACAACCTCCTCTCTCTTTCCTCACTCTATTTCCTCTTGCACTCCATCCTCAGTGCCTGAGGCAAGTCCTGGCAAGCCTTCAGACCCAGGTCATTGTAGGCTGCAGAATCACTCCCTGAGAGAATGAATGCACCACTAGAAGTCAGACTCCCAGGCGTGAGGCCTGGCTCTGCCATCGACCACTGACCGGGCCTCCTCTCTGGGCCTCCAGTTCTACCTGGGCAGTGGTCAGGTAGAACCATGATCTATGGTTCTGTGGCTGGTGAGATCATGTTGTGGTGGGCACATTCCTATACATGCTCTTGTCCACCTTTCCTTTCTGTTCTTTACGAGCTTTCTGGGACTCTGGCCCCAAGCTGCTGTGCTTCAGAGGGGAGCCCATTCCCCTCATGTAACCCAGATGTGATGACTCCAAGTGGTGACCAGGCAGGAACTTATGACAACTGGTTTTATCCTTCTAGTCTTGGCCCCACATCTGGGAGTTAGTGTGGGGAGCCGGGGGCTGAAGTCAGAGCTCACAGTGAGGGGATGGTGATGCTGCAAAGGGCAGGGCTGGGGGGTTTCTCCCTCCCAGGGGCAAGTGACTTTCTTAGTCATCCAGGGAAGCATGTTGCACATGTCCATTTGCCTATTTGTCAGCATTGATTGAACACTTACTCTGGTCCAAAGCCTCTCTTTTGGTCTCAGAGGGACTCAGACCACTTCCAAACTTTTAGGTCCCCAGTATAGTATAAAGCTGGTTTTAGAAAAGGCAGAGGAACCAGAGATCAAATTGCCAACATCCATTGGATCATTGAAAAAGCAAGAGAGTTCCAGGAAAACATCTAGTTCTGTTTTATTGACTATGCCAAAGCCTTTGACTGTGTGGATCACAATAAACTGTGGGAAATTCTTAGAGAGATGGGAATACCAGACCACCTGAGCTGCCTCTTGAGAAACCTGTATGCAGGTCAGGAAGCAACAGTTAGAACCAGTCATGGGACAACAGACTGGTTCCAAATAGGAAAAGGTGTATGTCAAGGCTATATATTTGTCACCCTGCTTATTTAACTTATATGCACAGCACATCATGAAAAACGCTGGGCTGGATGAGGCACAAGTTAGAATCAAGATTGCCAGGAGAAATATCAATAACCTCAGGTATGCAGATGACATCACCCTTATGGCAGAAAGTGAAGAACTAAAGAGCCTCTTGATGAAAGTGAAAGAGGAGAGTAAAAAAGTTTGCTTAAAGCTCAACATTCAGAGAACTAAGATCATGGCATCTGGTCCCATCATTTCATGGCAAATAGATGGGGAAACAGTGGAAACAGTGGCTGACTTTATTTTTTGGGGCTCCAAAATCACTGCAGATGGTAACTGCAGCCATGAAATTAAAAGATGCCTACTCCTTGGAAGAAAAATTATGACCAACCTAGACAGCATATTAAAAAGAAGAGTCATTACTTTGCTGACAAAGGTCCGTCTAGTCAAGGCTATGGTTTTTTCAGTGGTCACGTATGGATGTGAGAGTTGGACTATAAAGAAAGCTGAGTGTCGAAGAATAGATGCTTTTGAACAGTGGTGTCGGAGAAGACTCTTGAGAGTCCCTTTGACAGCAAGAAGATCCAACCAGTCCATCCTAAAGGAAGTCAGTCCTGAATATTCATTGGAAAGACTGATGTTGAAGCTGAAACTCCAATACTTTGGCCACCTTATGTGAAGAACTGACTCATTTGAAAAGACCCTGATGCTGGGAAAGATTGAAGGAAGGGGGAGAAGGGGATGACAGAGGGTGAGATGGTTGGATGGCATCACCAACTCAATGGACACGAGTTTGAGTAACTTTCAGAAGTTGGTGATGGACAGGGAGGCCTGGTGTGCTGCAGTCCATGGGGTTGCAAAGAGTCAGACATGACTGAGCAACTGAACTGAACTGATAGTATAAAGGACCAAAGGTGCTGAATATGACTCCCTCTGTAGTTCTCTATACATGTTTTGCTTAATAGTTCCTCCTAATTTATCTCTTTCCTTTCACATTTTATTATAAGCAGCAAGAAGACACCAGGCTGCTCCTTCCATAATTTGCTTAGAAGTATCCTTAGCTAAATATCTAATTTCATCACTTAGAAGACCTTCTTGCTACCCAACACGAGAGAACACAATTCAGCCCAGTTCTCTACCACTGTATAACAGGGGTCACCTTTCTTCCATTTTCCAATTATCTGCTCCTCATTTTCATCTGAGATCTCACCAGAGCCATCTTCAATGTGCACATTTCTATCAATTTTTTGAGAGTGAGTGAAAGTCGCTCAGTTGTGTACAACTCTTTGTGACCCCACGGACTGTAGTCTGCCAGGCTCCGCTGTCCATGGAATTCTCCAGGAAAGTGTACTGGAGTGGCTTGCCATTCCCTTCTCTAGGGGATCTTCCTGACCCAGGGATTGAACCCGGGTCTCCCACATTGCAGACAGATTCTTTACCATCCAAGTCACCAGGGAAGCCCCTCAATTCTCTGTACAAAATGTTATATGTTTTCTCTAAGATAATAAAAGCATTCTCTTAACTTGCTCCTGTCAACAGAGTCTCCTTTAAGGTCCTTATTTTTACTAACACTCTCTTCAAGGCAGTCTAGGCTTTTTCTATCTTCACTCAAAGTTCTTCCAGCCTCTACCCTTTACCCAATTCCAAAGCCCTTCCACATGTTTGGTATTTGTTATACCAGCACCACTTGCAGCTACCAACATCTGTATTGATTTCTTAGGACTGTTCTAACAAATGATCACAAATGGAGTGGTTTAAACCAAAAGGAATGTATTCTCTCACAGTTCAGGAGAACAGAAGTCCAAAATCAGTGTATTGGCAGGGTCGGTTTCTTCTGGAGGCCCTCAGGGAGAATTTGTTTCATGCCTTTCTCGTAGCTTCTGGAGGTTGCTGGCCGTCTTTGGCATTCCATTTTCGGCTCGTAGCTCTGTCACTGCAACTTCTGGCTCCATTTTCACATGGCTGTCTTCCCATGTGTGTTCTCTGTGTCTCTGTATGGCCTTCGTTTTTTCAAAATTAATTAATTAATTTTGGCTGTGCTGGGTCTTGTTGCTGCACACAGGTTTTTTCCAGTTGCAGAGAGTGGGGTCTACCCTCTAGGGGTGGTGCTTTGCGGTGGCTTCTCTTTTGCTGAGCACAGACTGTAGGGCTCAGCAGTTGCAACATGTGGGCTCAATAGTAGTGGTGTATGGGCTTAGCTGCCTCGTGGCATGTGGGATCTTCCTGGAGCAGGGATTGAACCTGTGACCCCCTGCACTGGGCCACCAGGGAAGTCCCTCTGTAGGGCCTTCTTAAAATGACGCCAGTCATTGAATTTAGGGCCCCACTATAATCCAGTATGACCTCATTTTAATGAATTACATCTATGAAGACCCTTTTTCCAACTCAGTACAGGTATTAATTGATGTCTTAACTCCTAGGAAGGATAGATATTAGCCATATTCACAAATGCATAATCAGGAGGAGTAAATGTACTTCAAAAGAGACTATAGGAAACACCTAGTCTCTTGTTCCACACAAGGCAATGTTACCTTCTACTGTGTTCACTACAGTCTCCACCTCTTCCTGGGTTCCTACAATGCAGTTTTCAGGTCATTTCAACTAAAAATTCAACCCCTCATGCACCTTGACATTTAAAATCCTACCCCTACTCTATTTTCTCCCTGGCACTGATTACCTTTTAAGAAACCTTATATTTTGTTTACTTATCTTATATACTATTTGTCTTCTGCACTAAAACAATTTCTGTGAAAACAATGATTTTCATTGACTTTTTTCATTTCTCTGTCTACAGTGCCCAGAATAGTATCGGACACATCGTAGGGCTCAATAAAACTTTGTCAAATAACTGAATGCAGACATGAGTGGAGAAATGCCTGGAAAGTACTAGTTGCTATGGGTAAGGAGCCAATTCCTTCACTGGGCAAATTTTGCCCTTTCAGGTCACCTACAGTGAATCATTAGAAGAGGAAGTGTCAGGCTTCCAGAATTTTCATTTATAGCCTCATGGGTTTGTTTGGTAATTTTGAACTTTTGGGAGACAGTTGGGATGGTTGGTGAGCTGGGAGGAGGGAATAGAATAGAATTGGGGTGTTCCAGGGCTGTCACTGACCCACTGAGTTATATTAAGAACTTTGTACCATATCTCCCTGGGCCTCTGGCTCCCTGACCTCAGTTTTCTTTACTTACTGTCAGGAAAGCAGTTGCTTTCCCTCCTGCCCCCTATTTTTTCCATCTGGGATGTCAGAATGAAAGACAAAATGTCTCAAAATCACTTTGAACTTCATAGAGGAGGATGCCAACGGAAGCTGAGGACATTATTAAGAAAAAGACAAATCCTTTGAAAATGGAAATTACCGTATCACACAATCTCCCAACCATGGGGTGGAATTAATGAGGAATTTGCCCAACATTCACAACTTCAAAATGATCTTCCAGGTGGCCAAAGGAAATTCACATTTACACTTCAATCGGAAATTCCTTTGTAGAATGTAAAAGAGGAGGGCTTAATTTTCTGAGATCACAAACAGCCATCCTCTTCCAGAGAGGAAGAGAGCCTGTGATAAAGACTGCCCCAGTATCTGTGAACTCTTCAGCTAATTAGAAAAGTGAATCTAATTTCACGCATTTCAGCTCCTATTAATTTATTCTGAGTTTGTTGTTAATGAAGCTGTGTGTTTATTTCTTAAGAAGAAAACATCAGAGAGGAAAAGAATGGGTATGAGGCTGTGCTGTTTATTCCTCTGACTTCATTATGTTAATTGAGGAAATAACATATGATTTAATGTATATTACAATGTCATCAACATAACTCTTGGTTAGCTACTAAAAGAGCCATGTGTGGTTAGTCCAAATGGGGAATCCATCTTAACAAGCCTAAAACACAGACCTTCTGGGTCACTGGACCGTGGGTCACGAGAGCACCTTTGGTGTTGATCAGAATGGATGTAATTGTTTCCAGACACATAGTCCCATCACGGTCACCTCATCCCACTGTCAACATCTACCTTCCCCTGAACATGAGTAGCAGGTTTTCCTTGGGAACTTAGGTTTCATCCCCCAAAGCTGATGTTGAAAAAAATCTAATGTTTATATCTCATGAAACAAGTAGTTAATGTTGGCTTTGGTACTGGAATTTCACATTTCTGCCTTGAGCCAGACCCCACTTGTCAGTATCAGGATTATATCTGGAATTGAACTTTTCCCATATTTGAGGCCAAAGTCTTCATTTTCCTTTGGTTAGTGCCAAGTCTGTCCAGATATTGCTGATACCAGCCTGTTAAAGAATTTTACATTTATTTAAACACTTACTTACCTTTCTAATCTTTACTGCTTAACTCTGAGTAGTTAATACTCTGAGTAATATCTGAACACCTAAATAAACTTTGTCCTGCAAGGACTATAGCTAATTTATGAAGAAAGGCTCAGGGCAGTCTCTAATGCCCGAAGTTTCCTATCAGACTGGGTGGCAAGGTATCTCTGTGGGAACAGGAAGGACAGAATATACTACTTCTTTGTAAAGCCCTTACAGCAATTGTAAATGCATAGTTATTTATAATAACTATTCATTTGTTTGAGCCTGTCTTTCATAGATTCTAAAATCTCTATCTGTCTTTTTAGTCTAGCTTGATTGAAATACAGGAGATGCTCAATAGATACCTGTTGAATGCTACAGGAAAGAGTTAAGCAGTAGAAATTGTAAAAGGTAAGGATCTACAGCAGACCCCGTGAGCCACTTTCCAATGATTTATTTACTCCCTCTTTCTTCTTTTTTAACTGTGGCAGACTTGTAAGCTGTTTCATTCACCGCCTAATCCAAACCACTTCAGCTTACATTCCTGTCTGTTCTATAGAGGCTATTGTTGTTTAGTTGCTAAGTCATGTCTGACTCTTTTGCAGCCCCATTGGACTATAGCCGCCAGTTTCCGCCGTCCATGGGATTTCCCAGGCAAGAATACTGGAGTGGGTTGCCATTTCCTTCTCCAGGGGATCTTCCTGACCCAGGGATAGAACCCACGTCTCCTGCATTGGCAGGCGAACTGTTAAGCATTGAGCCACTAGGGGAAGCCAGGCTATAAAGCCACTAGAAAGCTCCAAGCAACATTTCCAAAACTTCTTGCAGTAGAGTTCTGCAGGTGGTCTAGATCCTGCCAGGTAAGACCTCGATATGGATCAATGTGTGTCGGGGGAGAGGGGAGACTATGCAAAGAGTGAGGAGGTCTTCTGATGCAACAGATTGTATTTTCCCGAAGTGGCTATACTGTATTAGTTCTCTCATCAAGAGTTAAAGTCCATTTTCCCTCTCCTTAAGCTGGGTGAGACTTTGCGACTGTCTCCATGAGAATGCGGTTGAGGTGACACTGCAGGACTTCTGAGGCTAGACTACGATGAGAGATTGACTTCCATCTGGTTCTCTGTCCCTCTCTCTGCTAATGGCACCCAGCCCCCATGGTGTGAGGAAGCCCAGGCCGTGTGGAGATGCCAGAAGAGACAAAGAAAACTCTGCAGGGGGCCTGTTGGGACAGGTTTCCTCACTTCTGTTAAATAGACCCATAGCCCTAATAAACAGTGTCTCTTCTTCATCCAGCTGTGGTCCTTGGAAACATCTGTGTCCATCTTGCTATCAGCCAATGCATAGGGTGGGACAGCTCTCAGAAAACCAGAGAGAGAAAAGTTGGAGTGCTGAAGTACCCTGTATGGAGTTCCTTCTTCCCATCTCTGGGTTTCCTGGTAATGTGAGACGATAAACTCTCTCAGAGATACTTTGAGTTGAGGCTTTCTGTTACTTGTAGCTGAAAGCATCCTAATTGACCCAGAATTTGCTCCCAGACGGCTGTGGTCAGTTCCTGCCCTCTCTGTGTGTTCTGGGGACTAGGAGTCTCCCAAAGGAGCCATAGAGCCACAGAAAGCCAAGTGGGTCAAATGGAAGCAGAGCTTGTACTCTGAAAGTCAAGCCTGAAACTTCTGGGGTTTGGATCCGTTTTCTAGAATCTTCATCATCAGCTGGAATCTTCAAATCACCAGGACCTGATTTGTCCTTTCTTTTGAGGGTACATGTATGAGCTGAGCCTCCTTTGTACTTTAGAAATCATTTCCTGGAACTGAGAAGTGAAGAAGGAGGCAGGGAAAGATGTGACAGAGCAAAGAAGGCTTGCTAAAACGAAATAAAACTAAAATGTTACATTTCCCAGCCCAGTTCTGGCCAATAAGACATACATTTAAAGTTTCTAAGAAAGATGGGCTTTTCTTTCTTTCTGCCTAGATGGTGATGACTAGAGCCGCAGCAGCTATTCTGTGACCACGAGGAGAAGCAGAGACTGCAGACCTGACGTTTGTGAATCACTAACACAGCGCCACTGCCTACCTCTCTGGTTGTGTGGGGGGAAAATAACAACAGACTCTATATGTTTAAGTTCCATCTCTGTTTCTCTTAACTGAATATAAGTCCTAACTGATAGACTCTCCTTAAACTTGGGCCCCTGGGGCTGGGCCTGGGGAAGGTAGCTAAATATATGCCTAACTAGGATTCCTCTGGTGGTCCAGTGGCTAAAACTCTGTGCTCAGAATGCAGAGGGCCCTGGAGTCAATCCCTGCTTGGGGAACTAGATCCCACATGCACAATTAAGAGTTCGCATGCTTGCAACTAAGACTTGGTACAGCCAAATAAATAAATGTTTTAAAAAGACATGTCTGATTGATGTCTTGTTCCGTCTCTCCTTTTTTCCCTTTGTCTCTCTTCTTCATTTCTTCTTTCCCCATGGAGCATGTACTCTGTGCCAAGTTCTGTGCCATGCACTAGGAGAAGGAGTGAAACTGGGGGAACTCCTGCCACATGTTCTGTGGGATGATCTTATCCCTGGAGATAAGCCTGGGTCTCACAGATGCTTTGTAAGTCTCCCACCTCTGCATGTGTATTCTTTCTCTTCTTAGGGAGACAGGAGGGAGAGAGGGAAGAGGATAAATCTCTGAGTCAGACAGACCTGGGTTTGGAACCCAGATTGGCCACCTGCTGGCAGTGAGATCTCAGCTAAATCACTGAGCATAGGCACAGACTCTTCCGCACAGTGAGTTTAGGCATGGATTAAATGACACAGCAGTAGCTCTAAGTAGCTCTAGTGGGTGCCTACTCTAGCCAAGTGAGGCTCAGACGAGGGTTATATAATTTAAGAAAGAAGGAGGTGGGGATAAATATTGAGTAGACATCTGGAAGTATCTACCATGAATGGGAAAATAGGACCTCGCTCTGATTCCTTATTGACCCAGAGCAGTGCTTCCAGGTCTAGGGATAACATGCATACTCTCCTGGCCCCTACTTTACTCTGGGAATGAAAAGTTTCCCCTGGCTTTGCCCCTCCCCCTGTCACAACCCTGGTAGGGTTATCCCCACTCAGTGAGTGTGCTCAGGGTCCCGTGGTTCCAGCAAGACAGTTGGAGAGAATCCATGTGTCTGGGGACAGCTGAACCACAGCCTTCCTGCCCTGGCTGCACACCTGTTAGAAAACTATACTTAGAACAGTCAGTCTTGGAGCAAGGAAAAGAGAGAAGCCCAAGGAGAAAAGAAAAAAGGAAAGACACAGCCCAGAAAATGGAATGTTATTCCTGTGCAGCAAAGCCACGGCCTTAGGAAGAGGGACTGGCCTGTGGACAATTGTGGGGCTAGTCTGGAATTAGGAAAACCATGGCTGACATGATTTGGGAGATGCAAACTCTGCCCAAGCTGGCAATAAGCCTTGTCCTGAGAAGCCCTAAAAAGCCCTCTACAATCGGGGCTCCCAAATTTTTTGATTGTGGCACCTACAGGGAGGTGGCCCAGTGGTAAAAGAATCCACCTACCAATGCAGAAGATGCGAGAGACATGGGTTCTATCCCTGGGTCAGGATGATCCCCTGGAGGAGGAAATGGCAATCCACTCTAGTATTCCTGCCTGGAAATTTCCATGGACAGAGGAACCTGGCAGGCTATAGACCATAAGGTCACAGAGTCAGACTTGATTGAGCGCGCATGCAAGTCCTACAGAGAGAATAGAAGGTTTTGTTTTCTCCCATTCACTTGAATTTCCTTTAGGAAAAAACTCCAGGATTACAAAGAAAGAGAAGAAATGCAGCAAGTTAAATATATCATGTTGCCAACAGAATAAATGATTCACTTGCTAGTTACCTTAGAAGAATATGAACATACCTACTAAATTTTTGTGCTATAAAACAATTTCCTAAAAGCTTAAAAATAACTCAATAATTTTACTTTACTTATTCAAGTAGATAATATTCACAAGCAGTGCAACATACATGCACCTTCCTCCTTAGGCAATAGAGATATGAGTGATTCACATGGGAACATCAGACTTACAGGGTCTTGAAGTCTATTACAGGAATATTATCGGTTAAAAATCATTGATGCAAACCTGAATCACTATAGACTGTGAAATTAACCTAACGACCTATGAAAAGCCAAATGGATAATGTTAAAGCTCGGTGAAAAGAGACATTTAATAAAAATAGCAAGGTCATCAACAAGGAGAAAACCACAGTCAGTTCGGGGAGATACTGATGAAATACTGAAAATGCTTCCCCCAAATTGTGAAATTCTAACCATCTGCAAATGTGCACACAGGGTAGGAATTTGACAACATTGCTAAAGATTAGTTGGCAGCTAAATTTCTTAGCAAAGGACACAATCAAAGTCTGGGGTCACTTTCACTGATGAATAGCACATTTAGTAACATTTCATGACTCATTCATTAGGTTGTGTGTGTATGTGTGTAGTAGTTCAATAGGGGTCAACTCTGTGGCTCCATGGACTGTAATCTGCCAGGCTCCTCTGTCCTTGGAGACTTCTAGGCAAGAATCCTGGAGTGGGTTGCCATTTCCTACTCCAGGGGATCTTTCTCGACCCAGGCTCTGAACCCACATCTCATGAATCCTCCTGCATTGGCCCTGTGCCAATTCACCCCTGCGCCACCTGGGAAGCCCAAGTGTTACTAGTAAGTAACCCTTAGTTGCCTCAAAATACGAGAGACTATAGAGGCATGAGTCAATTAGCTCTCAGACTTGAAGAGAGAACTTGCACTTTTGGGTCCTGTGATCCATTTGGGAGCCTCTGTGGCCTGGTAGGTATCCTCAGGACACTCGAGGAAACTGCCTTCAACGAGTAGTTCTCACCTCCTGGAGGCCTTTTCTTCTGCAAGTATCTTTTCTCAGTGTTATAAAAAATTTTCTCTGTACTAGATTACTTTGCTTAGCACAGAAATTGGCTGTAATGATTCCCATCTTAAAACTTGCTTTCAGCATTTATTGTTTGTAGATTTTTTATAATGGCCATTCTGACTGGTGGGAGGTGATACCTCACTGTAGTCTTGATTTGCATTTCTCTAATAATAAACAATGTTATGTATCTTTTCATGTGCCTCTTGGCCCATCTGTGTATCTTCTTTGGAGAAACATCTATTTAGGTCTCCTGCTATTTGTTGATTGAGTTGCTTGCTTTTTTGATATTTAGCTGTATGAACTCCTTGCATATTTTGGAGATTAATCCTTTATCAGTTGCTTTGGTTGCAAATATTTTTTTCCATTCTAAGGGTTGTCTTTTCATCTTGTTTATGGTTTCCTTTGCTGTACACCAGCTTTTAAGTTTAATTAGGTCCCATTTTGATACAACCACTATGGGAGTTTCTTAAAAAAGTAGAAATAAAGCTTCCATATGACCAACAATCCCACTACTGGGCATATACCCTGAGAAAACCATAATTCAGAAAGACACATGTACCACAGTGTTCATTTCAGCACTATTTACAATAGCCAGGATATAGAAACAACCTAAATTTCCATTGACGGAGGAATGGATAAAGATAAAGAAGAAGATGTATATGATGGAATATTACTCAGTCATTAAAAGGAACAAAATTGGGTAATCTGTACTGATGTGGATGAACCTAAAGTCTATCCAAAGAGTGAAGTAAGTCAGAAAGAGAAAAATAATACCATACATTAATGCATATATATGGAATCTAGAGAAATGGAACAGATTTGCAAGGTAAGAATAGAGATGCAGATGTAAAGAATGAACATGTGGACATGGCGATGAGGGGGAAAGGAGAGTGGGGGACAAACCGAGAGAGCAACACTGACATATATACACTACCAGGTGTAAAATAGAAACTAGGGAGAAGCTGCTTTATGCACAAGGAGCTCAGCTCAGTGCTCTGTGATGACACAGAGGGTGGGATGGGCGTGGACAGGAGGAAGGGCATGTATGTATATGTATAGCTGATTTACATTGTTGTACAGCAGAAACTAACACAACACAGTATAGCAATTATACTCCAATAAAAAAAAGCAATGCTTACTTCTTTGCGCTCATACCCCTTCCAGCTCTTCCCACTGTTCTCTCCTCACTATAGCAACAAAACTCCTCAAGAGTTGACCATGTGTAGTGTCCCCATTGTCCCACTAAGTCAACTTTAGACGAGGTTGCAATTGATTTCCACAATGGATGCACCTATTATTCTTGTTAATGTCAACAGTAGGGTAACCAGCTCATTCCTATATGCATGAGACTTCCTCAGTTTTTAAAATGGAATATCACACATTCTAGGAACCACCTCAGTCCTGGGCAAATCCAGATAGCAAGTCACTCCTGAGGGCCTCCATGTTATTGAATCCACTGATGAAGTCCTTTTCTTACTTGACTTTTCAGCAAACATTTCAAAAATCACCTTTGTAGAGATATATCTTAACATGCAATAAGTGTCATGTACTTAAAGTCTATAAATTTGTAAGGTCTGATATATATGTACGCCCTTGAGACCACAGCAATCAAGATAATGAACACATCCATTCACCACCAAAAGTTTCTTCATGTCAGTTTGCAGTTCCCTCTCTCTGACACCTGCCCCTACTCCAGTCTACTTGTGTGTTAGCTCTCTATCGCTGTGTAAGGAATGACCCCTCAATGTGTCAGCTTAAAACAATAAACATCTATCATCTCTCATTTTCTGTGGGTCAGGAATCTGGGCACAACTTACCTGGGTGCTTCTGCCTCAAGGGCTCTCCCAGGGTTGTTACCAAGATGTTGACCAGGGCTATGGCCTCCTCTCACAGCGTGACGAGGTCAAGAGCTGCATTTAAGCTCACTCATAGGTATGTTGGCAGGATTCAATTTCTAACAAGCTGTTCACTTCCATTTCCCATCAGCCTGTCCTTAGTGCAGCTTCCAACGTGGCAGCTGTTTTCATCAGAGAGAAAAAGAGAAAGAAATCGTTATCTCTTTATAACCTAATCTCAAAAGTGAAATCTCATCATTTTTGCCATATTCTGTTCATCAGAGTAAATAGGTCCAGCCCACTCTCAAGAAAAAGGAATTACACAAGGGAGGTGGCAATTTTAAGCAGTCATTTTAGAGACTGCTTACCATATCAGAGAGTCATTGATTGATCATTGATAAGCTTTCTGTCAATATCAATTGGTTCCAAATTGGGAAAGGAGTACATCAAGGCTGTATATTGTCACCTTGCTTATTTAACTTATATGCAGAGTACATCATGAGAAACGCTGGGCTGGACGAAGCACAAGCTGGAATCAAGATTGCCAGGAGAAACAGCAATAACCTCAAGTATGCAGATGACACCACCCTTATGGCAGAAAGCGAAGAGGAACTGAAGAGCCTCTTGATGAAAGTGAAAGAGGAGAGTGAAAAAGCTGGCTTAAAACTCAACATTCAAAAAATGAATATCACGGCATCCACTCCCATCACTTCATGGCAAATAGGTGGGGAAACAATGGAAACAGTGACAGACTTTATTTTCTTGGGCTCCAAAATCACTGCAGATGGTGACTGCAGCCATGAAATTAAGAGACACTTGGAAGAAAAGCTATGACCAACCTTAGACAGCATACTAAAAAGCAGAGATATAACTTTGCCGACAAAGGTCCATCTAGTGAAAGCTAAGGTTTTCCCAGTAGTCATGTACAGATATGAGAGTTGGACCATAAAGAAAGCTGAGTGCTGAAGAATTGATGCTTTTGAACTGTGGTGTTGGAGAAGACTCTTGTGAGTCACTTGGACTGCAAGGAGATCCTAAGGGACCCTAAAGTCCATCCTAAAGGAAACCAGTCCTGAATGTTTACTAGAAGGAATGATACCTGATGCAAAGAACTGACTCATTGGAAAAGACCCTGATGCTGGGAAAGATTGAAAGTAGGAGGAGAAGGGGACGACAGAGTGTGAAATGGTTGGATGGCACTACCAACTCGATGGACATGAGTTTGAGTAAGCTCTGGGAGTTGGTGATGGACAGGGAACCCAGGTGTACTGCAGTCCATGGAGTCACAAAGAGTTGGACATGACTGAGAGATGGAACTGACTGAATATAGATTAGTTTGCATGCTCTAGAGTTTTGTGTAAATGGAATCATTCAGTATGGAGCCTTTCTCTGTCTATATTGTTTCTATCAGTGCAATAATTTTGAGATTCACTTATGTTGTTGCATCTATCAACATTTCATTCTTTTTATTGCTGAGTAGTGTTCCCTTGTATGATTACACTGCCATTTGTTTAATCTGTTCGTCTGTTGATGGA
This sequence comes from Antilocapra americana, assembly GCA_007570785.1. NCBI lineage: Eukaryota > Metazoa > Chordata > Mammalia > Artiodactyla > Antilocapridae > Antilocapra > Antilocapra americana. The sequence continues at coordinate 3,175,391 of ML661891.1, read as the reverse complement.
CCTTTGAGTCATTTACAGTTTTTGCCTTCTACAAATAAATATTCCGTGAACATTCATCTATGAGTTTTTGTTGGGATATGTGCTTATATTCTCTTGGGTAAATATTCAGAAGTGGAAAAGCTAAAACATGTGGCAAGTCTATATTTAACTTTTTAAAAAGCTGACAAACTATTTCCCAAAGTAGTTGCACAATTTGATAATCCCACTGGCAGTATTTCAGTTTCTCTACATCCTTGCCAATACTTGGTATGGTCAGGATTTTTAATTTTAGTAATTTTAATGCCTCATTGTGGTTTTAGTTTGCATTTCCCTAATGATTAATTGGGCTTCCCTGGTGGCTCAGCAGTAAGGAATCTGCGTGCCAATGCAGGAGATGTGGATTTGATCCCTGGCTTGGGAAGATCCCCTGGAGAAGGAAATTGCAACCCACTGCAGCATTCTTGCCTGGGAAATCTGATGGACAGAGGAGCCTGACAGGCTACAATCCATGGGATTGCAAAAGAGTTGGACACGACTTAGCAACTAAAAACAACAAAAATAACAAATGATTAATTATGTTGGACATTTTCATGTGCTTATCTACTATTCTTTTTTAAAAAGTTTTGCCCATTTTTAATTAGGTTGTTCGTTTTCTTATTTAGTTTTGTAAGTACTTTATATATTCTGTGTGTATGTTCTTCAACAGGTAAATGATTTGTAGATATTTTCTTCCAGTCTGTGATTTATCTTTTATTCTCTTAATAGTATTTTTATTGCAATGGTGAATGGGACTGTTTCCTCAATTTCTTTCTCTGGTTTTTCATTGTTAGTGTATAAGAATGCAAGAGATTTCTGTGTATTAATTTTGTATCCTGTGTGTGAGTGCCTGCATGCTCAGTCGCTCAGTCATGTCTGACTCTGTGACCCTGTGGACTGTAGCCTGCCAGACTCCTCTGTCCATGGAATTTTTCAGGCAAGAATACTGGGGCAGGTTGCCATTTTCTTCTCCAGGGGATCTTCCTGACCCAGGGATTGAACCGGAGTCTCCTGTGTCTCCTGCATTGGCAGGCAGATTCTTTACCAGCTGAACCACTGGGAAAACCCTGTGACTTTATACTAAATTCATTGATTAGCTCTAGTAATTTTCTGGTGGCATCTTTAGGGTTTTCTACATATTATATCATGTCATCTGCCAACAGTGAGAGTTTTATGTTTTCTTTTCTTATCTGGATTCCTTTTCTTTCTTTTTCTTCTCTGATTGCTGTGGCTAGGACTTCCAAAACTGTATTGAATAGTAGTGGTAAGAGTGGGCACCCTTGTATTGTTCCTGATTTCAGAGGAAATGTGATCAGTTTTTCACTATTGACAACAATGTTTGTTGTGGATTTGTTGTATATGGCCTTTATTATGTTCAGGTAGTTTCCTTTTATGCCCATTTTATGAAGAATTTTTATCAAAGATGGTTGTTGAATTTTGTTGAAAGCTTTCTCTTCATCTGTTGAGATGATCATATGGTTATTTTTCAGTTTGCTAATATGGTGCATCACATTTATTGATTTGTGTATACTGAAGAATCCTTGCATCCTTGGGATAAACTCCACTTGATTATGGTGTTTGATGCATTCTTATACACAAATAATGAAAAATCAGAAAGAAAAATTAAGGAAAAAATTCCATTCACCACTGTAACAAAAAGTATAACATACCCAGGAATAAATCTACCTTAGCTCCAATACTTTGGCCACCTGATGCAAAGAGCCAATTCATTGGAAAAGATTCTGATGCTGGGAAAGATTGAGGGTAGGAGGAGAATGGGGCAACAGAAGATGAGATGGTTGGATAGCATTACTGACTCAATGGACATGAGTTTGAGCAAGCTCCCAAAGACAATGAAGTTCAGCGAAGCCTGGCACACTGCAGTCCAGGGTCAGATATGACTCAGTGACTGAACAGCAACACAGAAACAAAAAACCTATTTGCAGAGAACTAAGACACTGATGAAAGAAATCAAGGAAAACACAAACAGATATACCATATTTTTGGATTGGAAGTATCAACATTGTGAAAATGACTACATCATCCAAAGCATTCTACAGATTCCATGCAATCCTTATCAAATTACCAATGGCATTTTTCACAGAACTAGAACAAAAAATTTTATAATTTGTATGGAAACACAAAAGACTCCAAATAACCAAAGCAATCTCGAGAAAGAAAAGTGGAGCAGGAGAAATCAATCTTCCTGGCTTCAGGCTTCAAACTATACTACAAAGCTATAGTAACCAGGACAGTTTGATAGATAGAAAGATAAACCCGTGCATCTATGGGCATCTTATATTTGACAAAAGAGGCAAGAATATACAATGGAGAAAAGACAGCCCCTTCAATAAATGGTGCTAGGAAAACTGGACAGCTACATGTAAAAGAATTTCATCCACAGAGTTTGTGAATTTCATTCATACACTAAAATAAACTCAAAATGGATTAAAGATCTAAGTGTTAGGCCAGAAACTATAAAGGTCTTAGAGGAAAATGTAGGCAGAACACTCTTTGACATAAATTGCAGCAAGAACCCCTCTGAACCACCTTCTAGAATAATGGAAATAAAAACAAAAATAAATAAGTAAAGGACTTAATTAAATTTAAAAGCTTTTGCACACCAAAGGAAAATATAAACCAGGTGAAAGGAAAACACTCAGAATGGGAGAAAATAACTGAAAATGAAGCAACTGACAAAGGATTAATCTCCAAAATATACAAGCAGCTCATGCAGCTGATAGCAGACAAATAAACAACTCAATCAAAAAACGGGCAGAAGACCTGAACACATTTCTCCGAAGAAGATATACAGATGGCCAAGAGGCACATGAAAAGATGCTCAATATTATTCATTATTAAATAAATGCAAATCAAAACTATAACGAGGTATTAACCCCCACCAGTCAGAATGGCCAGCATAAAAAAATCTACAAACAATAATTGCTGGAGAGGATGTGGAGAAAAGGGATCCCTCTTGCACTGTTGGTAGGGATATAAATTGATACAGCCACTATGGAAAACACTATGGAGATTACTTAGAAACTAGGAATAAAACTAACATATGACCCAGCAATGCCACTATTGGGCATATAGCCTGAGAAAATCATAATTCAAAAAGATGTGTGAGCCCCAATATTCTTGCAGCACTATTTACAATAGCCAGCACATGGAAGCAACCTAGATGTTCATCAACAGATGAACGGATAAAGAAGTTGTGGTGCCTATATACAATGGAATATTACTCAGTCATAAAGGAATGAATGTGAATCAATCAAACTGAAATGGATGAACCTAGAGCTTGCTATACAGAGTGAAGCAAGTCAGAAGGGGAGAAACAAATATGGTATAGTAACGCATATGTATGGAATCTAGAAAAATGGTACTAATGAATCTATTTGCAGGATAGGAATAGAGATGCAGATGGAGAGAAGGGACTTGTAGACACAGTAGGGGAAGGAGAGGGTGGGACAAACTGAGTAGGCAGCATTGACATGTATACTACCGTGTGTGAAATAGATAGTGGGAAGCTACTGTATAACACAGGGAGCACAGCCGGGCACTCTGTGATGACCTATAGGGGGGAGACTGAGGGGCTTGGGAGGGCGGCTGAAGAGGGAGGGACACACACACACACACATATATAGAGTTATCACTGTTTTGCATTGTTGTATGGTAGAAACCAACACATTGTAATCATCCTCCAATTAAAAGACTAAAATAATTAAAATAGCATTTTTAAAAGAGCAGAAAGTTTTAATCTTTAAAAAAAGTTTACTTTCTTAATTTTTCTTTTATAGATTGTATTAAATCTGTTTCACGTAAGATTATAAAGATTTTATCCTATGTTTTCTTCTACAAGTTTTATAGTTTTACAGACTCACAGATTCAGAGAACAGACTTGTGGTTGTCAAGCGAGATCGAGGGGAGGGAAGAATTGGGAGTTTGGGATTTGTTGTTGCTGTTTAGTCGCTAAGTCATGTTTGACTCTTTTGTGACCCTATGAACAACAACATATGGAGCTGAGCATTTAAGTCAGTTTGGACCTTGTTACTTGATGGTGTAGGTAAAATAGACAAATTTGATGACTGGGGTGTGTGTGTGCTTAGTCGTGTCTGACTCTGCAGCCTAATGGACTATAGCCTGTCAGGCTCTTCTGTCCATAGGATTTCCCAGGTAAGAATACTGGAGTGAGTTACCAATTCCTCCTCCAGGGGATCTTCCTGACCCTGGGATTGAACCCACATCTCCTGCATTGTAGGGGGATTCTTTATCATTGAGCCACCAGGGAAGCCAGTTTGGGGATAGCAGATGTAAACAATTATTACAGGATGGATAAACAAAAAGGTCCTACTGTATAGCACAGGGAACTATGTATTTAATGACCTGTGATGAACCATAACAGAAAAGGAATATGAAAAAGAGTAAATATATGTATAACTGAACTGCTTTGCTGTGCAGCAGAAATTGGCACAACATTGTAAACCAACTCACTTCACTAAGATTTAAAAAGTAAAAGTTTTATAGTTTTAGTGTTTGCATTTGGATCTACGATTCATTTTGAGTTAATATTTGTTAATAGTGCAAGGTATGAATCAAAGTTCATTTTCTTGCATATAGACAGCTAATTGTTCTTGCATTGTTGATAAGAATATCTTTTCTCCATTAAATAGCCTTTGCACTGTTGCTGAAAATCAATTGGCCCTGTGTGGATCTATTTCTAGATTCTATTTTCTTTTTTTATTGATTTGCTGGTCTTTACAGCAATACTTATCTTGATAACTGTAGCTTTAGAGTAAGTTATTAAATTAGGCAGTTAGTCCTCCCACTTTTTTCTTCTTTTATAACTTTATTTGGTTCCTCTAGGTCTTCACTATTTCAATATGAATTTTAGAACCAGCTTATCAATTTCTAAAAAAAAAAGCCTGCTAGTATTTTGGCGAGGATTGCTTTAAATCTGTATATTAATTTGGGGAGAAATAACATCTTATTAAGTCTTCCTACCCTTGAACACAACATATTTCATCATTTATTTAGTTTACTTTTTTTTTTTTTGGCTGCCTTGGGTCTTAGGTATGGCACACAGAATCTTTTGTTGTAGATGGATTCTACAGCATGTAGATCTTAGTTCCCCAACCAGGGATCAAACCATGTCCCCTGAATTGCAAGGCAGATTCTTAACCACTGGACCACCAGGGAAGTCCCTCTCTATTTATTTAGATCTTTAACTTTTCTCAGTATTGTTTTATACTTTTCAGTGTTTAGATCTTTCACATCTTTTGTCAGATTTGTCCCTAAGTAGTATTTGTGTATGCTATTATAATTGATATTTTTAAAATGTCAACTTATGATTGTTCATTGCTGAAAACTAGAAATATAATTGATTTTTGTATATTGATCTTGTATCCTGTAATAGTGCAAACATTAATTCTAGCAGTTTTTGGAGGTAAATTTCATTAGATTTTATATATAGGTGATTCAGTTCAGTTCAGTTCAGTTGCTCAGTTGTGTCCAACTCTTTGTGACCCCATGGACTGTAGCACATCAGGCTGCCCTGTCCATCACCAATTCCTGAAGTTTACCCAGACTCATGTACATTGAGTCAGTGATGCCATCCAACCATCTTATCCTCTGTTGTCCCCTTCTTCTCCCACCTTCAATCTTTCCCAGAATCAGGGTTTTTTCAAATGAGTCAGCTCTTCGCATCAGGTGGCCAAAGTATTAGAGCTTCAGCTTCATCAGTCCTTCCAATGAACACTCAGGACTGATTTACTTTAGGGTAGACTGATTGGATCTCCTTGCAGTCCAAGGACTTTCAAGAGTCTTCTCCAATACATATAGATCAATGGAACAAAATAGAAAGCCCGGAGATAAATCCACGCACCTATGGACACCTTATCTTTGACAAAGGAGGCAAGAATATACAATAGAGAAAAGACAATCTCTTTAACAAGTGGTGCTGGGAAAACTGGACAGCCACTTGTGAAAGATTGAAACTAGAACACTTTCTAACACCATACACAAAAATAAACTCAAAATAGATCAAAGATCTAAACATAAGACGAGAAACTATAAAACTCCTAGAGGAAAACATAGGCAAAACACTCTCCAACATAAACCAAAGCAGGATCCTCTATGACCCACCTCCCAGAATATTGGAAATAAAAGTGAAAATAAACAAATGGGACCTAATTAAAATTAAAAGCTTCTGCACAAAAAAGGAAACTAAAAGCAAGGTGAAAAGGCAGCCTTCAGAATGGGAGAAAATAATAGCAAATGAAGCAACGGACAAACAATTAATCTCAAAAATATACTGCAGCTCCATTCCAGAAAAGTAAACGACCCAATCAAAAAGTGGGCCAAAGAACTAAACAGACATTTCTCCAAAGAAGACATACAAATGGCTAACAAATACATGAAAAGATGCTCAATATCACTCATTATCAGAGAAATGCAAATCAAAACCACAATGAGGTACCACTTTACACCAGTCAGAATGGCTGCCATCCAAAAGTCTACAAGCAATAAATGCTGGAGAGGATGTGGAGAAAAGGGAACCTTCTTACACTGTTGGTGGAAATGCAAACTAGTACAGCCACTGTGGAGAACAGTGTGGAGATTCCTTAAAAAGCTGCAAATAGACCTGCCATATGACTCAGCAATCCCACTGCTGGGCATACACACTGAGGAAACCAGAATTGAAAGAGACACGTGTACGCCAATGTTCATTGCGGCATTGTTTACAATAGCCAGGACGTGGAAGCCACCTAGATGTCCATTAACAGACGAATGGATAAGAAAGCTGTGGTACATATACACAATGGAATATTACTCAGCCATTAAAAAGAATTCATTTGAATCAGTTCTACTGAGGTGGACGAAACTGGAGCCTATTATACAGAGTGAAGTAAGCCAGAAGGAAAAAAACCAATATAGTATACTAACGCATATATATGGAATTTAGAAAGATAGTAATGATAATCCTGTATGCGAGACAGCAAAAGAGATGCAGATGTATAGAACAGTCTTTGGACTCTATGGGAGAGGGCAAGGGTGGGATGATATGGGATAATGGCATTGAAACATGTAAATTATCATACGTGAAATCAATCGCCAGCCCAGGTTTGATGCTTGATACAGGGTGCTCAGGGCTGGTGCACAGGGATGACCCAGAGAGATGGAATCCGGAGGGAGGGGGGAGGGGGGTTCTGGAAGGGGAACACATGTATACCCATGGCGGATTCATGTCAATGTACGGCAAAACCAACACGATAATGTAAAGGAAATAAATAAATAAATAAAATTTAAAACAAAACGAAACAAAACAAAAGCATCAATTCTTCAGTGCTCAGTTTTCTTTATAGTCCAACTTGCATATCTATACATGACTACTGGAAAAACCATAGCCTTGACTAGACGGACCTTTGTTGGCAAAGTAATATCTCTGCTTTTCAATATGCTGTGTAGGTTGGTCATAACTTTCCTTCCAAGATGTAAGCGTCTTTCAATTTCATGGCTGCAGTCACCATCTGCAGTGATTTTGGAGCCCCAAAATAAAATCAGCCACTGTTTCCACTGTTTCGCCATCTGTTTGCCTTGAAGTGATGGGATTAGATGCCATCACCTTAGTTTTCTGAATGTTTGAGCTTTTTACTCTCCTCTTTCACTTTCATCAAGAGGCTCTTTAGTTCTTCACTTTCTGCCATAAGGGTGGTGTCATTTGCATATCTGAGGTTATTGATATTTCTCCCGGCAATCTTGATTCCAGCTTGTGCTTCTTCTAACCCAGCATTTCTCATGATGTACTCTGCATATAAGTTAAATAAGCAGGGTGACAATATACAGTCTTGACGTATTCCTTTTCCTATTTGGAACCAGTCTGTTGTACCATGTCAGTTCTAATTGTTGCTTCCTGACCTGCATACAGGTTTCTCAAGATTGCCATTACATGATATTAGTTGCAGGTTTTTCATAGATTCTTCTTTATCAAGCTAAAGATCTCTCTTCTATTCCTATTTTGTTGAGATATCTGTTTTTTAAGTCATACAGGGATATTGGATTTTGTCAAATGGTTTTTCTGAATCTATTGAGATGATCATATGGTTTTTCTTTTCTGTTAATATGACTCATATGGACTTAGAAAACAGGACAGTATGAGAAATGGAAAGAATAGGTCAGTATTATATAGATTAAAAAAGTAGAAATCCTCAGCAAAACAGTAGCAAACAGAATCCCACAATGGGTAAAAAAGGTTATGCATTATTATCAAATTGGGTTTATCCCAGGAACACAAGTTTGATGTAATATTTGAAACATTTTTAATGGGGAGAGGTTCATTTCTGGTTTACTAGTTTCATCTTAGTTTTACTTTTTAGAGGTTAATTTTAAAATAACATTTTACTTTATAATTATGGAAAACACTTATATAAGTACAAAGTCAAATCTATAAAACAAGGTATATTTAAAGAAGTCCAATTTCTATTATATCCTTGACTCCTGTACAAATTTTCTCCCTCTTTTTTGGTAATCATTTCTGATAAAAAACTATGATTTATGTTTACATTAAAAATATAATTTTCTTACTCTCTTTTGGATAAATGGTAGCATACTATACACATTTTTTTAAACATCTTACCTTATTGAAATATATATTGGAAACCTCTCTTTACTGGTGCATAGAAATGATTCCTATTCTTTGTTATGGTTGCATATAATTCCATGAAATAGATAAATGATGGTCTGTTCCACAGCTCCTATTGTTGGAAGAGTCAGGGGACTTTTGTACTTGCAACTAGGTTTGTAATGAATAGCCTTGCACACGCCTTTTTGTATTTTTACCATTTTATCTTTAGGATGTACTCCCAGTGGGATTGCTAGATTGAAGAGTGAATGCCTAGATAATTTTGCCAAATTCCTTTCCACAGGGATTGTCTGATTTTGCATTTCCACCACCAAATTATGAAAGTGTCTATTTCCAAGAGCTTCACTGACAGAGTAGTTGTCAAAATTTTGAATTTGGGCCCTCCTAATAGATGAGGATGAAATCCAGGTTTACATTTTTCTTGTGGTGAGCAAGGTTGAGCATCTTTTCTTACAGTGAAGAGCCATTCATCTGCATTTCTTTTCTGTTAATGGTCTGTTCGTGTCTCTTGCTTATTTTTCTAAATTGTTGCTCATTTCTCTATTTTAGAAACTCTATTAAATATTAGAGATGTTAACTCTCTGGAGGCTTCTCTGATGGTAAAGAATTTACCTGCAATGCAGGAGACGCAGGAGACATGGGTTCAAGGAGGGGAGATTCCCTGTAGGAGGAAATGGCAACCTATTCCAATATTTTTGCCTGGGAAATCCCATTGACAGAGAAGCCGGGTGGTTGCAAAAAATCAGACATGACTGAGCAACTAAGCATGCATGCTCTTTGTAATATAAACTGATACTGTTTTCCCCCAGTGTGTTGGTTCAGACAATTTTCCTAACAGAATAAGGAGTCCAAGTGTAGGTGGTTGTCGTCATTGGCTCAGTGGCCCAACAGTGTCAAGGCCAACCTCTCTGAGATTCTCTAGGTGTTTCTCTTAGAGACACATTATGATCATGTTAAAGCAGGTAGGACTAGAAAAGGATGGCTCCAGAAACATCTGTCCTTTCTATTAGGAAGGTGAAAGCTTTCTCAGAAGCCCTCAACCAATTTGCATTCATATTTAATTGGCCAGAACTAGGTTCAAAGAATCCGCCTGCAATGCAGGAGACCCTGGTTCATTTCCTGGGTCGGGAAGATCTGCTGGAGAAGTGACAGGCTACCCACTCCAGTATTCTTGGGATTCCCTGGTGTCTCAGCTGGATAAGAATCTTCTGCAATGCTGGAGACCTGGGTTCAATCCCTGGGTTGGGAAGATCCCCTGGGGAAGGAAACAGCTACCCACTCCAATATTCTGGCCTGGAGAATTCCATGGATTGTATAGTCCATGGGGTTGCAAAGAGTCAGACACGACTGAATGACTTTCACTTTCAGATTCAGAGAAAGCTAGGAGAGAAAAGACTTAATTTTTTCAGCCTCTAGAGTGGAGATGGGTAAGGAGAAGGGAATGCATGTTGAATTACTCACCAAACTGAGCTGGTGAAGTTCAGCTCCGATGGAAGGCTCATCCTTTCTCCTATTCTGTGACATGTCTGAGAACCCAAGGTGAATCAGTAGCTGGCCTCACAGCTCCAAAAGGGAATTCAGTCTTGGATACATCAGTAGAGATTTAGTGTCTGCAGCAAGGAATATGGGATAACATTAGAGACCCACGTTTCACCCTAGGACTGAAGAAACACTGCTAAGTAGGAGCATGTCCACAGGAAAGCAACTAGGTTAGGAGGGTGAGGGCCCCAGAAATCTTGCTCCATCAAGAATAAGTGGAAGAGGAACTTCCCTGGTGGTCCAGTGGCTTAAGATTCCATGCTCCCATTGCAGGGGGCCTAGGTTCAGTTGCTAGTCAGGGAACTAGATCCCACACACTGCAACTAAGATCTGGTGCAGCCAAATAAATAAATAGATATTTTAACAAAAGAATAAATGGAAAGATGTGGACATGTTACACTAGAGAAGATATGGAAGGAAGCAAGATATGTTTTGCTGAAAATCTGAAGGACTGGCCTGTGGAATAAATGAGATTTGGTCTATGGTAACAATTGGCGCATGTGTGAGTGAGGCAGTTTTCAGATGGGTTTGGGATAAGAAAATTTGGGATGGGTTTCTTCATGAGTGGTGAACTTCCTATCCACTGTGTAATCAGTCTTGCTGCTCTCATGGTTCCATCCTTTGGTGCTCTTACGTTTTATCCTCCATCACTGTGTCAATGACTCTCCAACCTAGTCTCCAACGATCTCCAACCTAGAGGTTTCTAGTTCCATCCTCTCTCCTCTCTCCCAAGGCTCCAGACTCCTGTCTTCACCCCACAGTGAAGCTCTTGCTTAAAGTGTGGGATCAGTCAAGATCTCACCAGGAAATAGAAACCGCTGGGATATTTAAAATGAAAAATGTTAATGAAAGGAATTTGTTGAACAACAGGTGATAGAAGGGCCAAGAAGTCAAACAGAAGACAGTGAGACAATTCAAAGATTAACAGTGGCAGGAAGAAAAACAAGGGGGAGAATATGTATATGAGTAGCTGATTCACTTTGCTGTACAGCAGAAAATCACACAACATTGTAAAGCAACTCTATTACAATAAAAATTGAAACAAAACAAAATAAAAAATAGTAGCAGGAAGAGCTATCACCTGGGGCTGAAAGGTGCTCAGTAGACACTTAAACCAAGTGGGCTTGTTTGTCATGTACTAGAGGAATGCAAAGACACAGCAGTTGATGGAGATGCAATTAAGGCAGAGAGAGAAGTAGTCTGGCTACGCCAACCCTGACTCCACTTCCTGCCAGTGCTCCCCACACATTCAGAAGCCAGAGAGCAGGAGAAAGGTGAAGGAGAATGGGCAGAGGACAGGTAGGTACACAAGTGAAGCCTCTTACATTTCTGTTCTTTCCTCCCTCTGTTCCCCAGGCCTGAGACTACAGAGGGATCTGGGGAAGCTGGACAAAGTAAGCATGTGGGTTGGAGTCCCCAGTTGGTGTCCGGTGTTTCAAAAAGCATAGCATCTTCTGGGGATGATAGAAGATGCCTCCCAGGAAGGGCAATACACAGGCTGGGTTTTGGAGGATGAATAGAACCTCTTTAGGTGGATGAGGTAGGAAAATCCTTTCCAAGAAAAGGTTAATTTAAGACTGTATACTAAAGCCCAGAAGTGGGGAAAAAATCATGGTGTGTCTTAGGAACTGAAATGACTCAGTGTGGCTGGAGCCCTGGGTGTGAAGATATTAGATTTATTAAATAAATAAATAAAATAACTTGTTAACTGATTTTACATGGGGTGACAAAGATGGAGGGTCTGAGGATACATTTAGGTTTCTGCTCAAGGCCTGGAGAGGGTTGGTTGTGTCATTAAGCTTAACAATGAGAGGGACTCCCTGAGTTGTGGTTCTATGGCGGTTGTGAACATGGGGGTGGGGATAATTAATTACACTTTAGACATGTCAAATGTGTGATTCCCATGCAATATCAAAGTTAAGATGTCTAGGAAGGGTATGAGCTGGAATTTTGGGGAACAGGTCTAGTCTGAAGATGTCAATTTGGAAATGTTTGGAGGTTTAATCCTTAGGAGTCTATGTGATCACCCAAGGGAACTGTGATGAGGAAGGCAGCATTATGGCAGAAGGTAGATCCCTGGGAAAGGTCATCTTTTAAGGGGTAACAGGGGAAACAGAGGCAGGAAACATCCTAAGAAGGAATAATCAGTGAAGTTGGAAGAGACTCAAGAGAATGGTATGTTACAGCTGGGGACCACAACTGACACAGGATTAAGAGAATCTACTATGTTTGGCAATGAGAAAATCATGGGTTATCCTCGTGAGACCTGTGTCTGGGAGAGGGTTGGTGTGGAAACCAGCCTATAATGGAGAAAAGAGATGGGGAAACGGGGCCAGGGAGAATAGTCCGGTTTTTAGGGAAGGCTGGCTGTGAAGGATGGAAAGTGTCAGGATAATTTGGGGAGACCTGGGTCCAAGGATGACCAGAGATACTGTGGTCCAATGGTTAAGACTTTGCCTTTCAATGCAGAGGACATCGGGGTTCAGTTCCTTGTCAGAGAGCTAAGATCCCACATACATTGCGGCCAAAAACAAAATATAAAACAGAAGTAATATTGTAATAAATTCAATAAAGACTTTAAAGAAATAAATAAAATATGGAAGAGGCTTGAAGGACACAGGAAAATGTGGTCATTGATTAAAGGAGGCTCTCAAGGGGATAGATTGGTGTGAGGGTAATTACAGATGTACACATGTGTTTGGGGCAGGAGAAAAGGCAGGCCTTCCTCTGAGACTTAGAGCAGGAGAGTGCAAGCATCCGGAGCAATGTATATGAATTATGTGCACAGCCTGTCCTAAGAAATTCACAGTCTAATAGGGAGAAGGGACATGGTGCTTTGGGCTTCAAGATACAGAAACTCACTCAGAAGTTGAAGGTTAGTGTGAAACCATAGAAAAACATATGTGCTGGCTTCTGCCCCCCGTTCCTGGCACAGAGCTCCTAAAACTCCTGAAATGTGCCGGGTGGTAGGACAGTCTTTGTTCTAATGTGGCAGTGCTTGGTGGGCTCCTGGATGAGGTCTGTCCACCAGGAAGAGCAAGGCGTGATTAGAAGATTGGAGCTTTCAGCTCTACCCTTATCCTCCATGAAGGGGAAGGAGAAAGAGATTGGAGATTTTGTTAATGACTGATCATGTCTACTTTAGGAAGCCTCCACAAAGATCCTCACAATGTGGGTTCGAGGAGCTTCCAGGCATGTGAACACATCAGTGTGTTAGGAGGGTGACACACCCCAGATTCATGGGCACAGATGCCCTTGTGCTTGGGACTCTTCTGAATTTCACCCTATGAATCTCTCCATGTGGTTCTTCATCTATGTGGTTTATCCTATCAGTTAGAGTAAATTGGTAAATATAAGTAAGCGCTTCCCTAAGTTCTGTGAGCTGTTCTAGCAAATGATTGAACCCAAGGACAGGTTACGGAAAGCTCTGATTTATAGCTGTTTGGTCAGAAGCACAGACGACAACCTAGATTTGTAATTGGAGTTTGAGGTGGAGACAGGCACAGTTTTGTGGAACTAAGCCTTCAATCTGTGGGGTCTGAGCTAACTCTGATTAGTGTCACACTGCATTGAATTGTAAGTCACCCAGCTGGTGTCATAAAGAATTGCTGCTTGGTGTGGAAAACGCCCACACATCTGGTATCATTCGTGTTGTGAGCGTGGTTGTGTGAAAACAGTAGAGGAGAAACACAGGAGGAGAAGGAACCAGTTTATCACAGAGATACAAAGGATGATCGAGTGGACCCAGCCATGGAGTTTTATTTTTAAATAACAATGGCAACCCACTCCAGTACACTTGCCTGGAAAATCCCATGGGAGGAGCCGGGTAGGCTACAGTCCATGGGGTCGCAAAGAGTCAGGCACCATTCACTGAGATATATTTCATCTGTCATAAAATTTACCTATTTTAAGTTCAGTGGGTTTTAAATATATATATATATATATGTGTGTGTGTGTGTGTGTGTGTGTGTAAGAATGTTGTAAAATTAAATTACAGTGACAGTTGCATTTTAGAACATTCTCAACACCCTCAAAAGAATTCTGGATGTATTAGCAGTCATGCTCCATTCCAACCACCTCCTTCCCCCACAACACCTCCAGACAACCACAAGTCTCCCCTCCATCTCTCTGCCTATTCTGGGAATTTCACATAAACAAAGTGAAGCACTATGTAATATTTTATGTCCAGCTTCTTTCATTTAGCATAGCAGGTTCAAGTTTCATCCATGACAGAGTGTGCGTCAGTGCTTCATTCCATCACTGAATAATATTTCATTGTATAGATATACCACACTTAATTTATATACTCATCAGCTGAGAGGCATTTGGGTTGTTTCTACTTTTTTGTTACTGTAATTAATACTGTTATGAATGTTGGTGTACATGTTTTTATTTGGCTAGGTTTCATTTCTCTTGAGTATATACCTAGGAGTGGAAATGCTGAATCATACAGTAGTTCTAGGTGTAACATTTTGAAAAACTATCAAAATGTTCTCCAATCATGCCACCATTTACATTTCCACCAGCAATGTAGAAAGGTTCTAGTTCCTCTACATCCTCCATGAGGTTGGTGACTGACTTTCAGACACCTACTAGCCATCCTAGTGGCTGTAATATGATATCTAGTTGTGGTTTTGATTTGCATTTTTCTAATGGTTAATGATGCTCAGAATTTTTTCATGTGCTTACTGGCACACAAATTGTCTTCCCCCCAAATCAATTTGTTGAAGTCTCAACCCCCAATGTGATGGTGCTTGGAGATAGGATATTTAGGAGTTAGGTCATGAGGGTAGGGTCCTCAAGATGGGTTTGGTGCCCCTTATAAGAAGAGACTCCAGAGAATTTTCTCACTCAAGAAATTAGCTATCTGAAAGCCAATAAGTAAGCTGTTGTGTGTGTGCTAAGTCGCTTCAGTCGTGTCCTACTCTTTATGATCTTATGGACAATAGACCACCAGGCTCCTCTGTCCATGGGATTCTCCAGGCAAGAATACTGGAGTGGGTTGCCATGCCCTCCTTCAGGAGATCTTCTTGACCTAGGGGTCAAAACTGAGTCTCTTATGTCTCCTCATTGGCAGGTGGGGTTCTTTACCACTAGTGCCACCTGGGAAGCCCCAAGAAAACTCTTACCAGGAGCTGAGCTGTGAGAAGTAAGTCTGTTGTTTAAGCCACACAGTCTATGATATTTTGTCGTAGCAGCCCAAGCAGACTATGTATTTAAGAAACCATTGTCTAACCTGAGGTTAAGAAAGACTCTCATTTTCTTCCAAGAGTTTTTATAGTTTTAGCCCTCACATGTAGCATGCTTATTCATTTTGAGAATTTAATTGCCTCTGCATGGATAAGGAATCCACCTGGTCTCATAATATGTGACCAAGGAGGTGAAGTCCCACGGTATGTAGAATTGTCTATTGGGGGGCTGTGGGCAGAGATGGGACACTAGGAAGAGGATTCTCTGAGAAGCAGCCTCTGAGGCAAGGATTTGAGGGCAAGCGATTTGCTAAGAAAGTGTTCCAAGGAAAAATCAGTAAGGGAGTGGAGGACGCAGTATCAGAAAGGGAAGAATCAGTGAAAGAAAGGATTTCAGTTGAAGTCAAAACCTCTGCCTGACCCCTGGGGAGCTCTAGGATATACTTTGCATCTGAGCGTTTGCATCAACTCGGGCAAGAGAGGTGGACTTTCGAACGCTGTACCAGCCACTCGTGGCTGGGAGGTGGGGAGGAGTGGGGAGTTAACTCCCAGGCACTCCCAGACCTGTAACTCTGAATATGTGGATATGTTTGTGGCAGCTCCAGGAGCTCAAGGGCAAGCCTCAGAAGGTCACAGCTGCAAACAACTAGTATCAAAGCATACAGAAGCTTGTGGTGGTGGGGGGGCATCGAGCCGTGAACAATGCAAAAGGGAACCTGGGGGGATCTAGGTGAGCAGTTGAGGGTGTCCTCCAAAGGGCGCTCAGGAATGGCACTATATGCACAAAACATCAAGACTACATGACATCACAGAGATACAGATAAAGTGCTGGAGGAGGTCTATGGGAAGAGAGGTTTTTTCTCCTTTGTTGTGTAATGAAAAATTACTCGTGGTGACTGTCAGAGATGTAGAAGTGCCCTTAGGACGCTGCAAGAGTCACACGGAGGTGGATGAAAACCCTTCTGTTGAGACAGTACCGGAATTCTTTTTCTGATCACTAAGTGAGCTCTCGTCCCCTTGGGGACTTCTTACCAGGCATTGTTATCTCCTGGCTGTGGGGCTGCGTTCCCACACCAGGGAGGCTGAACCTGCTTCCTGCTGGGGATAGATCCCCGAGATTCCTGGTGCCCAACTCGGCCCAACCCCAGGTCTTCTGAGTAGCAACCCTTATCATCTTTTACCCTTCTAAATGGTATCCTCTCCTCACCATGCTTCAAAGAACAGAGGTCTAGACTATCTCTTTAAGAAGCTCATTTCTAAATATGACCTGGTATATTGTGAGTAGATGCAGTGATACAGTTAATGAGTCTCTAATGTGGACAATTATAACCTTGGCTTGGTTCTCTCCCACTCACGTGCACAGACTGATTTAGTAACACACACCCACTCGCAATTATACTCTTGTCCCATGAGAAAATACCATACCCAGGCCTCACAGGAGCAGAGCAGAACTGGGCATGTGCATGCACACACAGGCAGACAAGTGCCCACAGGCCCTCACACCCTCTCAGAAAAGTCTACTGTGGTACATGTATTTGGGCTGTCTTCGACAGCACTCCTTCTTGGAAAGGACCTGCTATCGTACCTGTTGAAGAGGTGGGCCAGTGTAGCAAGTGGTCCTGCCCCCCTCCCACTGTGTATGCTTGCTTGCTAAGTCGTTTCAGTTGTGTCCAAATTTCCTGCCAAAGGCTAAGTGTCTGAAATACTGCAGTGCCGTGCATGCCCAGTCATGTCTGACTCTTTGTAACCCCATGGACTGCAGACAGCCAGGCTCCTCTGTTCATGGGATTCTCCAGGCAAGAATACTGGAGTGGGTAGCCATTCCCTTCTCCAAGGGACTTCCTAACCCAGGAATCGAACCCAGGCCTTCTGCATTGCAGGCAGATTCTTTACTGTCTGAGCCACCAGGGAAGCCCCTGTCCCCAACCAGCTATGGCTAATGGGAACCAGTCACTTACTCTTGGTTCCATAAACAGAAATGCTTTTAGAAATTCTTTGGTACCGAGAAACAGAAACCCACTTAGAATATTCTAGGAATCAAAGGAATCGACAAAACACAAAGACAGGAAAGACAAAAGGGCCTTGTGAGGGACTGGAACTGCAAAACGAAGCCACTGTCAACTGAAGCAGCTACTTTCCCATCTATATTTTTCTCTCTGGGGCAATGAAGTTCTTTCACTGCTCATCTGCTTCCCTCACTGTCTTGCTGAAGTACCTGCATTCAAATCACATGGAGCATTTGTTAAAAATTCAGAGCCCTGTATCCCTGGGGATGCAGCCAAGGAAACCACATTTTAGACAAATGTCCTGTGTGATCCTTCAGCATGCAAAGTTTGAGAATCACTGTGTTCAGGTGCTATATCATTCAGATATTGACATGTGTCTTTGAGACATGTCTTCCTGGGTATACCACCACCAAAGAACTAACTCACATGGTTCTTTAAAATATTTGGCTGTGCTAGGTCTTAGTCATAGCATGCAGAATCTTCCATTTTTGTTGCAGCATGTGGGATTTCCAGTTGTGGCATGCAATCTCTTAGCTGTACCATGTGGGATCTAGTTCTCTGACTGGGGATTGAACCCAGGCCTCCTGCACTGGAAGTGCAGAGTCTTAGCCACTGCTAGGGAAGTCCTCTAACTCACACGTTTGTGTCCCAGTCCCAAATTTCTGTGAGTGAGAAGCCGACTAACGCCTCATGGGTCGGGGCCCTGGTCCAATGGGCTGTGGCTGTCAGTCATGGGGTGGTCTCATCCAATCAGAAGGTGCAAACTCTGATAAGCTAGGGAAACTGACCAACGTCTCTGTTACAGTGAGATGTTTCCAGCTTCTTATAATAAATTCCCTTTTACTTAGGTTAGGTGGGATTTCTGTAGTAAATGACTCCTTAGCCACAAGTTCTCAGAAACACTCAGGCATATGTGCTCACTTGCACGTGCACGCATCATACATATCAGCTCACGAGTACACACCCATCACCTGGGTGCTGTGGGAGAAGTCTGTCCTGGTAACCATCTCTTTGCAGCCCCATAGACTATAGAAAACGTGGGGGTACCTTTATTAATTATATATGTTACATTCAGTGTAGCAGGATGTGGCTTTGATACTTGGATTCACTTGTCAGAACAAATGGCTCCTCTCCCTTCTGGCCTGCTGCGCTGATCTCTCATGATGAAAGCCTAGCCGGGTCTGCCCCTTTCATAGGATTTTTGTCCTAGAAAATGATGAAATGCTTCCCTGACTGAGATAAAGCAGGAGTTACAGCCTCTGTGCCAGCTTTGAGAGGGAAATGCCAGGGAAATAGATCCATTTTATCTTTTTAAAACAACAGGTTGGGGAGATGACGCTTAGAACAGGATGTTTCTGAGTCACAGCCCAAGAGGCTGATTGCGGCAGGCAGGGGTTCTGTGCAGATGGCTCGACAAGCGTGGTGATGCTGGCCATTGTCTGTCAGTCTCCTCCCTCCAGGTCATCCAGGTCTCCTGATCTTGGCCACACCTTCCTTTCTGCTTGCACTGTCCATCTCTGTGGGTTCTCAGCAGTCAAAAGGGAAATCATTTTCTCCGGCAAGTTCTTTGGAGGTGAAAGTTTGGTGCACTGCTGACAATTCTAGAAAACCCCGTAACTCCACAATACTTCAAAACCTCCTACAAAACTAGAACCGGACAAAATGGTCTAGGAACTCCTACTTTGACAAACACCTCCCTGGTGGCTCAGATGGTAAAGTGCCTACCTGCAATGCAGGAGACCCAGGTTCGATCCCTGGGTTGGGAAGACACCCTGCAGAAGGAAATGGCAACCCATTCCAGTACTCTTGCTTGGAAAATTCCATGGACGGAGGAGCCTGGTAGGCTGCAGTCCATGGGGGTTGCAAAAAGTTGGACATGACTGAGTGACTTCATTTTCATTTTCCAGAGTTCAGGTGGCCAGAGGACTCGTGTGTGTGTGTGTGTGTGTGTGTGTGTGTGTGTGTGTGTGTGTGTTAGTCGCTCAGTTATATCCAACTCTTTGTGACCCCATGGACTGTACCCTGCGAGGCTCCTCTGTCCATGGAATTCTCTAGGCAAGAATACTGGAGTGGGTTGCCATGCCGTCCTCCAGGGGATCTTCCAGACCCAGGGATTAAACCCTCATCTCCTGTGTCTAATGCACTGAAGATGGATTATTTACCCACTGAGCCACCAGGGAAGCCCAGAGGGCTCAGGAAAGTAAAAGTGTTTAGTCTCTCAGTCGTTTCCGACTCTTTGTGACCCCATGGGCTGTAGCCCACCAGGCTCCTCTGTCCATGGAATTCTCTGGACAAGAATACTTGAGTGGGTTGCCATTTCCTTCTCCAGGGGATCTTCCTGACCCAGGGATTGAAATTGTGTATCCTGCATTGCAGGCAGATTCCTTACCATCTGAGCCACCAGGGAAGCCCCAGAGGGCTCATGCCAGGGTCTAATTGGAGTAAGGAATCTCAGGATCCTTCCTTCACTAGGAGCTCCCAAAACAATGCATCTGGTCAAGTCTGGGCCAGCTGGCTGAGCACATATCTGGAATTGCCTCTCTTCCCTTCCTGAAAGACAAGAGACTTGGCACTGAATGTAGGTCAAGTTTGTGTCCAGGATTCTTTTCTCTTTTTTCCCAAGAGGATGTCTAAGAAGTAGCTGGGCTGGGAATGGTTTGGGGCAGGGAGGAGGGAATCTAACATTTGTTCAGTGCCTCCCATGTGTTAGGAACAGTGACTGGTTCATCAGTGCTATGGCATTTGGTCCTCACCAGTCTTGTGAACTAGGGAGCCTCAGCTCTACTTTATGGATGAGGCAATTGAAACTCCAAGTTGTCACTTGCTAAGGTCACACAGTGGGAGAGCCAGGATTTTAAGTTACTTTGTTTGGTTCCAGGGAACCTCCCTTTCCTACTGCACCTGCATAGGAGGCAAGGGATCCCCTTGTCTAGGCTTACTCCCCTAACTTCCAAGGGTTCACAGTGGTAGAGGAAGGGCCCAGGCAGGGCTTCTGCCATTGAGCTTCCACAGAGCCAGGCCACTATGTTCCATCCTTGGTGTTGTTCTCTCCTGTTCCTTCATTCTCTCCCTTTGCCAACCAAATACCTCCAAGCAGTCAGATGTTAAACAAATGACAATGACCAACAATGGACTCCTTAACTTTCCTCAAGTTCTAGCCACCATTTTTTTTTAATCTCTATAGGCTGATGCAGTCCCCTTCTTAGCTGCACTTCTTTGAAAAATTATCCTCATATCACATTCCCATTTCCTCACTATCCTGTCTTCATCCTTCATCACATTCCAGTCTGACTTCCTCTCTCTGTTCTTCACTGAAATTGTCTCACAGCTACTAATTGTTTTCTTGTTGCTAAACTCATTAGCCACTTTCCATTCTCATGATATTGGACTTCTCAGCAGCATTGATCTTTTGACCTCTTGGTCTGTCCACTATTTCTTTTTTTCCGTGACAACATAGTCTCTGGAATTTCCTCCAACCTCTTGACTACTGCTTCTTCATTTCCTTTCCAGCCTCTTTCTCCTCTATCCAAATTTCAAATATCTATGTTTTTCAGGGCCTGACTTCAGTCCCTTCCCTTCTCAAGCTCTGATCTCATTGCCATCCATGGCTTAAATACCTCTTTGCGACCCTACGGACTGTAGTCCGCCAGGCTCCTCTTTCCATGGGATTCTCCTGGCAAACATACTGGAGTGGATTTCCATACCCTCCTGCAGGGGATTTTCCCCACCCAGGTATCAAACCTGCGTCTCTTATATCTTCTGCTTTGGCAGGCAGGTTCTTTACCACTAACACCACCTGGGAAGCCCCTCTGTATGCTAATGATGCCTGTATTTATATCATCAGTCTAGATGACCCTCCTGAGCTCTGGATCCATGGATACAATCATCTATGCAAGAGTTCAGCAAATATTTTTGTGTGTAACAGGCCAGACAGTAACTATTTTAGGCTTTGTGAGCTAAATGGTATCTGTTCCAACTACTCAACTCTGCCATTATTCCACAAACTCAACCATGGACAAGGTGACAATGAATAGGCATGATGGCTGTGTTCCAGTCAAATTTTGTTTATGGACCCTGAAATTAGAATTTTATATAATCCTCATGTGTTAGGAAATATTCTTCTTCTTTCGATTTTTCTCAACCATTTAAAAATTAAAATTTCACATAATTTTCACATGTCAGGAAATAATTATTTTCTTTTGGATTTTTTCCAGTTATTTTAAACTGTAAAAAAACCAGATGGCAAGACAGTTGTGGTTCATAGGCTGAGACTGGTCACATCCAGTCTATGTGTTGGTTCACTTAGATGCCTTTTAGCTGCCTTTACACCAGAAAATCCACAGTGTGATTCTGGAGCTTCACCTCCTGATCTTAGTATACCCAGCTCAGCAAAGGATACTGGATAAGAAATCTGAGTCATCGCTGATGGATTCTTTTCACTCACTCCTCTCTGCTTACAACATTCAGTCACCAATGGAAGCACTTTCTGTTCTTCCTTCTAAACACAGGCAGCAGGATAATATTGTGAAATATCTACCATGGTTCTCAATTTGGGGGGTTATCCACTCTCTCATCTCCTTCAAGTCTTTCCTCAAATGACATCTTTTCCACAAGGTCTATGGAAAAGTTGGATGATCTTTCTCCACACCTGATACCTTTACCATGATTTTTCCCTCCTTCTTAGCACTTTTCACTTGAGAATGTATTAGTACTCTGAAATTTATTAGGTATTACTGGTTTTAACATTTTTATTGGGTTTTTAATTGATTATTTTGATGTTGACCATTTTACAGTATTTACTGAATTTATTACAATATTGTTTCTATTTTTTAAATTAATTTATTTTTAATTGAAGGATAATTGCTTTATAATATTGTTTGTTTCTGTAACACATCAACATAAATCAGGCATAGTTATACATATGTCCCTTTGCTCTTGAACCTCCTTTCTACCTCCCACTCCATCCCACCCCCTAGGTTGTCACAGAGCCCAGGTTTGAAGTCTGTAAGTTACACAGCAAATTCCCACTGGCTCTATGTTACATATGATAATGTATATGTTTCCATGCACTCTCTCCCACCCTCTCCAGCCACTGTGTCCACAAGTCTCCTCTCCATTGAATTTGTTTTGTGTTTTGGTTCTTTGGCCACAAGGCATATGGGATCTTAGTTCCCCGTACCTCCTGTGTTGGAAGGCAAAGTCTTAACCACTGGACTGCCAGGGAAGTCCCCATATTATTGCTATTGTTTCTAGCCTGTCTCTCCTGGTTAGAACATCCCCTCTCCAAGGGTAGGGATTTTTGTCTGTTTTTGTTCTCTGCTGTGTCCCAAGCACTTAGAACAGTGCACATAGAAGGGGCCCAACTCACATGTGTTGAATCAATGAATGATGCTGAGGTTTAGGTTTCTTCATGGGGAGGACCAGGTTAGTGGAGACAAAAGAAACCATTGCTATTCATAAATGGGACTCTTTAAAGCAGTGGTTCCTGACCCCGGCTGCACACTAACGTTATCTGGGAGCTTTAAGAATCCTGTCGCCCAGGCTAAGCCCCAGACCAATTAAATCAGAAGTTCCCGGAATGGAAACTTTTCAGGTCCCTACAAAGTGCAGCCAAGGTTAAGAACCACTGCTTTAAAATGATGTAAATTATAATGGTCATAAAAGCAAGATTTTCATTTGTTAAAGTCAGACTTTGTGGTGGAGGGAAAAAAGCATTCGTGGGCTCTGAAGATCCTGAGCTCAGAGGACTGGGTGTTTGAACAGGGAAGAAAGAAGACTAATTCACAGAAGAAGATAAAAGTTCAGGCTGGGGGCAAGAGACGAGGACCAGAAAGCATAGTGGGGCTGGTACCTCAGTTCCCATCATGGTTCAGGCCGTAGATGGGGCTGGGGATGTAAAAATGGAGGAGACTTTGTCTCATTTCTTCTAGGATATAAACAGCGAAACAATTTGTCAAAGTGAACCTGAATTAACTTCTCATTCTACCCCACCCAGAGACTCTTTTACTTCCAGCGGTTCCATTTTCCAAGAAAATGTTCCTGGACCCTGGAGAGGGGCCAGGCAGATGGCTTTCTATGGGGAGCTCCCATGGCTGCCAGGGGACTATTGTGTCATGGGGTAAGGGGAGCCCAGAGCAGAGGCAGTGGGAAGGCCAGCACAGTATAGCGATGGGTCAGTCTCAGGGAACTGACAGAGTCAGACTTTGTGAAAATGGGTAGTGGGTCAGAAGAGAGCAGATCACTGTACTTTTAATCTGGGAAAATAGATCTCATGTCACACCATCAATGGACCCTTGTAGGACTGTCACGGGGCAAGACTGATACCCAGACAGGCCAGGTCACCTCTGCAGGGTTTAGCAAGGACCAGAGGACAACATACATACAAGGAGCCCCTTCCCTGACTCCATAACGCCTTCCAAACCATGCTAGCTCTCACTTGTGTTTTTCCTTCATGTCACTTTCACATCTGTCATCGGTTAGTGAACAATTGTTTGATGATTATTTACTATTTGAATGAAAGAGCCTATGAAGGCAGGAACCACAGCTGTGTCCCCAGAAATGAATACAGTGCCAGGCCCACAGGAGTGGATATTTACGGAATGAATGAAGACATGAATGAATGGGAGTCGCACCCTTAGTGCTGGGCTGAGGGCTTGGGGCAGGATTCCAGACACTGGGAAGGCTTGCGTAGCCACCAAGGTGCTTCTGGGAAGAGGAAAGTCCTCATGGGGTGCCTAGAGGACAGGGACCGGGTAGGCTTTTGCTCAGTTCTGCCGGTTTGCACAGGTCTGGGCTTGTCTCTGTGGGACCAGGCAGTGTGTGAGATTCGTCAGCCTCAGACACAGGTGTGTAGGGTCGAGCCACACTTCGCACTACCTCCTGCCTCAGCACTACCTCCTCCACACTTGGCTCCCTTGACACCCAAAAGGCTCTCGTCCTGACCAGGGCACTCCCAGTTTCCTTCCCACCACTGCTCTGTCCTTCCCACTGGCTGCCAAACTTCCCCCACCTCCCTCCTACCAGGCCCCCGCCTTCCTGTCTCTGGACCCATAAAAAGTCACTTTGGCCTCAATCAATAGCCCATCTCTTTAACAAGGGAGATGCTGGTTTGCAGAATGGAGCTTCTCCACTGGGCCGGGGGAGAGCTAGTTTCCGAAGACAGCTCTGCTTTGCACGATAATGCATTAGGCCGCATCAGCAGATTTTTGCTTTTTATGAGGACATATACGATTCCCCAAAGAAATCTTCCAGAGAGGGTGTGGGGAGGGTGGAAGAGTGGGGAGAAAAGTGAGGAGACATAATTCTGGAGGCTCAGAGAGCGTGCTGCTCCGATTCTGTCCTCTGCCACCTTCCTGTCCCTTCCTTAGGGTCTTTCAGTGTAAGGGCTGTGCTGCTTCCTGCTGCCATCCACTTACACCGTGTAAACACTCAAATCCGTCCAGGAACAGAGCACACACACACACATGCACACACGTGCTCTTGGCTCACACTCACCGCTAGTGTACACAGATGATGCTGTTCCTTTAGCCTGCCATTCCCTCCTCTTCTCATCGCCCAGCTAACACCTGGGCCTCCCTCACAAGTGAGCTCACTTTTCAATCAACCCTTCCCTGGGGAGCCCCCTGGCCTGGTCCCCTGGTGAAACCTTCTCCGGGCACCCTGTGACACCATCCCCCACTGCCCTCCACCTTTTGGGGTCATTTGCTGTAGTAGATTTTGACACTAATTTGTGTGTTTCTTTAGTTAATATGTGCCTCACCTTCCAGACTGTAATCTTCAAGTGACAGTCACCATTTTGCTCCATCCTCCCCACTCAGCAGGTCCTCATTAAATATAATTGCTGAATGCATCAATGGATGTTGTAGGCAGCTTCCAGAACATACCCCAATGATCCCACTTTCTGGTAGTCGTGTCCCTGTGTAGTCCCCTCCCCTGATTGTGGGCTGGACCTAGTGACACTCTAATGAGTAGAATATGGCAGAAGCATTGGATGTCACTTCTGAGATTAGGTTATACAAGTTCATGAGTCCATCCCCCTCCTCAACTTTTGTTTTCACTCTTGTGCTCTCTCCCTCTCGTTGACTTACTTGCTCTGAAGAAGTTAGCTGCCACATTGTGAGCTGCCCTATGGAGAGTTCTATGTGGCAAGGACTTGAGGGTGGCTTCTAGGTCATAATTAGTGACCTGCCAACAGCCAGGAGAGCTGGGCTTTGAGGTGACTGCAGACCAGTCTGACGCCCTGATTGCAGTTTCATGAGATGCCCAAACCATCTGTGCCCCAATTCCTGACCTACAGGAACCATGAGATGATGAATGTTGTTCATTGAAGCCACTAAGTTTCAGAGTCATTTGTTATGCAGCTGTGGATAACTAATACAAAAATAGATGATTGATAAACGCCATAACCACTAGCCCATCCTGTACCGAAGTATGCCCTCATAGCCTCTTCTGCACACTCAAACATTTCACATAAGTCTGCCCTTTTGCCAAACAGGAGCAATGTTTTCACACACACACATACACCTGAACCCTGAAAGGCACTCGCCCTTTCTCTCTTTTCCCTACCTTCCAACCCTACTCAGGTGGACATATTCCACCAGTTCCACTGCATCAGGTCAGAGGGCCGGGCCGATGTGGAAGCCACCCCGTGGTCCTGCTACTGAGCCCCTCATCCCATGAACCTCCTGTCTAGCTCTGCATCACTGCTGAGGCCAGAGTCACCAATCACCTAGCAATCTTATGAGAGGGGTTTTTTGGGAGGTACAGGCCAGCTCCCGCCTGAGGCACTGTAGGAATGAGCCTTCTCCTGCTGTCAGTTGCAGCCCTGGCCTGGCCAGCACTGTTGTTGTTGTTCAGTTGTTCAGTTGTGTCTGAGTCTTTGTGACCCCATGGACTGCAGCACACTAGGCTTCCCTGTCCTTCACCATCTCCCGGAGTTTGCTCAAACTCATGTCCATTGAGTCGGTGATGTCATCCAACCATCTCATCCTCTGTCACCCACTGTGAACCATTCTCAGCCTGGAGCCCTGTACCCAAGCAGCTGTAGGCAGCCAACTGCATGTACTCCCACCTGGGCTGGACAGATTGGGCAGCAGGAATGGAAAATTCCCTTTCTTCTTGCTTGCTCTGTCTCAGCTACCCTGAGGCCCAGGGAGAGAGCCTCTCCTAGCCCAGGACTCATAAGACCCGTCTCTGGAAGTTGTTTCTCTAAGTCAAATCACCATCTGAAATTGTCAGTGGCAGAAGCTCAGGGGACTGACTTTTAGAGACCTCAAACCTTGGCAGATTTGTTGGCAATAGTGTGAGTATTCTTGGTTGATTAGCAAGAAGAGGTCCAGAAAACCTGCATTTCCTTGTCCTCTCTCCTTACCACCCCACCTTCGGCTCAGAGGCACCTGCCTTGCTCTGGGTTTAATGAGGTTACTTGGAATCCAGTGCTGATGTCTCTGGGAAGGATAGTTGAGGAAAATCTGCAGGAATTTGCTTCTTACTGTCTCAGACCATATTCTCCCCTTAGCCCTGCTTTCTTTGGGTAAAATATGGGGGCAACTGGAGCTCTTCCATCAGGGAGAATGAATAGCACAAGCCGGATGAAGACCTGAATCATCTGGATGGACTGGTGGTCAGGCCCTCAGGGGCTGCCGGAGCCACTCTGCTTAGTTTAGTCCTGAGGCTGTGGGCAAGGCCAGCTGGCACCCTTGGGCAGGCAGGGCCAGGGAGCAGCTGGCTCTGTGGAACCTGTGGCTTCAGGCCCAGAGCAGGGGTTGGGGGCGGTTCCCGGTCTGGGAGGCTCTTGCTGGCACCAGCAGTCCTCAGCCCTGACTGGAGAGGGGAGCTGATGTGGCCAGAGTCTTGGTTGAAAAACAAGGTAGAGATGCCTTTAGCATTATCAGCGGTGAGTTCTTGCATTGGCCTCAATCCACACACTCAGAGGCCTGCCCTCCGCACGCTGTGTGCGCCCGTGTCTGTGTGTGCTCTGTGATGGCCGTCAAAACGGGGACCTTTACCGGGCAAGTCCTCACGGGTAAAGGAATTGAAAGTTTTCCCTGATGGAAACCTATCTATCTAATCGATGGCCAAGTGGCCCTGCATATCAAAGAACTCATAATCTAGGTAAGGGGACCAAAATCACAAATGGATGGTGGGACATGGTGGGCTCTGGTTCGTATCAGCAGGGCTGCATGAGCGTCTGCCCAAACACACCTTCTCCACCTGTGCTCCAGCCTCCGACTTCCAGGTCCCCGACCTGCCACTTTGAGCCTCTCTTTCAGCCTCCTCCTGTTTTCCCTTCCCTTCCCTCCTCACCCAGCTTTCCATGGGCTTCTACTCTGCTGTTCCTCAGTCCTGTAAAACCCCAACCCCATCTGGGCTTACCTACATGCCTTCTTCACGCCTGTACTGACGTTGCTTGAGAGTATCTCCGGAGCCTGCCACAGCCACTTGCCCCAAGGCCACGGCACACGGACAGCCCGCAGTCACCTGGGTGCCCTGCACATCAGTTCATCTCTTCAGGTCTCTTCAGGGGCTTTGTTTCCTCTTCTCCACACGGGCCATTCCAGTCTTTCTACTCAAACTTCCAACTCGATCATTCCCCAGCCTGTTACATCTCAGCCTCCTGCCACCATCAACAATAAACTTCCTGCTATTTCACCGATAAAATTACCCCAATTTTCAAACCTATCTGAACTTCACCTATATCCTCTCTTACCCTCCTGTTACCCAGGAGGCTTATGCTCTAGATTCTAGAGCCTCTCACCTTCCCACTCTTTCCCCACCCCTTACTTATAGCTGCAATCTTTATCTTCCTGTTGATCTCTTTTCATCAATATTTAAATATGTTCACATCTTTATCTTTAAAGCAATCTTCATGGACACCATCATGTCCTCTCCAGCTCTCATCCCATCTCTTTCTTCCCTTTCACAAGCAAATTTCTAGAATGTTTTCTATACTCATTGTGTTACTTTTTTCCTTGCTTACTTTACCCCTCTACACTAGGTCATCAAAATTCTGCCCCCTCTTGTCCACTGAGCCTGTTTTCAACAATGCTCAGCATCATTAATTATTAGAGAAATGCAAATCAAAACAACAAAGAGATATCACCTCATACCAATCAGAATGACCATCATCAAAAAATCTACAAACAACAAATGCTAGATAGGGTGTGGAGAAAAGGGAACACTTGTACACTGTTGGTGAGAATGTAAATTGGTAAAACCACTATGGAGAACAGTATGGAGGTTCCTTAAAAAACTAAAAATAGAACTGCCATATGACCCAGCAATCCTACTACTGGGCATATATCCTGAGAAAACCATAATCCAAAAAGACAGGAGTACCCCTGAAGCACAGGGGAAAAGTCTGGACTGTAGGAATAGATTATGGTATCTGCTGTACAGCCGAGTAAATCAGCTATTTGTATACATGCATCCCCTCCCTCCCATACCACATCCCATCCCTCTAGGTAATCACAGAACACCAAGCTGAGCTCCCTCATATACAGCAGCTTATATAGTTCATCACAGCACTATTTACAATAGCCAGGACATGGAAGCAACATAAATATCTATCAACAGAGAAACGGATAAAGAAGAAGATATGGTACATAAATACAATGGAATATTACTCAGCCATAAAAAGAAATGAAATTGGGTCATTTGTAGTGATGTATATGAACCTAGAGTCTGTCATACAGAATGACATAAGTCAGAAAGACAAAAATAAATGTTGTATTCATTAACACATATTTATGGAATCTAGAAAAATGATACTGATGAACCTATTTGCAGCACAGGAATAGAGACACAAACAGAGAGAACCGACTTGTGGACACAGAGCAGGAAGGGGAGGGTGGGATGAATTGAGAGAACAGCATTGCCATATATACACTACCATGTGTTAAGTAGAGAGCTAGTGGGAAGTTGCTACAGAGGAGCAACTTGGCACTTCATGGTGACCTAGAGGGCTGGGATGGGGGAATGGGAGGGAGGGGATACATGTATACAAATGGCTGATTTACTTTGTTGTACAACAGATATTATAATTTATTCCTCCGGTCCAGACTTTTTTCCCCTGTGCTTCAGTTTTAACCATCTGATAGATATCTCTACCTGGATGTCTCAAACTTAACAAGTCTTTGCATAGAGATCCCAGGAGATATATTCTGGATCAAACTGCATATGATATACAGATGACCAAGAGGTACATGGAAGGATGCTCAACATCGCTAATTATTAGAGAAATACAAGTCAAAACTACAATGAGGTATCACACCAGTCAGAATGATGATTTAGTCGCTAAGTTGTGTCCCACTCTTGTGACTCCATGAACTATAGCCTGCCATGCTCCTCTGCCCATGGGATTTCCCAGGAAAGACTCCTGGAGTGGGTTGCCATTTCCTTCTCCAGGGGATCTTCTCAACCCAGGGATCAAACCCATGGCTCTAGTCAGAACGGCCATCATCAAAAAGTCTGCATACAATAAGTGCTGTGGAAGGTGAAGAAAAGGGAAACTGTTGGTGGGTGTTTACACTATCAGTGTAAATTGATAGCCACTGTGGAAAACAGTACGGAGGTTCCTTAAAGAACTAAAAATAGAACCACCATATGACCTAGTAATCCCACTACTGGGCAACCCCGAGAAAACCATAATTCAAGAAGACATGTGTATCACAGTGTTCACTGCAGCGCTATTTACAATAGCCAGGACAAAGAAACAATCTAAATGTCCAATGACAGATAAATGGATGAGAAGATGTGGTACATATATACAATGGAATATTACTCAGCCATATAAAGGAATGAAATTTGGCCATTTGCAGAGATGTAAACGGACCTTATTTTACTCTGTCCATACAGAGTAAAAGAAGTTAGAAAGAGAAAAACAAATATCATATATTAATGCTTACATGGAATCTAGAAACATGGTACTGATGAACCTATTTCCAGGGCAGTAATAGAGAATGGACGTGTGGACACAGAGGGAGAAAGGGAGGGTGGAGGTGAATTGGGAGATCAGGATTGATGTATATACACTACCATGTGTGAAATAGGTAGCTAGTAGGAATGTGCTATAAAGCACAGGAAACACAACTCGGTGCTCTGTGATGGGTGGGATGGGGGCTGGGGTGGGAAGGAGGGTCAAGAGGGAAGGGCTATATGTACACATATAGCTGATTCACTTCATTGTACAGAAGAGACTCCCAGAACTTTGTAAAGCAATCGTATTCCAATAATTTAAAAATGTACATGCTAAGGCTTTATTGGAGGTGTGAGCCCATGGTAGCACAGGGTGGTAGAAAAAAGTTAAATGAGAAGGGAAGGAAGGAAGCAAATATAAGGTGGTGTGTTACCAACTGTTGTGAATCTGACTGTGTACCTCAGAGAGACTTGCTGAAGTCCTAATCTGCAGTCCATGTGAATATGACCTAATTTGGAAATAATTACAGATGTAACTAATTAAGAGGAAGTCTTACTGGATTAAGGTGGGCCTTAAATCCAATCTGTTTGGAGGCCCTTGTTAGAAAAGGAAGGAACACACAGAGAAACAGAAGGGAGAAGGCCTGTAAAGACAGAGGCAGAGATTGGAGAGATGCTGCCACTAACCATGGAACCCTGGGGGCCGCTGCCTGCAGGAAGAGGCAAGGACGCGTTCTCACCTAGAGCCTTTGGAGGCAGCACAGCCCTGTCAAACTGATTTCTGACTTCTGGCCTCCAGAATGGTGAGAGAATACATTTCTGGTGTTTTAAGCCACCCAGCTGTGCCAATTGTTATGGCAGCCCTGGAAACTAATACACAAAACTAGACACAGCTTCAGAAAATGTTGCTTGGGTCTTTCCTCTTGGCTCAGTGGCAAAGAATCTGCCTGCCAATGCAGAGGACACGGGTTCAATCCCTGACCTGGGAAGCTCCTACACACGCAGAGCGACTAACCCAGTGCCCCGCAACTACTGAGCACCGGCGCTCTAAGCCTGCGGCCGACAGCTACTGAACCCATATGCTACAACTACTGAGGCCTGGGTGCTCGAGCCCGTGCTCTGCAGCAGGAGAGGACACCACACCGAGAGGAGCCCCCACGCGCCACAACTAGAGAGAAGCCTGCACAGCCATGAAGATCCAGCACAGCCAGAAAAAAAGAGACGTTCCTTGAACATAGAAACAACCTAAGTGCCAATCGACAGAGGAATGGATAAAGAAGATGTGGTATAAACACATACATATATATGTATATACCACATTATATACATATATATGTATATACCACATCTCAGCTGTAAGGGGACCATGATCACAGACTGTGACATAGTTAAGCTCCTGCATCTGTCCTGGCCCTGGTCTAATATCTGAAGGTGAGAACTAGAAAAAAGGACAGGAAGCTTCGATTTCTGTGAATTCCCCCAAATTTTTCCAGCAACCAAACTGTTTCCATAACACTTTGTGACCAGACTATTGAAACTCTTATTCTGAGAACGGACTCTATCTTTTACTCTGTCAGCCTCCCCCTAAGGCAATGAAGGATGACTCAGTTCAGATGCGAAAGGAATCTGGGCTGGAGGAAGTATGAGGAGAGGGGTAGAATTCATTGACTATTTCAAACCATTACCTGAAACAAGTGTTCATAAGTGAGGTCGGTGCCAAGCAAGATGAATATAAATATTCTTAATGGCAAAGCAATGATTCTGCTCCAGTTGGAGTAGAACATGAAAAAAAGTTAGAGGAGATTCTTCAGAGAGGATGACAAGGGTGCTGTACTTTGAAGACTGGGTTTATTTTCATGAGACAGGGAGGAGCCTTCTAGACAAAGGTCTGGCTAAGAAAAGTCAGGGGGGCCTAAGTGTGCGGGGCACATTGGAGCAAGTGATCAAATGCAGCAGAGAGTGGCAAGAGAGTGGCTGGGAGGGAGTTTGGGGACAAAGTGAGAAGGTCCTTGAACGTGCAGCTTTCAAAGAACTGAGAAAATGATGAAGTGTTGGGAAGAGCTGCTGGAGAAGGGAAAGGCTCCCACTCCTGTATTGTTGGGCTTCCCTTGTGGCCCAACTGGTAAAGAATTCGCCTGCAGTGCAGGAGACCTGGGTTTGATCCCTGGGTTCGGAAGATCCTCTGGAGAAGGGGACGGCTACCCACTCCAGTATTCTGGCCTGGAGAATTCCAGGGATACAGTACGGGGTCGCAAAAAGTCGGACACGACTGAGCGACTTTCACTTTCGCTTTGGCTTCTAGCAGACATCTCCCCTTGGTCTCTGGTGTCTGTGCCACCTCTTCACCTGCTGGATAAGTGGGCATACAGTGCTGGCCACCCTGGGGGAGTCGTGGGGGCTTGAGTCAGCTTGGGGAGTGTGTGTATTCCTGGCCGTGGTGTTGTCCCTTGGCTCAGGGGCTCCTAGGATCCTGAGAGCTTGACCAAGATCTTGTTATCTTTCTGGAAATCCCTTCCCCCTGAAGCCGTTAGGCACAGAACTGAAGAGACAGAGAGATGCTGTTAGCAGACCAGGCTTCAGCAACCCCTGGCCTCCACCAGCCTGTGGCTGGGGAAACCAAGCTCCCCTGGGGGCTCTGCAGTTACTGTGGGCCCATTGTGTTCCTGTGCTGTCTTGGTGCTCAGAGCTCTGTGTGCCCAGCCCAGAGATGTAAAGCAGGCTCCATCCTACATTTAGCCCCACAGTAAGGATTCCTTCCTCTGCCCACCCCACCACTCCCTTGGAAACCAGCAATTAGAAGCTTTCCACATTTATGGGGGTGGATAAAGACATGATCCTCCTATAGTTAGGAAGAATGTTGAGGCTGGGGAAGTCCTCTGGGGGTGCATCCCTCTCCATACCTCCTTGCTTTCATCAGTGGATGGTGGATTCCAGTCCCCTGTCCCAGCCATGGCTGCCTCCAGATAACTGAGAGAACACTTTGGGAATGAGGTCATTGCAGGCTTCAGTGAGGCACTTGAGCTAGTCAGAAGAAGAGAAAGACCACCTGACCATCCATGAAATCAGGGAATATTTTTCTGCATCCCCTTTACTCTTTGGGGATAGAAAGTAAAGTTGGTGGTCTTCTTCTGATTCTACTCTCATCTTGCCCACATCCTCATCTTCTAGGGTTTAGGGAGCCAGTCCCTTCCTGGGAGTAGACCTTCCCACAACCTGCTCCTGTCAGCTACAAGACCATAAGGCCCAGGTAGGCTCCTGCCCAGTTCCCTGCACCCACTGGAATAGGTCTATGGAATGAGATGTATTAGTTCTCTATTGCTGCTATAACAAATTGCCATAAATCTAGCAGCTAAAATGACACCTGCTTATTATTTCACAGTTCTCTAAGGCAGAAGTCCAGTATCTGTCTTACTGAGTTAAAATCAAGATTACTGCAGGTTGTATTCCCTTCTGGAGGCTTTAGGGGAGAATCCATTTCTTTGCTCACTCAGGCTGTTGGCAGAATTCAGCTCTTTATGTTTGTAGGACTGAAGTCCCTGCTTTTTTGTTGACTTTCACTGGAGGACCATTCTCAGCTTCTAGAAGCTGACAGCATTCCTTGGCTGTGGTCCCCTTTCCCCATCCTCCATCTTTAACCAGAAATGATGAGTCAAGTCCATTCATTAAATCCACCTTAAATTTCTCCTGCCTCTTCTTCCATTTTATGTCAGCCTGGAAATATTCTCAGCTTTTAAGGGTGATTAGGTTGGGGCCACCCTGGTAATCCAGAATAATCTTCCAGTCTGAATATCTATAGCCTTAATCACACATGCGTAGACACTTTTGCCATGTAATATAATATATTCACAAGTCCTGGGGATTAGAGTGCAGACATCTTTAGGGGTCCCTATAGTCGGAAACAACTGAGCAACTAACACACTGACACACACATTCAGCCTACCACAGTATGACCTGAGAGCTTTGTCTCTACACCCTCTTTTCCATTTGCCTTCACAAATTTTGGTCCCTTAATCTCAGGGTGGAGGAGAAGCACTTTTAAAGAGAAGAGTTCAGGTGTCTTGGTTTTCAGGTTAAAGCTTCTCTTCTCTGAAACTGTCTACATGACTTCTCCAACCGGAGGCTGGCTTGTCAACTGAAATCTCACTTACGATGGGAACTTATTTGGAAAGAACAAACGAATGAGGGAGAACTGGGACCCTACCTGCCGTCCCTGATCCCTCTTCCTTGCCCTGCCTCAGACTTTGGCCTTTACTCATTTACTGACAGCATGGAAACAAATGTCGATATTCCATAGGCTTCTCTCACCGGCAGACTCTAGACTCCTTCTCCTTGCCAGGGAGCCCGGACCAGACAAGTAGGCTCTAAAAAAGTATTTACATTTGTTTATCAGAGTTTTTCATATGTTAAAAACATGACTTGGGGAAGTGTTTGGAAATAGGAAGTTTTTCCACCAGAGGCCAGAACCCTGCAGAGAGTCAGGGGACCCTGCAGGGACTGCTCCCTGAGCTGCTTCTGTGCACCCTCCCACTGTGTCTGCTCAGCATCCAGGTCCCACTGATCCCCTGCTCTCTGGAAAGGTCCATTAGGACAGCTGGCAAACCTGTAGGATACAGGGAAATTGTGGATATTCTTAAAGACCAAATCTTTAGCTACAGTCAGCATCTATCCCCAGGAGAACTGGTGTCTCCCACGGGGCTGCCTTCTACTCCAGCCACTGGAAGGCTTGAGTGAGTCTGGCTAGTGGGTTGGCTTCTGCCCTGGCCCTTGGGCTCTGAGCTCTTGGGCTGTCCCATCACCTCTCAGATTTTCAGTGATGTAAATACACATTGTAATCAACAGAAAGGAGAAGAGTCAAGGTGGTACCTTACTGGGTACATGGCTAGGAGAATAAGAACCTCACGTTATAACAGTACCCTCAACATCTTCTTCACCGCAAAGGACACCTGGTGATTGAAAAGCACTAATCAGTACTTTCAGGTTTGTTTATTTCAGGAGCCTAACCTTCATCTTTTGACCTTCCCAGTATCCACTGCCTTCTTCATCTCATTTGTCCTGGTTCTCATCCTGTTTATAGCTTCAATATAAAATATGCCCTAACATTTCATAGGAGTGGGTAGTCCTTTCCTTCTCCAGGGGATCTTCCCAACTCCGTGACTGAACCCAGGTCTCCTTCATTATAGGCAAATTCTTTACCCTGTGAGTCACCAGGGAAGCTTGATTAAAAAATCACTAGATACAATTTGCCACAGTAAAAATGTTACTATATTAGTGATCCTCAGACTTTGGTGTGCTTGGGAGTTGCTTAATAGCAACCTAGTGGTGTCCTGAGCCACATTCCCGAAATTCTGATCTGGGTCTGGGGTGGGTCTGAATCTCTCTATCTTTAACATCTCACTTTTTTAACAAGTCCTTGAGTAACTGATTCAGCTCACTGTCTGCGACTTGGATGATCAATCAGTGCCACAGCCTGACTGCCTTTTCTTGGGATGGGTATTTTTAAGTTCTTTGTTAATTTTATTTCAGACTTTTTCCCTCATAAGTTAGAAGTATCTTAGATTTGGACCAGGTCTAATGCAGTATTTGGTACAGATCTGAGTGTACTGGTAACTTTCAGTTAATACTACCTCAATTGTTTTTGTTTGAAACTACCAGACCACCTGACCTGCCTCTTGAGAAACCTGTATGCAGGTCAGGAAGCAACAGTTAGAACTGGACATGGTACAACAGACTGGTTCCAAATAGGAAAAGGAGTACATCAAGGTTGTATATTGCCACCCTGTTTATTTAACTTATATACAGAGTATATCATGAGAAACACTGGGCTGGAGGAAGCACAAGCTGGAATCAAGATTGCAGGGAGAAATATCAATAACCTCAGATATGCAGATGACACCACCCTTATGGCAGAAAGTGAAGAACTAAAAAGCCTCTTGATGAAAGTGAAAGAGGAGAGTGAAAAAGTTGGCTTAAAGCTCAACATTCAGAAAACTAAGATCCTGGCATCCAGTCCCATCACTTCATGGCAAATAGATGGGGAAACAGTGGAAATAGTGACTGACTTTATTTTGGGGGCTCCAAAATCACTGCAGATGGTGACTGAAGCCATGAAATTAAAAGATGCTTACTGCTTGGAAGGAAAGTTATGACCAATCTAGACAGCATATTAAAAAGCAGAGACATTACTTTGTCAACAAAAGTCCATCTATTCAAGGCTATGGTTTTTCCAGTAGTCATGTATGGATGTGAGAGTTGGACTATAAAGAAAGCTGAGTGCCAAAGAATTGACGCTTTTGAACTGTGGTGTCGGAGAAGACTCTTGAGAGTCCCTTGGACTGCAAGGAGATCCAACTAGTCCATCTTAAAGGAGATCAGTCCTGGGTTTTCACTGGAAGGACTGATGTTGAAGCTGAAACTCCAATACTTTGGCCACCTCATGCAAAGAGCTGATTCATTGGAAAAGACCCTGACGCTGGGAAAGATTGAGGGCAGGAGGAGAAGGGGAAGACAGAGGAAGAGATGGTTGGATGACATCACCAACTCCATGGACATGGGTTTGGGTGAACTCCGTGAGTTGGTGATGGACAAGGAGGCCTGGCGTGCTGCAATTCATGGGGTTGCAAAGAGTTGGACACAACTGAGCGACTGAACTGAACTGAGACTTTCAGCTCTGAGTCAAGTTGCTGTTAAATATTCATTCAGTTTGAAAGGACAGACATGTTTTTAAATTTGTTTTTGCATATATGTGGCAAAAGCAGAAGTACTCTCAGTAGATGATGGTCAATGTTCATTCATTCATTGATTAAGTAGGGACATGAAGAGGCATAGTGACCAAACACTTTTATAAGTAAGTCCTATGTGCTGCGAATACTGTGTGCTCTCACCCTCACCTGTACCCCAACCTCTAGGAAGATTTATGTGTTTGCTATTTGCTTTGGGCAGCGCTGGGCTGCCCGTGGGCTTTCTTTAGTTGTGGTGAGGCTACTCTCTAGATGTGGTGCACGGGTCTCTCATTGCGGTGACCCCTCTTGTTGTGGAGCTTGGGCTCAAGGGCACAAGGGCTTTAGTAGTTGCAGCACATGGGCTTGTTGCCCTGCAGTATGTGGAATTTTCCTGGACCAGGAATCTAAGCCATGTCCCTTGCATTAGCAGACAGATTCTTAACCACTGGACCACCAGGAAAATCCCCCAGACTCATTTTGAAAGCATAGGAAGTTCCAGCCCCGCACCAGCCACATTTAACTTCTTCCAGGTCCTTAAACTAGCTAAGTTCACTCTCACCACTGGATCTTTTCTTATGTCATTCCCTTTGCCTGGAATATCCTTACCTCTTGTCTCTAGCTAAATGCTTCTATATTCTTCAGCCGTCAGCTCAAAGGGCACCATATTCTCAGGGAAATTCCACTGTTTTCCTAGATCTGGGTTAAGCTATGTTCCCACATTATAAGATGTTTCTGTTTGTGTGCTTCTCCTTAGCTGCTCGTATGCGCCTAAGGCATAGCAGGCTCTCAGTAAATATTCGCTGAATGAATGGAAGCATGTATAGGTATGAGAATCTTTGAATCCTTAGGTTGTTCACAGCCTAAGTGGGAGAAACGGGTGTGTGAAGTGATCATCATAATAGGTGCTACAGTGAAAGAACATACCAGATTTGTTGGAGAAAGGGAAACGCAAAGGTGGCTTGATCAGTATCTCTTATGGAGCTGGGCCAGGGCAGACCTTATAAAGGAGATTCTTGAGATGAAGTCTGAAGGATAACCTGGAATTTTCTAGGCATATAAGAGAACATTCTTGGCTAGAAAAGATGTATGCAGTGGCAAAGGGTTGAAGTGCAGTGATGTTGTGGGTGGCCTTGGTTACTTTGCTACACTGGAGGGATAGAGTTTGGGCTCAGTGCCAGAACTTTACCCAATGACATTTGGGGGCAAACTCTACTCTGTAGGGGGTTGAATTTTGGCCCTCCAAAGATGTCCAAGTCCTAAGTCATCATACTTGTGAATGTGACCTTATTTGAGAAAAGGGTCTTTGTAGATGTAACTTAAGAAAGAGTTCTGGATGATTTAAGGATGTTGGGGTGAGATCATCCTGGATTAACTGAGTGGACCTTAAATTCATTAACACATGTCCTTATAAGAAAAGGAGAAGACACATACAGAGGAGAAAAAACCCAGCGGGGGAGGCCATGTGAAGATGGAAGTAGAGGCTGAAGTTATACAGCCACCAACCAGAGAATGTCAAGGATTGTATTGATAGCCCTCAGAAGCTAGAAGAAAAGCAGGGAAATTCCCTTCAGAGCCTCCCAAAAGAATTAGCCCTGCTCAGTTCAGTTCAGTCACTCAGTCAGGTCTGACTCTGCGACCTCATGGACTGCAGCACGCCAGGCTTCCCTGTCCATCACCAACTCTTGGAGCTTGCTCAAACTCATGTCCATCAAGTCAGAGATGCCATCCAACCATCTGACACCTTGATTTTAAACTTCCCAGCCTCCAGAACTGTGAAAAAATGCATTCCTGTTGTTTTGGGCTGGTGATGAATTGTTATGGCAGCCACAGTTTACTTATACATAGCACCAGGTGCCCAATCTAGATCCAGTATGGTTTTAAGACTGACAGCGTGTGTTATTGGAATCCAGAGAGGAGCTCTAATGAGTGCTTGACTCCATGTCCGTCCCTCAGTTGCTTAACACTGAGAAAATTATGGCCATAATATATGTGAACTTGTAAACAGGCAACAAATTGGCTGCCCAAAGGAGGCAAACTTTTCAGAATTAAGAAGGGACAGAGCTGGCTAGGAAGAATTTTCTAAAGTCCTTTTGTTGGTACTAGCTCCTTATTCCAACTACGGGGTGAAATCCTGGGTGTTTAGCGTCACTCCCTTCACCAATTTGGAGAACTGCAAGTACCTTTATAAAGACAAGCATTTACCTGAATGGCTTCCCAGATCTTTTCATCAGGGAGAGAGCGGTGAGGTGTCATTAGTGATTTTTTAATGTCACAAGTTAAAGCAACATTTCTCTTGTTCACCAAACTTCTTGCCCAAAGCAAATTGAAGAAGCTCCTATGATTCACCTTTGTCCTCTCCCTTCTTGGAAACATAACATTTGTTTAATCCTTGTAATTAACTAGACATATGAGCTTGTTGTATATGAGGGGGAGAGAGTGATAGACAGAATAATAACTCCCCAAAGATGTCTTTTCCCTAATCCCTGGAACCTATGAATATGTCAGGTGATATGGAGGAAGAGAATTAAGGTTGCAGATGGAATTAAAGTTGCTCATCAGTTGACCTTAACACAGATTACGCTGGGTTATCCAGGTGAGCCCAGTGTAATCACAAGACTCATTATAACAAAAGGAGCATGGCAGAAGAATCAGAGCCAGAGTGATGCAATATGAGAAAGATGTTTCATTGGGCCAAATGGTGGCTTTGAAGATGGAAGGGGCAGGAGCCAAGGAATGTGGGTGACCTCTCAAAGTTGGAAAAGGCAGAAAAATGCATTTGCCTCCTAGAGCCTTGGAAAGGAAAGCAGCCTTGCCAACACCTTGATTTCAGCCTAATGAGGGCCACATCAGACTTCTGACCTCAGGCTGCAAGATAAATATATTTTGTTGTTGGGACTTTCCGATGGTCCAGTGGCTAAGACTCTGCACTCCCAATGCAGGGGGCTGGGTTTGATCCTTGGTCAGGGAACTAGATCCCACATACCTCAATGAAGGTTGAAGATCCCACATGCCACAACTAAAGATTCCACATGACACAACTAAGACCTGGCACAGCCAAATAAATAATAAATTTAAATAAATAAAGTGTTTTTGTTGTAAGTTACTAGGTTTGTGTTAGTCTGTTACAGCAGCCATAGGAAACTAGCATGGTAGGGTAAGGGGAGATTGGAGAGGGGTAGATTGGTAGGAATTCCCTTCCAGGTTCCTGATGCAGTTACCCTATGGGGAATTGCTGAGGAAACACAGATCTGGGCTACTGTCAGCGACACAAAGAGAAGGTGATGTAATGTCACAAGCCCCTGACAGGACCCCCCTCACCAGCTTTCTTGGAGTGTGACTGCTGGGGGAAATACTGACTGAAACTGCCCACCCTGGCCAGGGACCGCAGTAACAATCTGAGTGAATTATTTCAGGATAGGAGATCTTGGTAAGGAATGTGGAACTAACAAGCCACCTCC
Organism: Antilocapra americana; assembly: GCA_007570785.1. Taxonomy (NCBI): domain Eukaryota; kingdom Metazoa; phylum Chordata; class Mammalia; order Artiodactyla; family Antilocapridae; genus Antilocapra; species Antilocapra americana. The sequence goes on along the minus strand of ML661891.1, from coordinate 3,134,909 downwards.
AACTGGAAGAATTGGTCAAAATGAGAGAAAGGTTAAAAGGAGAGAGGAGATGCCAGTCCATATGTCCTACCAACCTCCCAGAATCCTCTTTGCTGGCATCCATCTTGGCTGAGTGATGTGGTGCCACCAGGAAGGACCCTGAGTCAGGGCGATCAGTCAGAGACAACCCAGGAACTAACCCCATCACTATAAAACCCGAGGCTGCGAGCCATGTGGCAGAGCAGTCCTGGGTTCCCTTCGGCGCCTTCTCTCCACCCGGAGCCCCTTTCCAATAGTCTCTTGTTTTGTCAGCACGTGCGTCTCCTCTGACAATTCATTTCTGAGTGTCAGACAAGAGCCTGTTCTTGGGCCCTGGAAGGAGTTTCCATTCCTGCAGCAAGACTGTCTCAGGCTCTCTGATTGCAGGAGAATCTGCATGGTGCCAGGCTGGGAATGGCTGCATCGTGACCGTCTGCAAAGTGTAGGGACACGTGGGATCCTCCAGAGCCAGAATGGGAGGAGGCGTGGCCTTGCCAGCCACTCTGACCTAGAGCAACCTTCAGCCTCTGTGGTGTCTGATTCCTCTGGCAGCCCCCCCTCCCCGAGGCTTCACTGTGTCTGCGGCTCTGTCTTGTGGTTCTTCCAAGGCCCTCCCAGGCCTAATGAGACATCCTGGGGCACCTGTCATGACTGGCCTATGTGCCCCTCCCCCTCACCTTGAGAAGCGGCTGAACCTGCAGATATTCCAGGCATGCCTGCATGCGTCACTTTTCCCAACAGCTTTCGTCTTCATCTTCTCAAATGTCTCTCTGAGCACTGGCTCCCTGCCTCCTGGCTGGGAATTCATGAGACCAGTGCTGCAGGAATGGAAACTTGTCAGGGATGGCTTTGCCTGCCTGGCCTCAGAGCATGTAAGCAGAAACAGGAGGGGAAGGGCTGGTGGGGCCAGGGAGCTCCAAGTCTAATGGCCCAGCAGAGCCAGGAGGGCTAGAACCGCTCTGATTGGACTCGTGTTAGCAGCTTCTCAATGTTGGTGGAAACCCAGGGCTTCCTGTGGGTCTGTTCTGGGAGTTCCCCATGATCTGGTGGAGTGTGTGGGCTCTGGATCCCAAGCTTTATTCTTCTGCTCACTGGCTTTGTGAACTTGAACTTGCACAACTGTTAAACTGTTCTGAGCTTCAGTTTCCCCATGTATGTAAATACAAAAGAGCAAGTGAACAGGTGGCACTAGTGATAATGAAGCTCCCTGCCAGGACAAGAGATGTAAGAGACACAGGTTTGATTCCCGTGTAGGAACGATCCTCCGGAGGAGGGCATGGTAACCCACTCCAGTCTTCTTGCCTGGAGACTCCTGTGGACAGATGAGCCTGGTGGGCTATGGTCCATAGGGTTGCAAAGAGTCAGACACAACTGAAGCGTCTTAGCACACTTGTGAGAAGAAAAAAGCATTAGCAGTAATCATAAAAACAATTGCTATTATTTCTGATACTATCAGTTGAGTCCTTCATCTTCAAGAGTCATGAATCCCAAAGTATTCTCAAGTAATCTTCCCTAAACATCCTGGGCCCTCTATTCCTAGTCCTCTTTGTCTGTTTGACAATTTTATTAAAGTATAATTGACTCACAGTGTATAATATGATATATTTTGACAAATGTGCATATTTAAGAAACCATCACTACAATCAAGAAGATGAAAATATTCATTGTGCCCTAAAGTTCTCCTTGGTAATTCTTCTCCACAATCATTGCTTTGTTTTCTGTCCCTATAGATTCATTTGTATTTGTAGCATTTTATGTAAATAGAATCATACAGTATGTACTTTTTTTTTTTTTGGTCTGGCTTACTTCACTATGTGACCCCATGTGTGATTCTTTTGTGATTCATCCATGTTGTAGTATGTACCAAGGTTTATTGTTTTTTAAGAGAACTATCCTATTGCACAAGATATATTGTATTTGTTTGGCCATTCACCTGTTGATGGACATTTGGATTGCTTCCAGTTTTGGGGTAGTTTGAATAAAGTTGCTAGGAACAACATTCATGTGTAAGTCTTTGTATGAACATATGCTTTTACTTATTTTGGTTAAATATATAGGAGTGAAATGGCTAGGTCACATGGTAGGTATAAATTTAATGTTTTAAGAAACTACCAGACTTTTTTCCAAAGTGGTTTACATTCCAACTAGCAGTGCATGAGACTTCCGATTGCTTTACTTCCTCACTAATGCTTGGTTTGATCTGTCTAATTTTAGATACTCCAATGAGATATAGTGATTTTAACTAGAATTTCCTAGGTAATTAATGATTAATGATGTCAAGCATGTTTTCTTGCATCATCGTATGTCTTCTTTAGTGAAATATATCTTCAAATTTTTTGCCTATCCTAATAATTACACATACATTACAGAATTTTGACAATTCTTTGTATACTGTAGACATAAAGCCTTTCTCAAACTCTTCTTTGAAAATATTGTCTCTGAGTCTGTGATTTTTTTCCCTCTCTCTTAACAATGTCTGTCAAAGAACAGAAGTTCTTAGTTTTGATGTCCAGTTCATCAGTTTCATCTTTTTATGGATTATCCTCCATTTTGAGTTCATTCTTTTAGATAGTATGAAATTAGGATGAAGTGGATTTTGTTTTGTTTTGTTCTTTTATACATGGATATTCAATTGTTTAAGCATCATCCATTTAAAAGACTATCATTTCCACACTAAATTGCCTTTGCACCTTTCTTGAAAATCAATTGATCATATATGGGTGTATTTTGGACTCTATTTTACTTCACCCATTTATTTGTCTCTCTTTATATCAATACCATACTTTCTTGATTTCTGTAGCTTTAGAAGTCTTGAAATCTGGTAGTGTAAGTTCTCCAACTTTGTTCTTTTTCAAAGTTGTTTTAGCGATTCTAGGTCCTTTGACTCACATGGATTTTAAAATAAGCATAACAATTTCTACAAAAAATCCTTCTGGGATTCTGATTGAGACTGTGTTGAATCTCTAGATTCACTTGGAGAAAATTTATATCTTAGCAATATTAAGCTATCCAAGCTATGAATACAGTTACATATTTATTTAGGTTACATTGTTAAAATTTTTTACTTACTTTTTAAAATTAATTTTTGTTTAAGTATAATTGCTTTACAATGTTGTGTTGGTTTCTGTCATACAGCAAAGTGATTCAGTTATATATATATGTGCATATATCTATTCTTTTTCAAGTACTTTCCCCATTTGGGTTATTCCAGAGTATTGAGCAGAATTCCCTGTGCTATGCAGTAGGTCCCTGTTGGTTGTCATTTAAACATAGCAGTGTGCACACATCAATCCCGTCTCCCAATTCACCTATCCCCTCCCCCCTTGGTATCTATATGTCTGTTCTTTGCATCTGTGTGCGTATTTATTTAGTTACCTTTAAATTTATTTCATCAGAATTTTATAACTTTAAATGCAGAGAGTTTGCACGCTTAAAAATCAGATGTACTTCACTAATTTACATTTTCTGATGCTATTAGGAATGGTACATGTACATTCACAGACTTTTACATTTCAATTTCTGATTCTTCATTTCTATTAAAAAGAAATACATTGAAGGCATCCAGATTGGAAAGGAAGAAGAAAAACTATCACTGTTTGCAGATGACATGATATTATAATAGGAAATCCTACAGACTCCACTAAATAGCTGTTAGAACTAATAAATGAATTAAGTAATGTTACAGGATACAGAATCACTATACAAAAATCTGTTGTATTTCATATACTAAAAGCCAACTATCAGAAAGAGAAATTAAGAAAACAATCCTGTTTACAATTGCATCAAAAAGAATAAGGTAACTAGGAGAAAATTCAGCCAAGAAGGTGAAAGACCTGTATGCTGAAAACTATAAGATATTAATGAAAATGAAGAAGACATGAATAAATGGAAAGATATTACCTGCTCATGGATTGGAAGAATTATTTCTTTTTAAAGTTTCCTCCTGCCCCTCCTCTTTCTTATTTTATTTCTTTTTTAATGTAATAAATTCAAGAAAGACTTTTTTCTTTACAATATTGTGTTGGTTCTGCCACACGTTGACATGAATCTGCCATGGGTGTACATGTGCTCCCCTTCCAGAATCCCCCTCCCATCTCTCTCACGATTGGAAGAATTAACATTGTTAAAATGTCCATACTACCCAAAGCAATCCATAGGTTCAATGAAATCCTTATCAAAATTCCAGGGGCATTTTTTCACAGAAATAAAACAAATAATTTTAAAACTTGTATGGAATCATGAAAGACCCTGAATAGCCACAACAATCTTGAGAAATAAAAAAGAAGCTGGAAGCATAATGCTCCCTGATTTCAAACTATATTACAAAGCTATAGTAATCAAAATAGTATGGTATTGGCATAAAAAACAGATGTGTAGATAATGCAACAGAAGAGAGAGCCCCAAAATAACCCTCCACATATATGGTCAGTTAATTTATGGCAAAGGAATAAAAAATATACAATGAGGAAAGGACAGTCTTTTCAATAAATGGTATTGGGAAAACTGGATAGCCACAAGCAAAAGAATGAAAATGAACCAATATCTTATGCCATAGACAAAAATTAAGTCAAAATGGATTAAATACTAGAATGTAACATCTGAAACTATAAAACTCTTAAAAGAAAACATAGGCAATAATTTCCTTGTCATAGATCTTGGCAGTGAGTTTTTTTAATCTGACACCAAAAACAAAAACAAAAAAACAAGTGGAACTATATAAAATTAAAAATCTTCTACACAGCAAAGAAAACCATCAATAGAATGAAAAGGTAACCTACTGAGAATATACTTGCAAATCATATGTCTGATAAGGGCTTACTACCTAAAATATATAAAAACCTAAACAACTCAATGGCAAACAAAACAAAACAAAACAATCCAACTTAAACATGGGCAGGATATCCGAACTTTTCTCAAAAGAAGACTCACAGATGGTCAACAGGTACATAAAAACATGCTCATCATCAGGGACATACAAAGCAAAACCACAATGAGCTATCACCTCACACTTGTCAGAATACTATTATTGAAAGATAAGAAATGGCAAGTATTGGTAGGGATGTGAAGAAAAAATAAATTTTGTGCACTCTAAGTGGAAATGTAAATTCGTATAGCCATTATGGAAAACAGTATGGCGGTTCCTTAAAAATAGAACTAACATATGATCCAGCAATTCCACATCTAGTTTTTAGCTAAAGAAAATAAAAACACTAACTCAAAAAGATATATATACCCCAGTGTTCATTGCAGTATTATTTTTAATAGCCAGATATAGAAACAACTTTAAGAATCCATCTCGATGGAAATGTGGTTTATATACATAATGGAATATTATCCAACTATAAAAAAGAATGAAACCTTGCCATTTATGACAACATGGATGAACCTTGAGGACGTTAGGCTCAGTAAAACAATTCAGACAAAGAAGGACAAATACTGTATGATCTCACTTTTATCTGGAATCTAAAAAAAATGAAACAGAGCACAGACTGGTGGTTGCCAGACCAATGAGTGTGTAGTAGGTGAAGGGTGTCAAAAAGTATGAAGTTTTAGTTATAAAATAAATAAGCCATAGGGACATAATGTATAGTATGGTGACTATATTTATCTTTCTCTTTCTGACTCACTTCACTCTGTATAATAGGTTCTAGGTTAATCTACTTCATTAATAATGCTGTATTGCATATTTGAAAGTTGCTAAGAGATTAGATCTTAAAACTCATCACAAGAAAAAAAATGTTTTTAGTATGCATGGTGACAGACATTAAGTAGGCTTATTGTGGTGATCATTTCTCAATGTGTACACAAACATCAAATCATTATGCTGTACATATGAACTAATGTTACATGTCAATTATACCTTAATAAAAAAGAAATAGATTTTGTTTATTGATTTTTTTCCTGTAACATTGTTAATTAATCTGTTTGTTCTAGTTACTTTGATAGTTTGCATTGAATTTTCTATATAGATGACTTGCAGATGTCTGTAAATAGAGTTTCACATTTTTCTTTTCAATCTATTCTTTTCTTTTTTTTTATTGCCTTATTTCACTGGAAAGAATCTCCAGTACAACATTGAATATAAATGATAAGAACTGATATTTTAGCTTTTTCTGATTTTAGGAGAAAAGCATTCAGTCTTTCACCAATTAAATATGAGGTCACCGATGTCTTTATTGATAGTCCCTATTGGGAAACTGTTCTTCTATTCTGTTTTCTGAAGGTATCAGTGTAATAATAACTTCCTCAAAGAATGAGTTAGAAAGTATTCCCTCCTTTTTAATATCCTGGAAGAGTGTGTGTAGGATTGGTATAATTTCCTTTTGCTTAAGTTTGATAGAATGCATCAGTAAAGCCATCTAGGCCTAGAATTTGTTTTGTGTGTGGGGGGGTATGTTTTTTAACTACAAATTGAATTTCTTTAATAGTTATTGGGCTACCCTGATTAATAGTCCCATGTTCTTTTTTTTAATTAATTTGTTTTTTATTGAAAGGTAATTGCTTTACAGAATTTTGCTGTTTTCTGTCAGACCTCAACATGAATCAGCCATAGGTATACATATATCCCCTCCCTTTTGAAACTTCCTCTCATCTTCCTCCCCACCCCACCCCTCTAGGTTGATACAGAGCCCCTGTTTGAGTTTCCTGAGCCATAGAGCAAATTCCTGTTGGTTATCTATTTTACATATGGTAATGTAAGTTTCCATGATACTCTGTTTCTCCACTGTTGCTCTGTAAATAAATTCTTCAGTACCATTTTTCTAGATTCTGTATATATGCATTAGAATACAATATTTATCTTTCTCCTTCTGACTCACTTCACTCTGTATAATAGGTTCTAGGTTCATCTACTTCATTAGAACTGACTCAAATGCGTTCCTTTTTATGGCTGAGTAATATTCCAACATGTGTATGTACCACAACTTCTTTATCCATTCATCTATCTATGGACATCTAGGTTGCTTCCATGTTCTAGCTATTGTAAAGAGTACTGCAGTGAATAGTGGGATGCATGGGTCTTTTTCAGTTTTGGTTTCCTCAGGGTATATGCCTAGGAGTGGGATTGCTGCATCATATGGTGGTTTTATTCCTAATTTTTTAAGGAATCTCCATACCATCTTCCATAGTGGCTATATAAATGTACATTCCCACCAACAGTGCAAGAGCATTTCCTTTTCTCCACACCCTCTCCAGCATTTATTGTTTGTAGACTTTTTGATGAGGGCCATTCTGACAAGTATGAGGTGATATCTCATTGTAATTTTGATTTGCATTTCTCTAATAATGAGTGATGTTAAGCATCTTTTCATGCTTAACATCATGGATTTGTTAGCCATCTGTATGCCTTCTTTAGGGGAAATGTCTGTTTAGGTCTTTTCCCCACTTTTTGATTGGGTTGTTTGTTTTCTCGGTATTGAGTTGTATGAACTGCTTGTATATTTTGGAAATTAACCCTTTGTCAGTTGTTTCATTTGCTATTATTTTCTCCCATTCTGAGGGTTGTCTTTTCACTTTGCTTATAGTTTCCTTTGCTGTGCAAAAGCTTTTAAGTTTAATCAGGTCCTACTTGTTTACTTTTGTTTTTATTTCCATTATTCTAGGAGGTGGATCATAGAAGATCTTGCTTTGATTTATGTCATCGAGTGTTCTGCCTATGTGTTCCTCTAAGAGTTTTAGTTTCTGGTCTTACATTTAGGTCTTTAATCCATTTTGAGTTTATCTTTGTGTATGGTGGTAGAAAGTGTTCTTATTTCATTCTTTTACATGTAGCTGTCCCGTTTTCCCAGCACCATTTATTGAAGAGGCTGTCTTTGCCCCATTGTATATTCTTGCCTCTTTGGCCAAAAATAAAGTACCCATAGGTGCATGGTGTTCCATTGGTCTATATTTCTGTTTTTGTGCCAGTACTATGCTGTCTTGATGACTATAGCTTCGTAGTATAATATGAAGTCAGGAAGGTCGATTTTCAGCTCCATTCTTCTTTCTCAAGACTGCTTTGGTTATTCGGCGTCTTTTGTGTTTCCATACGAATTGTAAATTTTCTTTGTTCTAGTTCTGTGAAAAATGCCATTGGTAATTTGACAGGGATCACATTAAATCTGTAGATTGTGTTTGGTAGCATAGTCATTTTCACAATGCTGATTCTTCCTACCCAGAAACATGGAATATTTCTTTATTTGTTTATGTCATCTTTGATTTCTTTCATTAGTGTCTTATAATTTTCTGTGTACAGTTCTTTTGTCTCCTTAGGTAGGTTTATCCCCAGATATTTAATTCTTTTTGTTGCAATGGTGAATGGGCTTGATACCTTAATTTATCTTTCTGATTTTTCATTGTTAGTATATAGAAATGCAAGTGATTTCTGTGTGTTGATTTTGTATCCTGCAACTTTGCAAAATTTGCTGATTAGCTCTAATAATTTTCTGATACTATCTTTAGGGTTTTCTATGTACAGTGTCACGTCATCGGCAAACAGCGAGAGCTTTGCTTCTTTTCTGATCTGGATTCCTTTTATTTCTTTTTCTTCTCTGATTGCTGTAGCTAGGACTTCCAGAACTATGTTGAATAATAGCGGTGAAAGTAGGCACCCTTATCTTGTTCCTGATCTTAGGGGAAATGCTTTTAGTTTTTCACTATTGAGAATAATGTTTGCTGTAGGCTTATCATATATGGCCTTTACTATGTTGAGATAGGTTCCTTCTATGCCTATTTTTTGAAGAGTTTTAATCATAAATCAGTGCTGAATTTTTTCAAAGGCTTTTTCTGCATCTATTGAGATGACCATATGGTTTTATCTTTCAATTTGTTAATATGGTGTTTCACATTGATTGATTTGCATATATTGAAGAATCCTTGCATCCCTGGAATAAACCCAACTTGATCATGGTGTTTGAGCTTTTTGATGTGTTGCTGAATTCTGTTAGCAAATATTTTGTTGAGGATTTTTGCATCTATGTTCATTAGTATATTGGCCTGTAGTTTTCTTTTTTGTGTTTTGTCTTTATCTGGTTTTAGTATCAGGGTGATAGTGGCCTTGTAGAATGAGTTTGGAAATGTTCCTTCCTCTGTAATTTTTTGAAAGAGTTTTAGAAGGATAGGCATTAGCTCTTCTTTAAATGTTTGATAGAATTATCCTGTGAAGCCATCTGGTCCTGGGCTTTTGTTCTTTGGGAGATTTTTGATCACAGCTTCAATTTCAGTGCTTGTAATTGGGTTGTTCATAATTTCTATTTCTTCCTGGTTCAGTCTTGGAAGATTTGAACTTTTCTAGGAATCTGTCCATTTCTTCCAGGTTGTCTATTTTATTGCCATAAAGTTGTTCACAACAGTCTCTTATAATCCTTTGTATTTCTGCATTGTCTGTTGTAACCTCTCCTTTTTCATTTATAGTTTTGTTGATTTGATCTCTCTTTTTTTCTTGATGAGTCTGGCTAAAGTCTTCTCAGTTTTGTTTATCTTCTCAAAGAAGCAGCTTTTAGTTTTATTAATCATTACTACTGTTTCTTTCATTTCTTTTTCATTTATTTCTGCTTGGATCTTTATGATTTCTTTCCTTCTATTAATTTTGGGGGTTTTTTGTTCTACTTTTTCCAGTTGTTTTAGATGTAAAGTTAGGTTGTCTAATCAACGTTTTTCTTGTTTCTTGCGGTAGGATTGTACAGCTATAAACTTGCCTCTTTGAACTGCTTTTGCTGCATCCCATAGGTTTTGAGTTATCATGTTTTCATTGTCATTTGTTTCTAGAAATTTTTTGATGTCTATTTTTATTTCTTCAGTAATCTGTTGGATATTTAGAAACATGTTTTATCTCCATGTGTTTGTGTTTCTTACAGTTTTTTTCTTGTAACTGACATCTAGTCTCATAGAATTGTAGTTGGAGAAGATGCTTGGTATAGTTTCAATTTTCTTAAATTTATTGAGGTTTGATTTGTGACCCAAGATGTGGTCTATCCTGGAGAATGTTCCATGTGCACTTGAGAAGAAGGTGTATTCTTTTGTGTTTGAATGGAATATCCTGAAGATATCAAGGAGATCCACCTCATCTAATGTATCATTTAAGACGTTTCCTTATTAATTTTCTGTTTTGATCATCAGTCCATTGGTGTGAGTGGGATGTTAAAGTCTCCTACTGTTATTGTGTTACTGTCAATTTCTCGTTTTATGTCTGTTAGTGTTTGTCTTATGTATTGAGGTGCTCCTATGTTGGGTGCATAGATATTTACAATTGTTTTGTCTTCCTCTTGGATTGATCTCTTTATCATTATGTAGTGTCCTTCTTTATCTCTGCTAATCTTTATTTTAAGGTCTATTTTGTCTGATATGAGATTGCTACTCCAGCTTTCTTTTGCTTCCCATTTGCATGGAATATATTTTTCCATTCTCTCACTTCCAGTCTATATGTGTCTTGAGGTCTGAAGTGGGTTTCTTGTAGACAGCATATATATGGGTCTTGTTTTTGTATCCATTCAACCAGTCTGTGTCTTTTGGTTGGAGCATTTAATCCATTTGCATTTAAAGTAATTATTGATATATATGTTCCTATTGCCATTTTCTTAATTGTTTCGGGTTGATTTTGTAGATCTTTTTTCTTCTGTTGTATCTCTTGACTAAATAAGTCCCTTTAACATTTGTTGTAAAGCTGGTTTGGTGGTACTGAATTCTCTTAACTTTTGCTTGTCTGAAAAGCTTTTTATTTCTTCATCAGTTTTGAATGAGATTCTTGCCGGGTACAGTAATCTTGGTTGTAGATTTTTCCCTTTCAGTACTTTAAATATATCCTGCCATTCTCTTCTGGCCTGCAGAGTTTTTGCTGAAAGATCAGCTATTAAGCAGATGGGGTTTCCCTTGTATATTCCTTGTTGCTTCTCCCTTGCTGCTCTTAATATTCTTTCTTTGTGTTTAGTCTTTGTTAGTTTGATTAATTTGTGTCTTGGCATGTTTCTCCTTGAGTTTATCCTGTATGGGACTCTTTGTGCCTCTTGGACTTCATTGGCTATTTCCTTTTCCATGTTGGAGAAATTTTCAACTATAATCTCTTCAAAAATTTTCTCATACCATTTCTTTTTCTCTTCTTCTGGGATCCCTATAATTTGAATGTTGGTGCATTTGATATGGTCCCAGAGGTCTTTGAGACTGTCCTCAGCTCTTTTCATTCTTTTTACTTTATTATGCTCTTCAGAAGTTATTCCCACTATTTTATCTCGCAGCTAATTGATTCATTCTTCTGCTTCAGATATTCTGCTATTGATTCCTTCTAGAGTATTTTTAATTTCAGTAATTGTGTTGTGTGTCTCTGTATATTTGTTCTTTAATTCTTCTAGGTCTTTTGTTAATTGATTCTTGCATTTTCTCCATTTTGTTTTCAAGGTTTTTGATCATATTTACTATCATTATTCTGAATTCTTTTTCAGGTAGTTTACCTATTTCCTCTTCATTTATTTGGACTTCTGTGTTTCTAGTTTGTTCCTTCATTTGTGCAGTATTTCTCTGCCTTGTCATTATTATTTTTTTTTAAGTTATTGTGTTTGAGGTCTCCTTTCCCTCAAGAATTCAAGAAAGTTGACTTCTTTCCTTAAAGAAGGTTGAATTCTTTCTTTCTTCTGGTTTCTGCCCTCCTAAGATTGGTCCAGTGGTTTATGTGAGCTTCATATAGGGTGAGATTTCTGCCGAGTTTTTGTTTGTTTGTTTGTTTGTTTTTCTCTGATGGACAAGACTTAGAGAGGCATTAATCCTGTCTGCTGATGATTGGGTTTATATTTTTGTTTTGTTTGTTGTTTAGATGAAGCATCTTGCACAGGGCACTAATGGTGGTTGGGTGATGCCGGGTACTCAAGTGGTTTTGTTTGTGAGTTCTCACTATCTGATACTCCCTATGGTTGGTTCTCTAGTAGTCTAGAGTCTTGTAGTTAGTGCTCCTATTCCAAAGGCTCAGTGCCTGATCTCTGATCAGGAACAAAGATTCCACAAGTGGTTTTTTAAGGTATTAAGTGAGATTAAAACAAATATCCCAAAATGAGAAACCAAAGATGAACCCCAGACAAATGGCAGTTACAAAATCAGGCAAATAATAATTAAAATAATGGAATATACACATATACAACCATGAGCAAAGTGAAAACAGTCCAACAAACATAAAGTACAGTAGACTGACCTGGCAAACAAAGGAAATCAAAAATTATATTTACCAGTTAAGAATGAAACTAACTTAAGCGCAAACTGGAAAACAAAACTAAAGCAAGGTGTCAAGTGGGGAGTAAAGCAACAAAAGCAAAACTAGCAAATATATTGAGAGGAAAGGAAAGAAAGAATATGCAAAGTTAAACAGAGGTAGATGAAGACGATTTATATACATTAAAGATTAACTGCAAGGGGAAAAGAACAATAGGAAAGGCAAACAAAGGAATAAATATAGAAAAAATACAATAGGTTTTAAAAAATTAAAAATATAAAAAAGAAAAGAAAAAGACAGAAGAAAGAAAAAAGGGGGAAAAAAGGAAAACTTTACAGAATTGCAAAAACCTAACGTAGAGGCAGAGGTTTATAACAACAATAGAAAGTGTGACTGAATATACACATATACATAGACACCTATAAGCAAAATCAGAACAGTCCAACAAACATAAAGTACAATAGATTGACCCAGCGAACAAAGGAAACCAAAAATTATATCTACCAGAACAAAACTAATCAAAGCACAAACTGGAAAACAAAACTAAAGCAAGGTGCCAATTGGGGAATAAAGCAATGAAAATAAAACTAACAATTATGTTGAGAGTAGAGAAAGAAAAGAAAGGAAGAAAAGATATGCAAAGTTAAATAGAGATAGATAAAGAAGATTTATATATATTAAAGATTAACTGTAAGGGGAAAAGAACAGTAGGAAAAGCAAACTAAGGAATAAATGTAGAAAAAATAATAATAGGTTTAAAAAGTTAAAATTAAAAAAAGAAAAAAAAGAGGAAAACTTCATAGAACTGCAAAAGCCCAAAGTAGAGGCAGAGGTTTATGACAACAATAAAAAATGTGACTGGGAAAAAAATAAAAGCTCAAAAGCTTAATTGGATTTCTTAGTGCCAATAAAATTGACAACTACAACAGAGGGGGAAATGAAAAGGAAAAAGAAAAAAAAAATCCAAAAGAATCTACAGAACAAGTCAAAAAATAAGAATTATAAATGTTTTTCTTGAGTCACTGCTGTCAGAGTCCTCTCCCATGCTGGGAGTCACAGTCTACCTTACCTCCCTAGGATGCCCTCCAACACTGTGCTGATCTCTGGACCTGCTGTGGGGGCTGCTCAGATTCTAATCTGGTCCTACTCCTGTGTGTTCTTGCCTCCAATGTCTACAGCTATCAGAGCTAGTGTGTTTTCTTTTGTGGGCGCTCTCAATGGCCTTTTATATATTTCATCAACACAGAGTCTGCTTAGTTGATCAGGTGGATTTAATCGGCAGTTTGTACAGCTGATGAGAAAGTTTTGAGTTTTCTTCCTTAGCCACATTGCCCCTGAGTTTCAGTTGTGGTTTTATTTCCACCTCTACATGTGGGTCTTCCACCGGGGTTTAGCTCCTGAGGCTGCCCTGGAGGGCTTGGGTTTGCCCCAGTGAGGGTCGGGTGTGGAGGTGGTGCAGCTGGTTGGGTCGCAGGGGTTCTGGTAGCACCAGGTACTCAGGGGGATTGGTGGCTAGGGCAGGAGGAAATACAATGCTCTAGAAGGGTATGGCAACCAGCATTGGCCAATACTTTCCAGTATTTTTGCCCGGAGAACCCCCTCTCTGACAGAGAAGCCTGGCAGATCATAGTACAGGGTCGAAAATAGTCAGACACGACAGAAGCCACCCTGTGCGCATAGACACACACTTTTTTTGCCTGTGGCAGCTCTGCCCCAGAGAGAGTTGAGCATGAAGGTGGCGCAGCTGCTTGGCTTGCGGGGACCCCGGCGGCGCCCACTGTGCAGGGACACGGCCTGCCTCTGCTTCAGGAGTCATGGCCCTGTCAGAGTCTTTTTCCGAGCCTCTTGTCGCTGGCGATCAGAAGGCCTCCTTGGCCAGCCTTTCTCCATAGCTCTGCCTGTTCAGGCCCTTAGAGGCTCCCTTGCCTGGGGTCCTCCCTGTATTCTTTTAACATCTTTATAATCTGTAGTGATGTCTCTCTCAATAATGGCAACGGGATTACTCTGTTTTCTTCTCCTTAATCTGTCTGACTGGGCAATTATTAATTTTATTGATCTTTTCAATAAATGCTGAGCTTTCAGTTTCACTCATTTTTCTGTATTGCTTTTTCTGTTACCAATTTGACTTCTGCATTTTTTGGATTCATCGTACTTTTCTTTTTCTAGTTACTTAAAGTGGAAGATCAGATCACTGAGTTGAGAACCCTTTTTATACAGGCGTTTAGTATTATAAATTTCCCTGTAAGTATTGCTTTTAATTGTACTCCAAAAATTCTGATGTGTTGTGTTGTCATTTTCATTCAGTTAAAAATTTTTCTAATTTCCTTTGATTTATTCTTAGACCTGGGGCCTATTTAGCAGTATGCTATTTAAAAATATTTGGAGATTTTCCCAGAGATGTTTCTGTTATTGATGTATAATTCAATTCCATTGCAATCAGAGAATATCTTTATATGAATTGACTTCTTTTAAAGTGACTGAAACTTGGTATATGGCCCAGAATATGATCCATCTTGCTACATATCTTACATGCGCTTGAAAATAATGTACATGCTGCTGTTGTTGTGTAGAATGGTCTATAAATATCAATTATACCAATTTTTTTTTACAGTGTTTTAGGTTTTCTGTGTTTTAAGGTTACTTTTTTACTCATTCTGTCAATTATTGAGACAGAGATGTTGAAACGTCTAATTATAATTGTGGACTTGTCTATCATTGTAATTCTATTATTTTGTGCTTCACATATTTTGAAGTTCTGTTATTAGCTGCATAAACATTTAGAATTATTATGTCATGAGTAATTTGACCCCTTTATCAATATGATACAGTATTATTATCCTTGGATATATTTGTTGCTCTGAAATCTACTTTGTTTGGTATTACCATAATTACCTGTTTTTTTTTTTAACTTTTTATTTTATATTGGAGTATATTCAATTAATAATGTTGTGATAGTTTCAGGTGGACAGCAAAGGTACTCAATCATACATATACATGTATCCATTCTCCCCTGAACTCCCCTCGCATCCAGGCTAACACATAACACTGAGCAGATTTCCCTGTACTATGTACAGTAGGACCTTGCTGGTTATCCATTTTAAATATAGCAGTGTGTACATGTCAATCTCAAACTCCCTAACTATCCCTTCCCCCTATTCTTCCCCTCTGGCAACTGTAAGTTCATTCTCTAAGTCTGCAAGTCTGTTTCTGTTTTGTAAATAATTTCACTTGTATCGTTTCTTTTTAGATTCTGCATATAAGGAATATCATATGATATTTCTTCTTCTCTGACTTATTTCACTCAGAGTGACTATCTCTAGATCATCAATGTTGCTGCAAATGGCATTATTTCATTCTTTTTAATGGTCAAGTAATATTCCATTGCATATATGTACTACAGCTTCTTGATCCACTCCTCTGTTGATGGACATTGTAGATTGCTTCCTCATCTTGGCTATTGTAAACAGGGCTACAGTGAATATTGGGGTGTATGTTTCCTTTCAAATCATGTTGTTCTCTGGGTATATGCCCAGAAGCAGGATTGCTGGATCATATGGTAGCTTTTTTTTTAGTTTCTTAAGGAACCTCCATACTGTTCTCCACAGTGGCTATACCAATTTACATTTCTACCAAGCGTGTAGAAGGGTTCTCTTCTCTTCACAACCTCTCCAGCATTTATTGTTTGTGGATTTCTTGATGATGGCATTTTGACTGGTGTGAGGTAGATATCTCACCCTGGGTTTTTTTGATGAGTGTTAGCATATGTCATGTCTAATTGGAATCTCAAAATGTGGATCTTATTTGGAAATAGGGTCTTTGCAGATGCAATTGTGGATCAAGATGTGATCATACTGGATTAGGGTGGGTCAATGAGAGTGTCCTTGTGAGATAGAAAAGGACATACAGAGACAAAGGGGAGGCCACGTGAAGACGGAGACAGATATTGGAGTGATGCTGCCATAAACCAAGGAACACTGAAGTCACCAGAAACTGGAAGAGACAAAGAAGAATTCTTCACTGGAGCCTCCAGAGGGATCATGGCCCTGCCAACACCTTGATTTCATACTTCAGCTTCCAGAACTGTGAGAGACATGCGTTTCTGTTGTTTTCAGTCACCAACTTTGTGATAATTTGTTACAGCAGCCCCAGGAATCTAATGTAATATGGTATATATTTTTACCATCCTTTGGTTTCAAATCTATCTGTGTCTTTTTAATTACAGAAGGTTCCTTATTCCTATAGTGGGACCTTGCTTTATTTACTCAATCTTAAAATATTTTTTCTAGGGGAGTTTAGACCATATACCTTAATTTGATTTAAAAAATTGTGTGTGGGGGTTTAAGTTTAAATCTAACCTTTTTGCTATTTGCTTTCTGTATTCTTTCCCTGACTTTTTAAGAACTGTTTATTTTTATTATTTTATTTTACGTCCTTTGGAGGGTTACAATTGCTCTAAGCAATTGGTTGTGATATTTCTTTCATTTGAAGTTCATTGAGTTTTTTGGACATGTGAGTACGTAGTTTACCATCAAGTCTGGAAAATTTACAACCATTGTCTCTTCAACCTTTTTTTTTTTTTTAACTTTCTCCTCCTTTGGGGATTTCAATTAAGCATGTATTTGGCTTATTGAAGTTGTCCTGCAGCTCACTGATGCTCTGTTTCTTTCTTTTTTTTTTTTCAGTCTTTTCTCCTCTATTCTCGATAGTTTCTATTGCTGTGTCATCAAGTTCACTATTCTTTCCTCTGTGCTATCTAATTCCCTCTAGCTGATTTTCCACCTCAGATATGGCAACTTTTTTATCTCTAAACATATGATTGGGATCTTTTTTTAAAATATCTTTTATGTCTCTACTAAATATGCTCAATCTTCCCTTCAGCCCCTTGAACATATGGAGTGCAGTTGTAATAACTTTTAATATCCTTGTCTATTAATTCCATCATCTGTGTCATTTCTGGGTCAGTTTCAATTGGTTGGTTTTCTCCTCACTACATGCCTTATTCTCCTACTATTTTTCAACCCTAATTTTTTATTAGACATCAAGCATTGTGAATTTTACCTTATTGGGTGCTGGATATTTTTTTTTCTTCCTATAAGATTCTTGAGCTTTATTCTGAGATGCAGCTAAATTACTTAGAAACCATTTGATATTTTTGTTTGTTTGTTTTTCAGATCTTGCTTTTAAGCCTTGTTCAACTGAACCAGACCAGAATTTTTTCTAGGGTTAATTCTGTCTCACAAATTAAGCAAGTCCCTTCCTGGTACTTTTCCCAATGTCCCATGAATTCTGAGGTTTTTCCAATCCAGCTGTTGAAAACAAGAACCATTTCTAGCCTTGTGTGAGGGCTAGGGGTATTAGAATATTTGCTTCTAATCTTTTCTCTTTCCATGACCTTGGATTCTTTCTTCACATATATGCACTGATGAGAAATTAGCTAGAGACTCAAGGAGGACTCTTTCTGCCGATTTCCAGAGCTCTCTTTCCATTTACAGCCCTCTCTTTCCCAGTTGTTGGCCTGTGAATTCCAGGCTCCTTGCCAACACACCTCCATCTCCTCAACTCAGGACACTGCTGGGTTCTTCCTGGGCTCCTCCTCCCCCAGTGTGGGCTGGAATCTCTCTAGGCAGTTAGCTGAGGTAATCACAGAACTTACCTCATTTATTTCTGACCTCCCAAGGATCACTTTCCTTTTCTTTCTCATATCTAGTGTCTTGAAAACTGTTGTTTCATGTATTTTGTCTGGGTTTTTCTTAGTTGTTTTAGGCCGGAAGGTAGTTGGCAGCAGAATTTATACCTTTCCCTTACTCTTTTTTTTTTTTAAAAAGATTTATTTATTTAAAATATTTATTCATTTATTGGCTGTGCCAAGTCTTGGTTGTGGTATGTGGGATCTAGTTCCTTGACCAGAGTTTGAACCTGGGCCTCCTGCACTAGGAGCTCAGAGTCTTAGCCACAAGACCACCAGGGAGACTCCCCTGGCCTCACTCTTCATCCATTCTCCATTCCCTTGTATGTCCCTTCAAGTCCTGCTATTGCCAGAAATATCATCCATGTAGAACCTTCCTTTAGATTAGCAGGGGGCAATGTGGCAGCAATGAGGGACATGTTGTTGAAGTCAAACATACTAGGCTCAGATCTCAGCTCTGCCAGTTCCCTGTGTAATGTTAACCAAATTATTTCACTGCCTCACTTTCCTTATTTGAAAAAGAGGGGGAAAATGAGACCTAGTTGCAGAAGCATTGTGAGAATTAAGTAAGGTGATACATAGAAAGTGACTAGCGCCAGGTAATGGGCTCAATAATGTAATTCAATAAGTGTATGACTGAATGAATACAAGTAGGATTTGTGTTGTAAATTGCTCCCATTTCTTCATTGTCTGCTCTAGCTGTGTTCCTAGGGACAGCCCTGCCATTACTCTAGAGTTCCCAGAATGGGTGACCAGGCTCTAAATTTCTTCTACCAACAGAGGGGAGCAGTCATGTGGAGAACTTCCAATAGCACATACTAGAAATATCACAGACATTTGGCTGCATGGAGCATTATAATGATCTTTTCTTTGCGGCAGATTGACTTTACTAATTAGGTTGGACTTGAGCCAGTGTTAAATACAGTTTGCATGTACAGAACACAAACCAATTGGCAGAACTGGGGGAACTCAGAAACACTTAGGTATCAGGACAAGCCAGCTATGATTAAAGCTTTGCTTCAGATAATTCTTTCTCTCTCCCCCAGCCCCCATTTTTCTGAGCTCTTTAAATATTAGGGCTATTAGTCTTCTATCATAGTTGCTGCAGACATATCCTTCCCATTTGTTATTCAATTCTGTTTTTAAATTCAAATCTGATGTAAACAGAATTTAACTTTTTTATGCAGTTAAACTATGGATCTTTCCTTTTGTAGTGTCTTCTATCACTTTTAGGCCTTAGAAAACCCCCATCTAGAGGTCAAATAAACATTTATCCTTATTTTCTTACAGTTTTTAACATTTCTTATTCTATCTAGAATTTGTCTTGATTTGGATGTGTGGCGTAAGGTGCGAAGGCGTTGTATTTGAGATAATTAATGCTAGCTGCTACACCTGTTAAACCCTGAAATCTCAAAGCCTTAACACAACAAAGCCTTAATTCTCACTGATGTCAAGTGATACCAGTGGTGGTCAGGTACCAGTCCCAAGTATGTGCCTCCAATCAGTGATTCAGGAACCCGGGCTGCTTCAGCCTGCAATTCTACCATCTCAGTCTTTTGCTTCTAGTTTTCAGAAACCACAGACTTTCAGGTAGGAACTAACTGCTGTTGCCTGAAAACATAATTCAATTTTTCAAATAGCCAACCAATTACCTGGTGGCATTTACTGATAATATATGAACTTGTTATATGTGCACTGTGGTCTAGACTACTTATTTTGTTCTATTGGGCACTATACTAGATTTTTCCCCAAACTACCTTATGTTTTAGCATCCTCTCAAAGTGAGTTCCTCTCTCATTGTTTTCCATTTTCGAAGTTTTCTTGGCTATTACCTGATAGATAATATTACATGTTACATACGTGTGTATTAGTACATCAGAGACTACACCTACACCCTGGGGTTCAATGACCAGCTCAGGTGGAGGATGTCTGCTATATGCTAAATGTCTGTGTCTCTCCTAGACCCTTATGCTAAAGTCCTAATGTGATGGTGTTTGGAAGTGGGGCTTTGTCATGAGAGAGGAACCCATGATGCGTTAGTGTCTGTATAAGAGGAGGAAGGGAGTTAGCCCTCTCTCTCTTTGCCATATAAGGATACAGGGAGAAAGTGGCTGTGCCTACAAGCCAGGAATTGTGCCCTCACCAGACACTGGATCTGCCAGTTCCTTGAGCTTGGATTTCCCAGCCTCCAGAACCATGAGAAATAAATGCTTGTTGTCTCAGCCACCCAATCTCTCATGTTTCTGTTATAGCAGCCCAAACTGACTAATACAATGTCCAAATCCTTGTCTCCATCTTTCAAGCCTTCTCCAAACTCCAGATCTACATTTCTAGGGTTCCTGATATATACTTGGAAATACCTGGAAATTTGGCTAGCTCCTCAGGGAAAAGCTAGGTCATGCTGAAGCCGATTGCTAATTTTTTATAAGTCAGAGGTAGAGGTAAGTTGGGAAAAGGAAAGGAACTGATGCTTCAAAATATTCCCTCATCCTCACACAAAACCTGGAGGAATAATTCAAGGATCTTTTTACTTGGGAGGGCCTGTTCCTCCTGGGGGAACCTTGAGAAAACCATTTCATGAGTCTACACTCTCCTCACTGTGGCTGGGGTTGAGAGTCAGGAGGAGAGGAAGTTCAGCAAGGGCCCAAGGGATGGTGTGGACGTTGACCCCAGCTGCCAGCAAGAGGGCCTTCAGGATGAGTGGGGTGCTTTTTCACCATCTGCAATGGAGAATGAATGTCACTAAAACCATAATAACAGCAATTGCTCTCAAGACTTCCCTGGTGGTCCAGTGGTTAAGAATCTGCCTTGCAATGCAAAGGCCATAGGTTTGATCTCTAGTTGGGGAACTAAGATCCTACATGCCACAAAGCTGGCCCATGTGCTACAAAGAGAATCTTTGCACTTCAAAGAAAGATCCTGCATGATGCAGTGAAGATTCTGTGTTCTTCAACTAAGACCTGATGCAGCCAAATAAAAAAGAATAGTGATTGCTCTCAGTTTTTGAGCCCATGCTATGAACTGGGTATTTTGAGCAAACTCCGGGAGATAGTGGAGGACAGAGGAGCCTGGCAGGCTATAGTCCATGGGGTTGCAAAGGGTTGGACATGACATAGCAACTGAACAACAACAATGAATTTTCGAACATTAACTCATTTGACTTTCACAACTCCCTGACAAGCTAACCAATATGACCGTGGTAAACAGATGAGGAAAGTCAGGTTCAAAAATTTGAGTAGCTTACCCAAGGCCACAAAGATAATAATGAGCCAAGTTAGGAGTTATACTAAGTCAGTTGGCTCAGAAAGCAGTGTTCCATCTACTCAACTGTGCTGCATCTACCATCTTTCAAAACAGTAGGGAGACCTGGAATATTTAAAAACTGGTAAGCAGAATTGAAAATTTGTTATAGTTGTGTAAGAGGGGAGGGAAGTTCCATCTTACTAGTGTGGTGGAGGGAGAATTTAATTCTTCATGCTAAAAAATAGTTGTGTGTTTGGTGAAGAGGGAACCATTTGGCTAGAATAACAAAAATGGAGTTTCTGGACATTAGACAATTGCTTATATTTGCCTTTTGCCTTGATTGATAGACCAGCTATTAAGGAAGAAGGCCAGTATCTCTAATATAAAATAGAGAGGAACTGGTTAATAAGTCTTAATGAGCCCTGAGCTGAACTTGGGCTAGGAGAGAGTTGGATTATTGATGACGGTAGAGACCAGCCAGGTTTCTATGTGATTGAAGGCCACAGAAGAAGTAAAAATGTCTAATTCATGTTGAAGAAAATATTCTGTGTTCTGAAGAGACCCCTCTCCTATGGCCATCAACCCTTTAGAGCATTAGGGCTTTAAATACAGAAAAGCAGTTGTCCTAATTGGCCTGTAATGACCCTGACACAAGATAACCACACTCTTTCAACCTAAAGGTTCTGAGTCTGTGATGGGTTATTCCAACCAGTTTGGATCAGGAAGCAGGAAAAAAAAAGACAAACCCTTATTCATAGAGCAAATTGCAAGAGAAATGCTTGGGAGAGAGAGTAGAGTGGGTTTAGCTATGGCCATGCTCCCTCTAATGCCCTGTGACAACCTAAGTCACCCACGTAGTTAAAGAGTGTCTCAGACAAATGGACTCTATCTAGCATGTTGGGATTTGCTGAGCATCATACTTTTCTGCAGTGTTTAGGGCACAAGAAACAATTATGCATTTTGCCTGGTGTGCCTCTTCCCTTAATGACTACATCCATGTGTATGTTAGAAGAATTTCAGTCTTCTGTTTCTTATTCATTTACACTTTACACTTCAAAAGACTGTTTTGTAAGAGCTACTCAATGCACAAGGAGCCTCATGAGTTTTTCCTTCTAAATGAGCCAGCAACTTTCCAAGAATCAGGAAGCAGCAAGTTGCCAAGAATAAATAAATGATCTCCAGAAGGTTCAAGTTTGGTTTAAAATTCTGTAAGGTTTTAAGTAGGTTCTATATCTGGCTTAACTCCATGTCCTCATTCTAAGACATAAACCACAGGAAGGAAGGCTAATCCTGGCATGCAACTTTTCCCCAAGCATTGAATTTAATAATCATTTCAATAATAATTAGAAAATTCTAGCAAAACAGTCATAAGGCAATGATGTAAAGAGGAATGGGGGTATGGTATAATAGCTCTTGTTTGGAAGTTATGTAGCCACAGGCTTGGTTCTGCTACAAAATTTGTTAGACAAAGTAAATCCTGTCTATCTGTGCCTCAGTTGCCTCATTTACTGAAATGAAGAAGCAACAGTGCTTCTGTTGCTTAGAATCTTTAAGATTCTATGATGAAAATTCATAATGATCCTTTGCCCAGTCCATGGAAGCAAGTAGTTTGGGGTTTCAATAGTTGATAAAGATTGGAATTAAGTGATTGTGTCCATGTCCAAGTATGAAGGTTTAAAAAAAGTAAAAGTGATAGACCTGTCAAAAGAAAATGTGTGTAGGAAGAGAACAAGTAATGGGGGATGTCTTAGTCAGTTAGGTGGGGCATTAATAGGCACCAACCTCTAGCTGCTGTGGGTGTTGACTGCTAACAGCTCATATCTGCATGCTTGCCTGGAGGCGTGGCCTTGGCTGCTAGAAAGCTAGAGAAAGGGGAGGTTACAAGTCTCACCCCCTTAGGAAGCATCTTGGCCAATGACTGACCACTGGAGCAGTCTAGAAGCCCAGCTCCCTTGCCTCTGGGCACTTGGTGACCCAGGACTCTCCAGGGATCAGCTGTAGATAGATTTCCCCTGACATCTTTATGAAGCTTCTTCTCCTGCTTCTCACACTCATCTACAGGTTTCTGTTGAGAGTGCTCCCTCAATGCATCACTTGCCCAAGAATCCATCTCTCAGGCACTGCTTCTAGGGGCCTGACCGACAATGCAGGGAAGAAGGAAAATGAGCTATGTAACTCATTAGTGTTCTAAGAATCATGCTGGGCTTGCAAGTCCTGGGCCTGGCCTGGACCAAGTCATGGTGGAGAGATCAGGGGTGCAGGGCACTAGAGAGCCCTGGAAAACAGAGCTCTGTGGTCAGGGTAGGAGTTTTATGCAGCCAGCCAACAGCCATTTGCAGAGAATTATTACTGTGATGACTCTGGGCTTGCCAGCAGCTTCCCTCAGGTCAATTCAGTTCATGCTGTAACTTGACCAAGCCAGGCCTTGCATGTGCTGAGGGTTCAGCAGTAGGCTGAGAAAGGGAGGGGATGGGCATCATAGTAGGGAGTGGTCAGCATCTGTTCTGCCCAGGAGACATGTGAATTCAGGACTAGGGGATTTGAGAAGCAGGAAAGATAACACTCGGCTGAAGATCAGAGAAAACTTTCTGATGGAGATGGTATTTATTCCAGACCCTGAAGGATGCACCTGATTTAAAAATGTGGACATGTGGGGCAGAGTTTTCTAGGTGGAAAAAGAGTCTTATGTAGATGAACAAGCTCTTTTTCTCTGTGAAACTATACTGAAGTAAAGTTTCAACCTTGGGCATGATTCACAGTTCTGAGAGTCCATATGGGGAATTGAAACTAAGGTCCCGTGGGACTGAGAGCTCTGTTTTCCTCCTGGAAAAAGCTATATATCCCTTGTGAGCACGCTCAAATACTTCCCAGGATGCACTCCCTTTCCTATGGTCCCATGTGATGGTGTATATCATGGTAAGGGACATATTTGGGGAAGGCTACAGACTTCAGCTCCCTAGGGGAAGCCAGGGCGATGCTAAGTCAAGGGGGGAGATTGTAAAAGCTCCCTAAAGATAAGGACCCAGACTGAGGAGAGAATACTACATGCCCGAAGCAGGGAATTCTCAGGGGAGACGAGAAAGCTAAGACGAGACGGCAGCTGGTGGTAGGCATTAGCAGATGGTCTGCCTCGCAGCCGGAGATGGAACAGCAATAGCAGACAAAGAAGTCGTCCCGGAGAGAGGAAGACCGCCACATTGGCCCTTCTGCAGGAGTCCTTGGCCAAGCTTGGGAGAGAAGCCTTTCACCTTCTGCCAGAAAGTGGGATAAAGAAAGGATAAAGGCACTGTCTGGCTTTCATCTCAAGGAGGGTCAGGAAGCAAAGAGATGGATGGAGACTGCTGAGAACTGGAAATGCTTTATCTGAAGGTCAAGAAAGGAGCCTGGTGTACTACAAACCTTCAGGGTTGTCTTCCCAGAGAGGAGGGAGTGGAAATGAATAAACAGGGACCAGTCTGAGCCACCAGACAGAGGGGACTTGGGGGAGATTATGTCAAAAGGGCTGAACAGTCATGGAGCCTTATGTTAGCATTTTTATCAAAGTATGAAGTCACCTCCCTGGGACTTGAGATACTATCCTGACTTTATGATATTACAGAATTTTCACATAGCAAATCCTTTTCTTTGTGATTTCTCTTACAATTCATACACTTAGAAAATAACCCCTTTCAAGAGGTTTGACTTCATAATCTCCAAATTTTGCACAGTTTGAAAAATTGATTCTTTAAAATCCCTGGAATTAATTTTGGTGCATAGAGTGAAGTGTGAGGACCTCATTTAAAAAATAATCTGTAACTCTCTCACTGATGAAGAAAGAAAATTGGTGTCTTGTTATTATGGCAGTAATTGGGAAAATAGAGAAGGATTGAAAGAAGAAAAAAAATCATATTTTTACCACCCAGAAGTACTCATTTCTGATACATTCCCTTTAATTCTTTTCTTGTCTGTAGTTTTACTGATTGTAATCATATGATACATGCAAAATTATATAGGCTGATTTTTTAAAACTATTTTGATAAAATAAAAGTAATGTGTCCTTGCTCATTAGAGAAATTCTGGAAAATACATAAGTTTATGAAGCAGAAAATGAAATTCAGTTTTGTGTATTTCCTTACAGTGTAATTTTTATAACATACTTTCATGTTTTTTAAATCATTGAGACCACACAATCCATACTGAACTTTAAGCATTGTGAGCATATATTTGCAGGCTCTAGAGAGAAGATACTATGAAGAAGGGCATGGGAAAATATCTACATACATATCTAATCTATGTCTTATTTGTATTTGTGTGTGGAATCTGTGACCCATTAGTCTTTCACCCCAAATATGTCAATACTCAGGTTGCTCAGTGTAAATTTTTTCAACTGCATTAGTAATATTTTATTTCTTGTGGCAGATACTTCTTATATTGTATTATTTTTTCAATTAAAATTCAGAGAACATCAAGATGTATTTAGTTCCTTTGTAACATTTTATTTGGCAATGATTTCAAATTTATAAAAATAGAAAAAAAAGCATTCATATACCTTGATTTACTTCTTGTTAACATTTTAAACCTATTTGCTTTACCATATACCCTCTCTCCCCCCAAATTTTTTTCCTGTACCACCTGATGGAAAGCTATATACCTCATAGTCCTTTAACCCTAAATACTTTGGTGTTCCCTAAGAACAAAAATATTCTCTTAGGACTTCCCTGGTGGTACAATGGATAGGAGTCTGCCTATCAGTGAAGGGGGCATGGGTTCGATCCCTGCTCCAGGAAGATCCCACACATCACAGAGCAACAAAAGCCAACGTGCCACAACTACTGAGCCCACTCTGCAGAGCTCTCAAGCTCCGACTACTACTGAGCCTGCGTGCTGCGGCTACTGAAGTCTGAACACCTACAGCCTGTGCTCCACAACAAGAGAAGCTGCCACAATGAGAAACCCATTCACCACCATGAAGAGTAGCCCCTGCTCAATGCAAGAAGAGAAAGCCTGCATGCAGCAATGAAGACCCGGTGCAATCAGAAACAAGTAAATACATGCAGACATACATACACACATCATTTAAAATATATTCTCTTACATAACTACAGGACAGTTATCAACTTCATAGACTTACAATTTACATTGCCACAATACTTATCTAGTCTACTGTCCATAGTCTAATTTTGTCAGTTGATCTAATAATCTCCTTTATTGCATTTTCTTCTCCAGCACAGAACCCACTCTAGGGGCAAGTACTGCTTTTTGTTGTCAAATCTCTTTAGCCTCTTTTAATCTAGAACATTCCCAGAGCCTTTCTTTGATTCTTAGGACATTGACATTTGTTATGAACATAGTCCTGCCTATCTTTTTAACTAGAATATCCCTCATTTATAAAAATGTTCATTTTGATTAAATTGTGATTATGATTTCATGATCAGAATACTGTATTGAAGCTGTGGTGTTCTTTCAGAGTATCATATTTAGAATTATACAGTCATCACCTGTCTCTCCTATGCTTAGTTGCTCAGTCATGTCCAACTCTTTTGTGACCCCGTGGACTGTAGCCCACCAGGTTCCTCTGTCTGTGGGATTTTTTTTTGGCCAAAAATACTGGAGTGGATTGCCATTTCCTCTTCCAGGGGATTTTCCCAACCCAGGGATTGAACTCACATCTCCTGTGCCTCCTGTAGTAAAGTACTGCAGGAGGATTCTTTACTTGCTGAGCCACTGGGGAAGCCCCCTGTCCCTCCTAAATATTGTTAATTGTAATTTCTCTACCAAGGTGTTGTCCTATCTCCCCCATTACAGAATTAGTTCTTCCCCTCACACTTGCAACTTTTAAGAGGCCTGTAGATAGATACTTTAACATCAAAATTTCCCCTAGAATTAGCATCCACTGATGATTCTTTCCTGATTCAATCTTTATAATGATGATTACAAAATGAAGATTTTTCTAACTCTAGAATTCCTCCAGCTGGCTCTTGACATTCTTTAGGAGATCTCCGTGGCATTCAAGAGACTTCCCCCATCCCTATATATTTAATTATTATTTGTTCTTTATCAGTTTTCAGTATAGGCCCACAAACTCTTATTTTTTTTCCTATGGTATATAACATATTATTGCACTTATGTATTTTGGGTAGACTGTCTAAGATGTGACCAGTGGAAGCCCCTTCAAGGTGGCTTCTGTGTCCCTGTGATGTGTCCCAGCATCCTTCATGCAATTCCTCACTTTCTGGAATAACAAGATGTTCTAGGCTCATCTTGTCCCACCCTGTCCTAACCTTGGAATCAGCCATTTCTCCAAGGAGCTAGGTGTTGTGCACTTAGTTTTAAGAGTTTTGCATGATTTATTACAAAAATTATAAACTCATCACTCCTTCCTTAATTTCTGGCTTCCCAGAGGCAACTATCTTCAGCTCTTTAATTGATTCCACTTACCCTTGAAGTACTAAATAACATGTGTCTGCTGTTCTAAATGTTTCACAAGCGTGAATATTTCCCATCTCCTTGTGTTCTCAATTCACTTATATCATAAATTTGGTTACCTCAGTATTCAATGCTCATATTATTATGATGATGTAAGTACTATTCATGGTTGAACTATGAATGTCCTATGATTAAGATTACTTTCCCCTTCCTGCATAAGGTTTTATTTTCCCTGGAATCAATTGTCTTTACTTTTTTCATTTGCTTAGTTTCTTTGTGTATTATTATTGCTAGTTCAACCCCAAGTCCTCTGCCAGTTCTCTAAATCTGCTCATGAGAGCTCCAGATGCATCAGATGCACATTCAGTTTCCCTTACTGGAAGTATCTGTCCCTGGAACCTTCTGATCTGCTCCAGTCTGGCCTTGTTGTGATACAGATGTGATCCTGGTTTCCTTTACCATTATCTTGGGAAGTTCCTCCATCCCTTTCTGTATCTCTTTGTCCCTGATTTCTTTGATAATTTCCTCTTGTTTTCCTTTCTGTGATTTGTGTGACAGACCTCCCAATTTGAGTCTCTTCTAATTTCCATTTTTAAAATCCCCCTCACTTTCTGGAAGATTAAAAAAAAATCTCCCAACAGGATCAATATTGTTAAAATGACCGTAATACCAAGACCATTTACAGATTCAGTGCAATTCTTATTAAATTACCAATGGCATTTTTCACACAGCTAGAACAAAGAAAATTTTTAATTTGTACGGAAACACAAAAAATTCCCCAAAAGCCAAAGCAATCTTGAGAAAGAGAAATAGAGCAGGAGGAAGTAAATGCCCTGACTTTAGACTCTACTACAAAGCTATAGTCATCAAAACAGTATGGTACTGGCACAAAAACAGAAATCTAGATCAATAGAACATGACAGAAGCCCAGAAATAAAGCCACACACCTATGGTCACTTGATCTATGGCAAAGGAGGCAAGACTAAAGGAGAAAATATAGACTCTTCAATAAGTGTGCTGGGAAAACAGGACAGATAAATGTAAAAGAATGAAATCAGAACATTCTCTAACATCATACACAAAAATACACTCAAAATGGATCAAAGATCTAAATGTCAGACCAGATACTACAAAACATAGAGAAAAACATAGGCAGAACACTATTTGACATAATCACAGCAACATCTTTTTGCATCCACCTCCCAGAACAAAGAAAATGAGAACAGAAAACAAATGGGACCTAGTTAAACTAAACTTTTGCACAGCAAAGGAAATCGTAAACAAAATGCAAAGACAACCCACTGAATGGGAGACAATATGCCAGCAATGTGAATGACAAGGGATTAATCTCCAAAATATACAAACAGCTTATGAAACTCAATTTTTTAAAAAAAACCAAACAAAAAATGGGCAGAAGAACCAAATAGACATTTCTCCAAAGATGGTCATCAGATGGTCAAAAGCAAATGATGCTCAACATTACCAATTATTGAAGAAATGCAAATCAAAATTACAATGAGATATCACCTTACACCAGTAAGAATGGCCATCATCAAAAACTCTACAAATAATAAATGCTAGAGAAGGTGTGAAGAAAAGGGAACCCTCCTGTACTGTTGATGGAAATGTAAATTGGTACTGCCACTATAGAGAACAGTGTGGAAGTTCCTGAAAAAGAAAAATAGAGCCACCATATAATCCAGCAATCCCACTCCTGAGCATACATACAGAGAAAACATCTTCAAAAAGATATGCACTCCAATGTTCATTGTGGCATTGTTTACAATAGCCAAGATAAGTAAGCAACCTAAATGTCCATTGATAGATTAATAGTAAAGAAGATGTGGTACATATATACAATGGAATATTACTCAGCCATAAAAAAGGAATGAACTAATGCTATTTGCAGCAATATAGATGCAAGTAAGAGAGTATCATACTAAGTGAAGTAAGTTAGGACCTTTAGTTGTCATGTGGGATCTTTGGTTGAGGCATGTGGAATCTAGGCCCAGACCCCTTGAATTGGCAGCAGGGAGTCTTAACCACTGGACCACCGGGGAAGTCGCAGATGTAATTCTTTTGTTCCTCTGTATGTAAAATATTTTTCCCTCTCTGGCTTCTTTCAGGGAATTTCTTTATCTTTAATTTTTATTTAGTTTGAAAGTGATGTACCTAGATTGAGTTTTTTATTCTCCAGAATTTATCTTGCTTGTTGTTCTCTGAGCTTCTTGGATCTGTGGTTTACAGATATTAATTTGGAGAGATTCTCTGTTGTTATTGTTTCCAACATTTCTTCAGTTCCTTTCTCTCTCTCTTCTCCCTCTGATATCCGCACTACATATATGTCATGCCTTTTGGAGTTTCTCCCCTGTCTTTTTTCTCTCTGCTTTTCCATTTTGGAGCAGTCCACTGATATATCTTCCAGTTCAGAAATTCTTTCCTCAGTTGTGGCCAGCCTACTAATGAACCCATTAAGGGCTAGAGTGGACTGGATTTGAGTATTTACAGTCTCCCACATAGGATGGGAGGCTAGAGCTGACTGGAGGAGATTTCCCCTCCTGTAGATCACTTAGGCATTAGGGAAATCCCAGATGTAACTCATATCTTTGCTCATCTGTACATAAGATATTTTCTCCTTTCCTGATCAAGGGAAAAGAGAAACCAGTGTAAACTATGACTGCAAGCCATTAGTTTTTATAAACATGTGTCTGCGGGGCCAGGGCCCTTCATTCAACAAATGTTTCCTGTGTGCCGTCTCTGTGCCACACACGCTGACTGGCATCAGCTATCTCTGTTGATGCTTAGAGATGCTGTTTACAGCATCTTTGGGGACATGAAGCATTCCAGAGGGCAGTCTCTGAGGAAGTGGCTTGGCCTCTCTGAGATCCCAGGAGTCTTTGGCATCCACTTTTAGGGGAGAGGACGGCTGGGAGGGGCTCGCCAGGCTTTCTCGTAGACTAAGAAGCCACGAGGCTGCAACTCCACAGGAGCAGACAGAATTGTACAGACTCGAATTAGGAGCGTAAATGGAGCGGTTCGACTTGGCTTGCACAGTACAATAAAGATCTGCAAACACTCAGCTTCGTATTGAATTCGAAGCAGGGTGATTAATTCATTATTCACTTCCCAGCCTGGAAGGGAAACCGAGTATACCCGGGGGCCAGCGTGGATGAGCACAGTCATAAATCACGCCATTACAAGCCTTGCAATGAGAAAATCAGCTGGCTGGAGGGGGACGCAATGCAGGCAGCAACAGTGGCTGGAGAACCAGGCTGTTGAGGTGGGTCGGCCAGCTCCCTGGAGACGCACCAGTTGGCAAGTCATTCAGCCTTCCAGTCAAGATGGCCAGCCTCTCGGCCACCCGGCTTGGCACTTCCTGACCAGACCACAAGCAAACAAACTCCACTCCACCCAGGAGTGCTTCTGTGACCTGAGGTAACCTCTTCTAACACTGGGTAAAATACTAGGAATAGTGTTAGGATCTGTCCAAAAGCCTTCTATGGTCTAGTCGGGATAAGCTACTACCTGCTCACCTCTCTGGGCTGTTCTGGGTCCCAGGTCCTTCTGGTTCAGCCAGACGACCAAGCTGGTCAGCATCTCCCAGCTGGGAGCCCTGAATGCCCCCAGCTGCTAACCATGAGTCACAGCCTTTGCCCAACAATCTCTGCTGCCTTCAGGGCACAGCCTTTTGGGAGACAGAGTTTCATCTAGGGTTGAAAGGAACCACATGGCACAGAGCATCCCTGTCAGGTAGGTTTAGCCACTACTGGAATACAACATGGCCCATCAAGTAGACAGTTATTTATCTTGCAAGCAAGACACTCTTAGTTTCCTCAATTGTGTTTCATATTTCAAGATTTCCAGACCTCGCATGTCCTGACATTTTGTCATAGACTATTTCCTTTTATTTCCCCTTTATTTATTACTGTGCTGTGCTTAGTCTCTTCCATCATGTCTGACTCTTTGCGACCCCATGGACTGTAGCCCACCAGGCTATTCTGTTCATGGGATTTTCCAGGCAAGAATACTGGAGTGGGTTGCCATTTCCTTCTCCAGGAGATCTTCCCGGCCCAGGGATCAAACCTGCATCTCTTATATCTCCTGTACTGGCAGGTGGGTTCTTTACCACTAGCGCCACCTGGGAAGCCTTATTTATTACTATTTCACTTTAAATCTCCAAACCCCCAAATGGGATGTAGCACCTCCCATGTGTTCTTATCATGAAAATAACAATAATTAAGACTTATTATGTTTTTTTAAAATTTATTTTTGAGTAAGATTGATTTATTTATTTAGTACTTTTGGCTGTGCTGGGTCTCTTGCTGTGTGTGAGCTTTCTCTAGTTGCAGTGAGCAGGGGCTTCTCTTTGCAGTAGTGCATGGCTTCTCATTGCAGTGACTTCTCTTGCTGCGGAGCACAGGCTCTAGGGCATGTGGGCTTTAGTAGTTGGAGTGCCCAGGCTTAGTCACCCAGCAGCATGTACGATCCTCCTGGATCAGGGATCAAACCTATGTCCCCTGTCTTGGCAGGTGGGCTCCCAACCCCTGGACCACCAGGGAAGTCCAGTATGTCTTTCTTAAAAAAAAAAAAAATTTAGTTAGTTTTTAAATTTTTTGGCTGCAGCATTCAGCATGCAGAATCTTAGTTCCCCTATCAGGGATCAAACCCACATCCCCTGCAGTAGAAGTGCCCAGTCTTAACCACTGGACTGCTAGCGAAGTTCCAAGGTTTACCATGTCTTAATGCTTTCTGTGTATCATCTCACTTAACTCTCAGTGACCTGGTGGTGTAGTTATTAATTCTAGTTTACAGATGAGGCCTGTAAACTAGAGGTAAGATGACGGGTAAAATGGCAACCCTTGGTCCGTCTGCCTCCAGACATTGTGCTTCTAACCTTGTTGATGTGCCTGCTCACTCACCCGAGTCTGGTGAGTTTATTAGCTAAGACACTAGAGACATCTGTTTCAAGGCCTGCCAAACTTGGGGGCTTTCTTCCTCAGAGCCAAGTTGTGCTTTGAGAGCCTGGCCAAACCCTTTCATCTCTACCAAAAGTACCATCAAAACACAAATAATAATAAAATAATGAAAGCATTATCCACACTGCTTTCTCCTCTTCTAGAAAAGGGAGAAGGGGTCCTTATTTCTCACATTCATCTCTCCAGGCCAGCTGTTATGGCACCCCACTCCAGTGTTCTTGCCTGGAGAATCCCAGGGACAGGAGAGCCTGGTGGGCTGCCGTCTATGGGGTTGCACAGAGTCGGACACGACTGAAGCGACTTAGCAGCAGCGGCAACCAAGGGATTAGTGGATAATGCTCATTCTCCTCAGGACTCCCAGGCAGCTAACTTAACAAAAAAGAGCACTGGGACTCATCCTGCCTTGCTTAAGAACAATAGGTATAATCTATCAATACCCTCCTTTCCCCTAAGAAGGGAAACAATATTACATGGCTAGAACTGGGAACCCAGGCTCCAGTTGGGGATTTGACCACGCATTGCCCATAGCAACACTGCAGATGCATTAACAAAGCTTCCAGTGAATATTTACTGAGGGATACTCTGATTGTACTTACATGTGAGCTGTATTTGACATTAGGGTTAAGGAGAAAGGATGGAGGGTTGGGCTGCTGCTTATATAAGGTTCTCTCATCCTAGGAGAAGTTGGGTGACCTGGAATGGGCACCCAGGTGGGGCCTACATGGCCTGCTCTCTGACCACACCAAGCCAACCCGAGAGATGGTACAAGGAGTTCAACCCCTACATTACTCTGGCAACCTCAAGGCAGTTAGAAATGCTCAAAGCTTGCCCAATGTGCTGGCCTTGCTCCAAACACACAGGAATATAGAAGCAAAACAGCAGCTGGTGCCTGTCAACCATCCATTAGGATCAGCATAGGAGGTGGGTGGCTGAGAGCTGTCTATTTTGGGCAAGGGCATGAAGACTGAGGACAATTTGTAGAAAATTGTTTGTGGCTCAATCCCAGAAGCAAGGATCCACAATTACCTGAACTCAGGATGCTGTGCCCTGATGTGTGTGTTCAGATCCATCACCCAGCATGACTTTCCCAGTTAGACATTATGAAAACTAAGCTGTCATGGAGTTGAAAATACTGAGGGATGGAGCACACATCTATTATTCAAACGCAACGAGCTCACTAAACAGGTGCCAACCTGAAGATGCGCTTGTTTGCATTCAAAATTGAAATTGCACCCAAAAAAGCAGGTAAAAACTTAACAAAACTTTAAACCAGAGGTAAACATATTCAAACTCAGTGTGCTTTTGAGTGGAAACTTACATATCAAATATAAAGAAATCTAAGCAATAATTTAGTGAGGTGTTACTTTATACATAGTAAAATGTACAGGGATTAAGAATAGATCTTGATAACTTTGTGTGTGTGTGTGTGACTTTTTGCATATGTGGCCACTTCCCAGATCAAGACATAGAATTCTTTTTTACTCCCAGAAAATTCATTTATGCTCCTTCCCAGTCAATTCCTACTCCTTGATCATAACCATACCAGTTCTTCTACCATATTTTAACTTTGCCTCTTCATGAACTTCATATGAATGGAATCATACCCATGCATTCCTGGCTTCTTGTATTCAACATGTTTTGGAGATTAACCCATGTTGTTGCATGATCAGTGGTTAATTCTTTTTTTTTTTTTTGCTGAGTAGTAATTCATTGTATCTATGTAACTGAGTTTGTTTTTTCTTGTGTCAATGGATTCTTGTGTTATTTCCAATGTTTGGTTATTATGAATAAAACAGGAGTGAACTTTTTTGCTTATATGTGTTGTACAAGTCTTTTTTTGTGTGAGAAGATGCTGGCTTTCTCTAGGGTCTAAACCTAGGGGTAGAACGCTAACAGAATCTGCCAAGTGATGTATGATCAGTTTAAAGATCACTTATAGAAGTGGGAAATAAAACTAGTAGAAGTTCCAGACTTCCTGGTGGTCCAGTGGTTAAGAATCGGCCTCCCAATGCAGGGAACATGATCCCTGGTCCAGGAAGATGCCACATGCTACAGAGCAACTAAACCCGTAACTACTGAAGCCCGCACACCTGGAGCCCATGCTGCACAGGTGAAGCCCCTGCAATGAGAAGCCTCTGCGCTGCAACAGGGGAGTAGCCCCAGCTCTCTGCAACCAGAGAAAGCTCTCGTGGCAACAAAGACTCAGAGCAGCCAAAAATACACAAAAGTTTTCTTAAAAAGGAGAAATTCCTTAAAGTTTGCTTGCAAATTCATAATATATTTAAACATAGTACAATAGGAGGAATCAGCCAACACTTAAAAGGCTTTACAGAGACAGAGAGCCACAAATGGGCTCTTAAGATACACATTTTCAATATCTGGAACTGGGAGCAAATTGACTTTAGGCAAATTGGTCTCGGGTAAAGTAGCCCAAAGGCCCAATGGAGATTCTTGTCAAGACAAGTCTCCCCCAATCTGTACTGCTGTAATTGAACTTATAAACAATGCAGAATCGACATTCGTCCCTGTGAGATTTCATTCCAGTGGGAAGGACACATATATTTATGAGCAGGGATATATGGGATTAGGATGTTGGAACAAGTAGACACTTGGTGGAAGGAGGGAAAGGAATTTCTTGCCCTGTTCACAGAGCTCTGGGGGACTTATAATGGGTCACAAGCTGGCAGGATGCCCAGAGAGCTCAAACGTGGCTGAGCCAGGGCAGGGGCCTGAGCTGGGAAGGTCTTGATGGAGCTCAAGTACAGCAGTGGGGTTTGTTTGGCCATGTCGGGGCTCATTTGTGGGGAGGAACCGGGGTGTCATTAAGTTAATGAGGAGAGTAAGGTAGAGGCTGACCCTGGGCACAGTGGCATAGAGAAGTGGGTAACCAACAGAGCCCCCAGCATGAGCAGGCTGTGCAAGTTAGAATTTGTCCAAGAGGGTGAAAAAACTGAGCTTAAATCAGCCCTCAGCAGGTTTTGCCCTGGTTGCTGCTATTTCAACCTTCATTTCCAAAATGTGTCAGCGGATATGACTGCAAATTTTAAAAATTTATAGTCTTTCGTGTGTGTTCACTATCTCTTTTGCCTTAGTGTCTTCCACGCTTTTGATAAAATTGGCTTCTATGTCATCTTCCAAGTTATTAATAAAAAATATTAACCTGGACAGAGCCAGAACAAAGCCCATTGGAATCCTGCCAGAGACCCCCCTCCCCCCAATCCAGGGTGACAGGGATTCATTCATCAACACACTTGGAGAACAATTGTTCAACCGACTATAAATCTACCTCTCAGTCCCCGCTGACAGGTCTCCACTTTTGCACCAGAGAACCGGGAGGGATTCACTAAAAGTCCTCACAGAAATAAGACACTGAGCCTATTACACCCTCCCGACCCACTAATCTAATAATTCATATGAAAAAAGAAATGAGGTCAGACTTGTTCTTAGTGACTCTGCACTAGCGCCTGGCCAACACTTTCTTTTTAAAGTACTCTGGAAACCACCTGTTTAATAGTCCCATCAAGATTTTTTGTTGGTGCTGGTGGCACTCATCAACCAAGTTGTAAATTTCATCTCTCACCCCATTTAAAAGTCAGGACATTTTCATTCTTTTGGCTATGCTCTCAATTTCCCAGGACATCGCAAAGAGTTTACAGGTGACAATTGGGGCCACCTGGGAGCTCATTTGTCTGCACAGTTGACTCAAACTCACTTCAGCAAGCTGGGTAGTGTGTTTGGTCTAAGTGAACTTCGGGGTGTAAGTAGAAAGCAACTTTACGTTGTCTCCATCTGTCCTTTAAAATCAATCCAGTGGGGGATATCCTTCTGCTGTTTGTGACTGAAAATTCATCAGCTGCATGACTTTTCTGATTATTCATGATAAATGAAAGCTCAATAATCACTTTACACCACCAAAGTACAGTCTCCATTTTGACGCAGAAATATAATCCTATGTAAGGAGCAGAACTGGGAGCTTTGTTTCAAATTGAATCTTCCTCATCAGCCTGGGCCTGCTGCAGGCAGAGAGGTTACAGCTGGTCACACTGTGTGTTAGGCATCTTCTTTTTTCTTCAATGATGGGTTTTTTGTTTGTTTGTTTGGCTGTGCTGGGTCATCATTGCTTTGTGGGCTTTCTCTAGTTGCAGCAAGTTGGGCCTGCCCTCCGTTGTGATGCACAGGCTTCTCATTGTGGTGGCTTTTCTTGTTGCGGAGCACAGGCTCTAGGGATGCAGGCTTCAGTAATTGTGTCTCCGGGGCTCTAGAGCGAGGACTCAGTAGCTGTGGTGCACAGGCTTAGTTGCTCCGAGGATCTTCCTGGACCAGGGATAGAACTTGTGTCCCTTGCATTGGCAGACTCCTAACCACTGTACCACCAGAGAAGTCCCAGGCATCTACTTTTTTTTAATCCTTTCCTCCTACGTGAGTGTACAAACCTGGAATTCTGACTCCTCTTGGGTGGGATGGTGCTGAGAAGTCTTGAGAGCAGGGAAGCTCTTCTCTGGTACTTTTGTAAACTAGCTTTTCACTCCCTGTGCCTGGCAAGTGTTTCAAGCCTTCTCATTCTTTAGAGCTTCTCATTTTCAGTCAGGAATCAGAGCCCCCATTTCCTGTGTCCCATCCTCAGCCTCTGCTCACTAACTGCTCTCCAACTGCTCTCCTTTGAAGCCTTCCTCTCTCTTGTTCGATGAAGGGAAAGTACCCATAGCACACAAACCATTCTCTGCAAAGGCCTCTTCCTCCCAAATCCTCTCCCATCTCCACCCTCCTGACCCTCAATGCTCTCAGTGTGGCTTTAAGGGGTTCAAGAGAAATCCAACCAGTTCAAAGGCACTTATGCAGTATTTGAACAGTGGCCTCCCCTGGAATGTAACTTTTCTCTTCATGTTGCAGCCAAAGGGGAGGTGGAGTCCAGTTTGTGTATTTGGTTGGAGTGGTTTCCTGCTATCTGCACTCCCAGCTTGGCCTTCCGTTTCCTCCAGTCTGGTTTGATCGCATTTCTTCTTGATAGGGAGACAGATGAAAACACAAGTTAAGAACCTGTATGTTCTTTCTTCACCTCCCCTTCTTACCTGCCATCTTCCTCAAGCACAGAGATTTTCTTCCTTTTTTAAAACGTTTGCTTTTAAAAACCACAACTATCAAGTCATTTGATTAATTTATAATGAATAATAGAACGGTGTATAGATCTAAATACATTCTTTTATTACTTCCTATTGGTCCAATTAAAACAGAAGAGGGGGTTGGGGAGATCAGGGGAAAGAATTCACTTACTATGTGTGCATCACTTTATATTCATCTTATTAAATAATCAAAATAGCCATGGGAGGTAAATATTATCATCCCCATTATATAAATAAAGAAACTCAGGTATAGCAAAATGAAGTAACTTGTCTAAACTCCACCTGGGTATATGTGTTTCCTATTATATCTCTGGATTCCAAATTACTATCATAAGATAAACTAGTATGCTGGGTAAAACGAGTAGATCCAATTATTTTTACAAACAAACAACAAAAAAAGCTGTCTCTCTAGTGAGGGAGATGAAGAAGAAAATAATAATCACAAGCTATGAATATCTGAAGAGTTGATGTATTTCTTTTTAATATTTTACTTAGGAATATGCATGTAATCATTTTATAAAATTAAAATAATATGTTATACACAGCTCTGAATCCTAATTCTCAACCTCATTATACTATGAACATTTTTCATTGCCAATACAGTTATTTGAAAATCATTTTTAATGGTTTCATGCTCACCCAATGTATGGGTACACCAGTATTTAATCTTCCCTTATTGTCAAACACTGAGGTTGTTTCCATTCTTTACCACTTTGGGTAATACTCTAATGCACACCATTGTGCATAAATCTGTGTTTGAATTTCTGACAATTATTAGAAGAGGAGTCGCTGGATCGACGTGTACAGAGCTCTTAAAGGCTCCTGATACAACTCGCAATACTGCTTTCTAGAAAGGTGTGTAACAGGTGGGTTTACCTTAATGGGCAGTGTCACCATCAACTCCATTAGTCCAAAAGACCCATTTCCCCACTACGGCCAGTCAAAACAACGAGGCCATTTGTGCAGGCTGCCTAGATCATTCCCTTCTCTGGACAATATCAGGCTCACAGAACAAAAACGTTTTTGGCTACAGTGATCATTGTCTACAAATCAGGAGTCCATTTGGAGGGAGTGGAAGCAGGGAGTACGTTTGTATATCTGCCTATCTGTAGTCACGGTTCTCCTTGGAAGGCTGTACATTCCTCTGACCCAGCCTGCGTTGGGTTCATTGCCCTCATAGCACAGTCCTTCCCTAGCTGGATGGACTAGAGAGCCACAGGCAGGGCACTTCTGTTTGCTTTCAGTCACAACCTGGTCACACCTTCCTGCACATAATTCCAGGCTCCTCTATGGAACCAGAGCCTTGCCCAAGAATCTCCAGCAACACATCTTGATAAACACATCTTAAGGCGGGTTTGTTTTGCATCTATCGTAGTTTTAATTGTCCAGTTTTGCTTTCAAGTGATGACTTTCATCTAGAACTTATCCAAAACCCTGCCTGTTTCCTACCCCAGGACTACATTTTTTAAGACATAAAAGCAACATGCAGCAATACTAAAGATGATTTAAGTGACAACATTTTAATAACTTTTCCTTGTAATTTCAAAAGCAGAACGTTCTAGCAGAAAATGTAGAAAATCCAGGAAACTAAGATGGAAAGCATGCAGAGTGACCAGTGTGGACTATGTTCTGCCCAGCAGGTGGGGTGTATAGAGGTCTCAGCAGACATCTGCGAGGGGTCAGCAGGGGTGATACTCAGCTCAGCTGATGTCAGTGGACGTACAACAAAGACTGAGAATGGCTCAGAATCTCCCAGTTGACACTGTATGAGCCCAGGAACTTACTACCTACTCCAGGAAAAAGGGGAGGGAGAAACCTCTGAAATGATGGGGGAGAAAATAGTAAGAGCAGGAGAATGGTGCCAAATACAGAAATGAAGTTTGTTTGTAAGAAAACAAAACAGCCCCGACTCTGACTTGTATTCTCTTTCTCACTCCCTGTGGCTTCTGATTTCTGACTTCAGCTGTACCAACCACCAACCTCTGTTGGTGCCTCAGCTGGGTTCTGTCCCGGTACCTGAGAGTGTTGGAGGGAAAGACATAGCATGTTTTGGGCTCCCCATGGGAATTAGCCTTGCAAGTCACCATGGAAACTGGAGATACTGTGATTGTTCATGCTTCACTTAGAGGGAATGCGTTCTGGTGAAGGCTAGAAAGGCGGCTCTCAGAAAGGCTGTCAATGGCCCTCCGCCTTTGAGGACGTCTTTCCCTAATTCTCCTTCATTGGAACTGGGGAAGCTAAATCTCTGAAAGCAGCAGGTGGATATAAAAAAAGACAACAAAATAAAATAAACAGCTCTCAGTAG
This sequence comes from Antilocapra americana, assembly GCA_007570785.1. Classification (NCBI taxonomy): domain Eukaryota; kingdom Metazoa; phylum Chordata; class Mammalia; order Artiodactyla; family Antilocapridae; genus Antilocapra; species Antilocapra americana. Next base: position 3,094,987 of record ML661891.1, on the reverse strand, counting down.
GGCCATGAACACACCAGGAGGAAAGGAATTTGGTTTCCCTGGGCCTGCCCTTTTGTCCCACAGGGCTCTCTGAGCCAGCTGGCACAGTTGCCTTTCTCTTGGGGGCTCCTTGTTTTTGCACTCTGTACCCTTGGAAATATTTCAGGGGAGCCCCAGGGTAGGGCAACATCCTGTCAAGATGATACAGCATCAGAGAGAACCACTGAGGCAGGCTCTGGAGTCCTTGGAGACCTCTGAGAACAGGGCACATGTGCCAGGACTGCCATTGCAGTGATGTCTATAGTTACAAACTGGAAACATCCAAAATGCTGATCCATAGGAAAACACTTAAACAAATTAAGGCACATTCATACAAAGGAGCTCTATGCCATCATTAAACTGGAGTGGGTAGCCTTTCCTTCCCTTCTCCAGAGGGTCTTCTCAACCCAGGGATCGAACCCAGGTCTCCTGCATTGCAGGCAGATTCTTTACCAGCTGAGCCACAAAGAAAGCCCAAGAATAGTGGAGTGGGTAGCCTATCCCTTCTCCAGCAGATCTACCCAACCCAGGAATAGAACCAGGGTCTCCTGCATTGCAAGTGGATTCTTTACCAACTGAGCTATCAGGGAAACCTTAGAAAATATACAGACTTATGTAAATCAAAAGGGAACATAAATATGTTTACATGTCTAGTGTAAAAAGGATAAAGACAGTATGTACAGTCAGTCAATCACTTCAGTCACTCAGTTGTGTCCTACTCTGTGACCCCATGGACTGCAGCACACCAGACTTCCCTGTCCATCAACAACTCCTGGAGCTTACTCAAACTCATGTCCATAGAGTTGGTGATGCCGTCCAAGCGTTTCATCCTCTGTCGTCTTTTTCTCCTCCTGCCCTCAATCTTTCCCAGCATCAGGGTCTTTTCCAATGAGTCAGTTCTTCGCATCAGGTGGCCAAAGTATCGGAGTTTCAGCTTCAGCATCAATTCTTCCAATGAATATTCAGGAATGATTTCCTTTAGGATGGACTGGTTGGGTCTCCTTGAAGTCCAAGGGACTCTCAAGAGTCTTCTCAAACACCATAGTTCAAAAGCATCAATTCTTCAGCGCTCAGCTTTCTTCATAGTCCAACTCTCACATCCATACATGACTACAGTAAAAACTATAGCTTTGACTAGATGGACCTTTGTTGGCAAAGTAATATGTCTGCTTTTTAATATGCTGTCTAGGTTGGTCATAGCTTTTCTTCCAAGGAGCAAGCGTCTTTTAATTTCATGCCTACAGTCACCATCTGCAGTCACTTTGGAGCCCAACAAAGTAAAGTCTCTCACTGTTTCCATTGTTTCCCCATCTATTTACCATAAAGTGATGGGACCAGATACCATGATCTATGTTTTCTGAATGTTGAGTTTTAAGCTTACTTCTTCACTCTCCTCTTTCACTTTCCTCAAGAGGCTCTTTCATTTTTCTTCACTTTCTGCCATAAGAGTGGTGTCATCTGCATATCTGAGGTTATTGATACTTCTGGCAATCTTGATTCCAGCTTGTGCTCCATCCAGGCCAGTGTTTCTCATGATGTACTCTGCACTTAAGTTAAATAAGCAGGGAGACAATATACAGCCTTGACGTACTCCTTTCCATGATTTAGAACCAGTCTATTGTTCCATGTCCAGTTCTAACTGTTGCTTCTTAACCTGCATATAGATTTCTCAGGAGGCAAGTCAGGTGGTCTGGTATTCCCATCTCTTGAAGAATTTTCCACAGTTTGTTGTGATACACATAGTCAAAGGCTTTGACACAGTCAATAAAGCAGAAGTATATGTTTTTCTGGAACTCTCTTACTTTTTTGGTGATCCAGCAGATGTTGGCAACTTGATCTCTCATTCCTCTGCCTTTTCTAGATCCAGCTTGAATATGTGGAAGTTCACAGTTCATGTACTGTTGAAGCCTGGCTTGGAGAGTTTTGAGCATTACTTTACTAGTGTGTGAGATGAGTGCAATTGTATGGTAGTTTAAGCATTCTTTGGCATTGCCTTTCTTTGAGATTAGAATGAAAACTGACCTTTTCCAGTCCTGTGGCCACTGCTGAGTTTTCCAAATCTGCTGGCATATTGAGTGCAGCACTTTCACAGCATCATCTTTCAGATTTGAAATAGCTCAACTGGAATTCCATCACCTCCATTATCTTTGTGCATAGTGATGCTTGCTGAGGCCCCCTTGACTTGACATTCCAGAATGTCTGGCTCTAGGTGAGTGATAACACCATCTTGATTATCTGGTTATGAAGATCTTTTTTGTACAGTTCTTCAGTATATTCTTGCCACCTCTTCTTAATATCTTCTGCCTCTGTTAGGTCCATACCATTTCTGTCCTTAATTGTGCCTATCTTTGCATGAAATGTTCCCTTGGTATTGATAATTTTCTTGAAGAGATCTGTAGTCTTTCCCATTCTATTGTTTTCTTCTATTTTTGCACTGATCGCTGAGGAAGGCTTTCTTATCTTTCCTTGCTATTCTTTGGAACTCTGCATTCACATGGGTATATCTTTCCTTTTCTCCTTTGCCTTTTGCATCTTTTCTTCCCCCAGCTATTTGTAAGCCTTCCTCAGACAAACATATTCCCTTTTTGCATTTCTTTTCCTTGAGGATGGTCTTGATCACTGCCTCCTGTACAATGTCATGAACCTCCATCCATAGTTCTTCAGGCACTCTGTCTATCAGATCTAATCCCTTGAATCTATTTGTCACTTCCACTGTATAATCGTAAGGGATTTGATTTAGGCCATACCTGAATGGTTTAGTGGTTTTCCCTACTTTCTTCAATTTAAGTCTGAATTTTGCAATAAGGAGTTTATGATCTGAGCGACAGTTAGCTACCAGTCTTGTTTTTGCTGACTGAATAGAGCTTCTCCATCTTTGCCTCAAAGAATATAATCAATATAATTTTGGTATTGACCATTGGTGATGCCCATGTGTAGAATTTTCTCTTGTGTTACTGGAAGAGGGTGTTTGCTATTACCAATGTGTTCTTGCCTTGAGAACCCCATGAACGCTATGAAAAGGCAAAAAGATAGGACACTGAAAGATGAACTCCCAGGCCAGTAGGTGCCCAGTATGCTACTGGAGATCAGTGGAGAAATAACTCCAGAAAGAATGGAGAGATGGAGCCAAAGCAAAAACAGCTCCCAGCTGTGGATGTGACAAGTGATGTAAGTAAAGTCCAATGTTGTAAAGAGCAATATTGCATAGGAACCTGGGATGTTAGGTCCATGAATCAAGGCAAATTGGAAGTGGTCAAGTAGGAGATGGCAAGAGTGAACATTGACATTTTAGGAACCAGCAAACTTAAATGGACTGGAATGGGTGAGTTTAACTCAGATGACCATTTTAACTCAGACAGTATGTACAGCATAATCTTATTTGTATATGTTATACATAGAAAATCTCTAGTGGGATAGCAGCCATTTCCTTTCCTTTTTATATTTTTCTACATGTTTAAAATGATTATGATATATGTGCTTTGCATTAATTTAAAATAACATAACATTTGTTGATTGAAACATTGCTGAAACCTGTTGTGATGGCCATAGAGGTATGCCACTTGGATCCCCTTGTAAGAAAGAACTTGACATCACTATGAGGAGAGCAGTGAACTGACAGTCTCTGGCTCTAGGGCCTTGAGAAACCACTGGATTGTTCACCCTAAGCTTTACATGCAGTTCCAGGGCAGCCCCTGACAACGACCTATCTTGGAGGGTGTGCTCATCCTCATGCTTGTTACCCCACATTGAAGTTCTGTTGTGTGAACTTGGTGCTAGAGCTGCTTATTGGGCTGACAGTTTTCTCAAGCCACCCCAAAGTCTGAGACTCTTCTACCTAGCCATCCCCTTTCCCTCTCCTTCCATGAGTATGAGACGTGCATGGCAATCTAAAGCCTTCCTTGCCCCCCTTTCTCCCTCTTTATTCTTTTAAATTTTTATTTATTTAAATTTGGCTGCCCTGGGTCTTTTTGCTGCGTGCAGACTTCCTCTAGCTGTGACAAGCAGGGCCTCCTCTTCAATGAGGTGTGCCGACTTCTCATTGTGGTGGTTTCTTTTGTTGCAGAGCAAGAGCTCTAGAGCATGGGCTCAGTAGTTATGGTACACAGGCTTAGTTGCTCAGTGGCTGTAGGATCTTCCTGGACCAGGGATTGAACCTGTGTCCCCTGCATTGGCAGGTAGAGTCTTAACCACTAAACTACCAGGGAAGTCTTCCCCCTTTATTCTTTACAGGTGTTACTCCAATCATTTCTTGCATGTCTAACTCTATTTATGTCTGCTTCCTGGAGAACCATGTATTCCTAAATATATAAGAAGGCTTGGTTTTACATTGTTTACTCAGAAATACCATCTCCCCACCCGCTGTAGGGAATCATTATCCCAGATGACCTCCAAGTGGTCTCACACACAAAATGAAATGCCTTTTTTTAAAAAACAGGATTTTCTTCTGATTGTTATTCCATGCAATTGACTCCTGTTAAGCCCACTTCTCAATCCCCCTGGTGCTGATTCAGAAACCCTGGCAGTGGCCAAGTCAGTGTCCATGACCTCTGTTACTTCTAGAATGAGAAAAGCCAGCCAACAAAAATGAAGATCTGAAAACCAGAGACCTTTGTGTGCTTTAAGGCAATATATGAAGTAACTACAGAAAAATGTAGCCATGCCAATAAGCACATGAAAAGATACTCAGTTCATCTCAGTTCAGTTTAGTCGCTCAATCACATCCAACTCTTTGTGGCCCCATGAATCGCAGTATGCCAGACCTCTCTGTCCATCACCAACTCCCAGAGTTGACCCAAACTCATGTCTAGCAAGTTGGTGATGCCATCCAGCCATCTCATCCTCTGTCATCCCCTTCTCCTCCTGCCCCCAATCCTTCCCAGAATCTTTTCCAGTGGGTCAACTCTTTGCATCAGGTGGCCAAAGTATTGGAGTTTCAGCTTCAACATCAGTCCTTCCAATGAACACCCAGGACTGATCTCCTTTAGGATGACTGATTGGATCTCCTTGCAGTCCAAGGGACTCTCAAGAGTCTTCTCCAACACCACAGTTCAAAAGCATCAATTCTTCGGTGCTCAGCTTTCTTTATAGTCCAACTCTCACATCCATACATGACTACTGAAAAAATCATAGCCTTGACTAGACAGACCTTTGTTGGTAAAGTAATGTCTCTGCTTTTTAATATGCTGTCTAGGTTGGTTATAACTTTCCTTCCAAGGAGTAAGCGTCTTTTAATTTCATGGCTACAATCACCATCTGCAGTGATTTTGGAGCCCCCCAAAATAAAGTCTGACACTGTTTCCACTGTTTCCCCATCTATTTGCCATGAAGTGATGGGACCAGATGCCATGATCTTTGTTTTCTGAATGTTGAAGTTTCAGCCAACTTTTTCACTTTTCTCTTTCACTTTCATCAAGAGGCTCTTTAGTTCTTCTTCACTTTCTGCCATAAGGGTGGTGTCATCTGCATATCTGAGGTTATTGCTACTTCTGGCAATCTTGATTCCAGTTTGTGCTTCTTTTAGTCCAGTGTTCCTGTGATGTACTCTGTATATAAGTTAAATAAGTAGGGTGACAATATACAGCCTTGACATATTCCTTTTCCTATTTGGAACCAGCATGTTGTTCCATGTCCAGTTCTAACTGTTGTTTCCTGACCTGCATACAGGTTTCTCAAGAGACAGGTCAGGTGGTCTGGTATTCCCATCTCTTGAAGAATTTTCCACAGTTTATTGTGATCCACACAGTCAAAGGCTTTGGCATAGTCAATAAAGCAGAAATCAATGTTTTTCTGGAACTCTTTTGCTTTTTCAATGATCCAGAGGATGTTGGCAATTTGATCTCTCATTCCTCTGCCTTTTCTAAAACCAGCTTGAACATCTGGAAGTTCACGGTTCACATATTGCTGAAGCCTGGCTTGGAGAATTTTGAGCATTACTTTACTAGAGTGTGAGATGAGTGCAATTGTGCAGTAGTTTGAGCATTTTTTGGCATTGCCTTTCTTTGAGACTGGAATGAAAACTGACCTTTTCCAGTCCTGTGGCCACTGCTGAGTTTTCCAAAAGATACTCAATATCTCTAATTACCAGAGAAATGCAAATCAAACTACAATGAGACACCACTTCACACAGATAAGAATGACCATCGTTAAATATTCTACAGCTAACAAATATTGGAGGGAATATGGAGAAAAGAGGATCTTCCTATACTGTTGGTGGGAATTTAAATTGATATGGCAACTGTGAAAAACAGTATGGAAGTTCCTCAGAAAACTCAAAGTAGAATTACCATATAATCCAGCAATTCTACTCCTGGGCATATACCCAGACAAAACTCTAATTCAAAAAGATACATGCACCCCCATGCTCATAGCAGCACTGTTTACAGTAACCTAGACATGGAAACAACCTAAATGCCCATCAACAGATGAATGGATAAAGCAGATATATAATATATATATACACACACACACACACATACACAATGAAATATTACCCGACTGTAAAAAAGAATGAAATAATGCCATTTGCAGCAGTATGGATGCAACTAGACATGATCATACTAAGTGAAGTAAGTCAGAAAGAGAAAGACAAACACCATATGATGTCACTCATATGTGAAATCTAAAATATGACACAGATGAACCTCTCTATGAAACAGAAACAGACTCACAGACATAAACAGACCTGTGGTTTCTAGGAGGGAGAAGAGGCTGAGCAAGGGATGGAGTCAGAGGTTGGCGTGAGCAAAGCTATTGTATATAGGGTGGATAAACAATAAGGTCCTTCTGTATAGCACAGGGAACTGTATTTAATACCCTAGGACAAACCATAATAGAAAAGAGTATTTTTTTTAAATGTGTATATGTATACTGCTATTCAGTTGCTCAGTTGTGTCTGACTCTTTGCGACCCCATGGACTGCAGTACACCAGGGTTCCCTGTCCTTCACCATCTCCTGGAGTTTGCTCAAACACATGTCCATTGAGTCGGTGATAACTGAGTCACTTTTGCTGTACAGCAGAAGTTAACACAATATTCTAAATCAACTATACTTAAAAAAAAATGTGGCCAAAGCTGCGAAGACTTTGCACTTTATGTTTTGCCACCTTCCAGCCTGGTTAGTTCTTCCCAGATAAGAGAATTTCTGAGATGGTGACCTGCTCCTCTCAGCACACAAGGCTCAGGTTCCCCTTGGCACCCCACAAAGCATGCCAGGCTCTTGGGAGCCCACACCAGACACACAGCACTTCTTGGGAGGTCATACAGAGCTGGTAGAGGGCAGCCTTCTCACTCGTCCTCAGAACTCTGGCCTGAGGCTCAGAGAGTCAGCACAACAGGAAAAACTGAGAAACAGAAGCAAAAATGGAACAGGGCACTCAGCATATTTGAAGGCGGTGAACAAGGGTTGAAACTCTGGACACAATGGAAGTTGTAACCAAGTGTAACTGTGAGGTGAAGAGCACCCAGGATCCTCCTACGGTCCCAAGAGGCTGCCAAGGCAGAGGGAACCTTCTGCTGTGGGGAGAGAAGCCTTTGCCTCCCCTGGGTCGGTGCTGGGTGCCCGGCAGCAAAGATGGTGTGGTCATAGGACCTGCTGGGTGCATGACTTGGGGATGTGGCCCTGGATGGACAGCCTTCAGACCATTTCTCCAACCCCCACAGAGTATCTGTGAACTGCTCAGTATCTTTGTAAGAGATGGCTTAAATCAGCCAGAATTGGTTTCTGCAGCTTGCTGAGCACCCCTGCTGATGGGGATATGTGACACATAGTATTTTTTATATCCTAAGTTAGCACTGAGAAAACCATATTAACAGTGAAGGTGAACGACCTGGTTTGAACACAGGCTTCCCAAGACAGAGGAGAGGTGAAGATGGGCAGGAGAGGAAAAGGAAGGAAGCAAGGAAAATAGGACAAGGGAGAAAAAGTAAGGCTGCCGGAAGGAAAGTCTCAGCTTATATACTGATGTGATCTCACATAGCATATACACAGTCAGTATATTCACATACCAGCCCACTCCAGATCCACCAAAAAGGAATTTCCCAGGATTACACCATACTTGAGTATTCTTCAGAGCTTCTCAGGAGATGCTGATGTGGAGACAGTCTTGATAAGTGTTCATTCACTCGTGTGATCCTGGACCACTTGCAACAGAATCAGCCAGAAGTTTATTTAAAAATTCTTGTTCCTGGACTGCACTACTGACCTCCTGAGTCTGAGTCTCCAGTGGCAGGGGATATTTTCCACCCAAAATATAGAAGTCAGTAGCCTGTGGCCGCAGGATCAAATCCCTGAATCCTAGAGCAAACACAGGACTCCATGGCAATAGGCCAGGTATGGTACTACGGGCCCCTTCTTCTCAAAGATCTGCTGTAAAAATCTTTAATGGGGCTTCCCTGGTGGTCCAGTGGTTAAGAATCTGCCTGCCAATGCAGGGGACACAGGTTTGATCCCTGCTCTGGGAAGATCCCACATGCCTCTGGGCGACTAAGCCTGTTTTTCACAATTACTGAATCTACGCTTTAGAGCCCATGAGCCACAACTGTAGAGCCTGCATGGCACAACTCCTGAAGCCCATGAGCCTAGAGCCCGTGTTCCACAACAAGAGAGTAACCCTTGCTTTCTGCAACTAGAGAAAAGCCCTCATGCAGCAAGGAAGACTTAGCACGGCCAATAAATACATAAATAATTTTAAAAATGAAACAACATCTTTAATTACTATTTCACCCAGCAGCCCCACTTCCTGAAACCTATCCTAAGGAAATATTCACACAACGTGGAAGGATATATGAGGAAGAAGGTTCATCACAACCCATGTATATATTAGCGAGTATTTGGAATTTCATATGAAATATGAAACCCAAATATGAAATAATGGGGGAGTAGTTGAACAATTATGACACATTCATACAATGGAAGGCTATGTAGCTGTTAGAATTGTGAGACAGATCTCTACATACAGAAATGGAAATCTGTCCATGATGTATTGTGTTAAGTGGGAAAAAACTCAGATGGCAAGAGAGCAGGAATATCTCACATGCAACAAATGGCATTCACAGGAGTGGCATAGCTGTATGTCATGCATAATCTTGGGGACACTTTTTTTCACCCAAGAAAATAGATCTGTTTTTCACCTAAGAAAACAATGTTATTATGGAGAATCTACAGTCTACTCTATTTCTTACACACACTTCAATCCACCCTATATCTTATACACACTTCTGCATGGCAAAGGAAACCATCAGCAAAACAAATAGGCAACCTACAGAATGGGAGAAAATATTTGCATATCACATATTTGCTAATGGGTTAATATCCAAAAACTATAAAATAACTTATTCAACTCCATAGCAAGAAACAATCTGATTTTAAAAATGGGCAGAGGAACAGATCTTACAGAAGCAGGCAATGAGCCAGATTTGACTCACTGGCCAGAGTTTGCTGACCCCAGATCTGCTGCAGTAAGAAGGAAGGAACATAACTACAGACACTAATGTAAATTAATTACAAATAATTTTGAGTGAAAAGTCTAGACACAAAAATAGTATATACTGGCTGATTCCATTTATGTAAAGCAAAAAAGTAGGCATGGTTCGTCTATGATATTCAAGTCAAGATCAAGACTGTTGTTGGGGTAGTTGGTAGTGACTGCACCAGAGGGCTTCTGGGGAAACAATAAAACATTCTGCTTCTTGGTCTGGATGTTTGTTACACAAGCATGCGCAGTTAGTGAGAATTCACAGATTATACTTTTGAGCTGTGCACTTTTCAGTATATAAGCTCCTTGAATAAAAGCTTTATTTTAAACAGTGGGCAGAGGAACTGAATAGATATTTTTTTCCAAAAAAGACACACAAGTGGTCAACAGGTACATGAAAAAAGCACTCAATGTCACTCATCATTAGGGTAATGCAAATCAAAACCACACTGATTTTCATTCTCTAATAATTAGTGAAATCGAACATCTTTTCATGTATTTGTAGGCCATCTGTATGTCTTCTTTGGAGAAATGTCTGTTTAGGTCTTTTGCCCATTTTTTGATTTTTTTTTTTAATATTGAGGTTTATGAGCTGTTTCTATATGTTAGAGATTAATCCCTTGTCAGTTGCTTCATTTGTGAATATTTTCTTCCATTCTGAAGGGAGTCTTTTTTGTCCTGTTTATGGTTTTCTTTGCTGTGCAAAAGCTTTTAAGTTTAATTAGGTCCCATTTGTTTATTTTTGTTTTCATTTTCATTACTTTCAGAGGTAGGTCAAAAAAGATCTTCCTGCAATTTATGTCAAAGAGTGTTCTATGTTTTCCTCTAGGAGTTTTATAGTATCCAGCTTTATATTTAGGTCTTTAATCCATTTTGAGTTTATTTTTGTGTATGGTGTTAGGGAGTATTCTAATTTCTTCCTTTTACATATAGCTGTCCAGTTTTCCCAGCACCACTTATTGAAGAGACTGTCTTTTCTCCACTGTATATTCTTGCCTCCTTTGTCATAGCTTAGTGACTATAGGTGCATAGGTTTCTCTCTGGGCTTTCTATCCTTTTCCTTAAAAAACTAAAAATAGAGCTACCTGACCCAGCAATTCTACTCCTGGGTATATACCTGGAGAAAACCGTAATTCAAAAAGAAATTTGCACTCCAATGTTCACCACAGCACTGCTTACAATAGTCAGGACATAGAAGCAACATAAACGTCTATCAACAGAGGAATGAATATGGAAGATATGGTACATATACACAATGGAATATTACTCAGCCATGAGAAAGGACTGAAATGGTGTCACTTGCAGAGACATGGATGGACCTAGAGACTGTTGTTTAGAGAGAAGTCAGAAAGAGAAAAATAAATATCATATAATGTTGCTTATATGTAGAATATAGAAAAATGCTACAGATGAACTTATTTGCAAAGCAGAAATAGAGACACAGATGTAGAGAACAAATAGGGAAGGAAGGGGTGGGATAAATTGGGAGATCAGGATTGACATATATATAATACTATGTATAAGATAAATAACTGATGAGAACCTACTGCATAGCACAGGGAACTCTACTCAGTGCTCTGTGGTGACCTAAAGAGGAAGGGAATCCAAAGAAGAGGGGATATATGTATAATATAACTGATTCACTTTTCAGTACAATAGAAACTAATACAACATTGTAAAGCAATTACCTGAGTGCTCAGTTGCTCAGGCATGTCCGATTCTTTGCCACCCCATGGACTGTAGCCCATCAGGCTCCTCTTCCTCTGTCCATGGCATTTTCCAGGCAAGAATACTGGAATGGGTTGCCATTTCCTACTCCAGAGGATCTTCCCGACCCAGGGATCGAACCCGCATCTCTTGCCTCTCTTGCAGTGGCAGGCGGGTTCTTTACCACTGGGAAAGTAACTATACTCCAATAAAATAAAATAAAATAAAATAAAAACCACACACACACTGAGATATCACCTCACACCCAGTAACACCCAGGCCATGTCACTTGGCCTCAAAACTTCTGTGACATTGTTTTATACTTTGAGTATGTATGTCTTTTAGGAGTATAATATTTGTCTTTATTATTTGTTTTATTTGGTCTCTTTGTATTGGTGGGGGGTATATCTTTTGAATTTAAGCAAGTTTACATCTTTGTTCTAATGGTTTTAGAATTACATAATAGCAATTTTTAGAATTTTTAGAATAGATTAGACTATACTCTTTTTTTTTTAGACTATACTCTTTTTTTTTTTTTTTTTACCAAAACTAGCTTTAATTTGTCCAAAAGTCACACCAAGCTCCACAAAGAGTTTCTGGTGGAGCCCTAGGGAGGTCTCGCTGCTGAGCAGGCCTTGAAGTTCTCCAGCAAGGCCAGGATGCGCTTCTGTTCGCTCTCCCGGAACTCTGGGCTCCGGCTGTCCCTGATGTTCTCCGTGTACTCCTTGATGACGTGCCTGATGATTTTGATGGAGCTCCCACACATATTCAGGATCTGGTGAACCCTCTGGCGAATCTGGGGCACGTTGGCATTGCAGATCTCTGCCATGATGAAGCAGATGTGCTGGAGGACGAACAGCCCGGTGTCCAAGCGCCGGAGGTAGAACTCGTCCTCAATGTCATTGTCTATGATCTCTCCACGCTGGACCATGTCGTGCTTTTCCCCTTCAATTCTCTTGTCAGCCACCTGCACTGCATGGAACAGACATGCTCTTCATGCTCCTTCTCAGTAGTTCCCACTTTCTTGATCTTCCTGGGAGACTTCATAAAAAGGGGAAAGATGGTTCGTAAGCCAAGAATGTCAACAAACTTGTGGCAGTTGTCTGTGCCCTCGGGTCCAATCATGGCATGGTCCAGCACTTTCAGGGCACTGCTCCGGGAGATCTTCTTTTCTCTTAGCATGAGATTCATCAGCTGAAGACTCTAGCCCTTTAGGAAGTGCTCACGATTGGAACTCAGCATTAGGCAGGAACAGAGGGAATCAAACAGATTTTCCATCATCTCCTGCTCCTTGGCCATGCTAGGATTGTGTCTTTTAAACATGGATAACTGCTGAAGAAGCACATCGATTCCATCCAGCTCCCCAAGCAATTCCCTGTTTTCATCGTTGTCCTGGAGCAATATGGCCAGCACTTCACTACAATACAGTTTGTTGGCATTGAAAGGCACCTTTGCCTTCAGCCTCTTCAACAGCCACTGCAGAAGACCCTGCTGGGCGGCCTCTGTGCACATCTCCGGCCGGAACTCGGCCATGTTTTCCACAATAGCCAGAGTGTTGTGGATACCGTCCGCCTCTTCCTTCACAGACTCGTCCAGACCCTCCAGATTCTGCACGAGCAATGCGACCACCTGCCTGTCCACCAGAGCATCAGTGAGCACTTCTGCTCCTTCTTCACTCTCGTGGAGGGTGTCTATGTCTGTTAATTCCTGAAGCAAATCAACCACCGCTATGGACACATCTGTATTATCATGTCCAAGCAGCCCGAGAAGAGACTGAACAGCATTCAGCTCTACCAGAATGTGGTACAGGTCTGGCATCGTGGCCACCACATACATCTCCTGAATGATGTCATTGAGGTCCAGCTCGGATTCCATAAACTTCTCTGGATTGTCTGGAAACTTGATCCGCAACTCTTGGTTTTTGTATGATCTTTTTTCAAATGTCAGGATCATTTTCTTCACTGAGCTTTCATCCAATGGTTCCTCCTCTTCCTCTTCCTCCTCACCCTCTCTGTCGGTAATTTGAAGCAGCCGTTTTTTGTCATCATCTGCTTTTTCCACCACAGTCATCTCCTCCTCCCGATAGCGGCCACGCTCTCGAGTACCAGCTTGTCTCCGACGCATCTTCAGCTCTTCCTCTTCATCATCCCGGGGACGTTTTGTGCCCCTGTTAGGCTGGTAGCTCAGAAGTTCCCCAACATCCATGGTTCCAGTTTCAGTCAACAGCAGCTACTCAGATTCCCTCCACTCACGACCAAACCGCGGCTCCCTAGGCTATACTCTTAATCTCTTCTTTTTCAGGCTCTTGCCTATTGGTTCCCCTCCCCCAGGAACAATATTAAAATTATCTAGTAACTTCCTCTTTCTCCTCCGCACCTCAAAATCTAATTTGAAGTGATATTCTTTTATTCTCAGTTAAAACCTACAAGGCAGTTTGCAAGCTCATTGAACTTTGTATTCCTCTAGTCTCCTCCCATGTTTGATATTGTACATCCTTTACACTATCAGAACACAAAGCCATTCATAATATTCGCTCTTCTTAAGAACCTTCCCTTAGTCTTAATTCTACAGGAAAATATATCTTTAATAGTCACCACCAGTCTTTATGCTGGTACTTCTCTAGTCATTTTGAGTTTTTTAAAACCCACTCTCTAGTAGATTCCTCAGGAAAGACTTATAGGACAATATTCTGAGTTTTTTTCATGTTCATAAAAGTGCCTGTGCTTTTATATTTGAAGGTCATCTTCCTTGCTATAAAATTCTTATCTCACAGTTCCTTTCCTTAAGTAATTTCAATATATGGCTTCACAGCATGGGGTCTAAAGTCTGGCATACAGCATGGGGTCTAAAGTCTGAAGGCAATTTGATTCTCCTTCCCTAAGTGACTTGGTCTTTTTGCATTAAAAAATCAAACAAACATGAAAAGACAACCTATAGAATGGGAGAAAATATTTGCAAAAGATGTGGCTGACAAGGGATTGATCTCCAAAATATACCAACAGTTCATACATTTTAAGGTCAAACAAACAAATGCAATAAAAATGGGCAAAAGATCTAAATAAACATTTCTCCAAAGAAGATCTGTAGATGGCCCAAAGGCACATGTAAAGATGCTCAACATTGCTAATTATTCTGTCAGTTCAGTCGCTCAGTCATGTCCAACTCTTTTTGACCCCGTGAACTGCAGCATGCCAGGTCCCCCTGTCCATCACCAACTCCCGGAGTCCTCCCAAACCCATGTCCATTGAGTTGGTGATGTCATCCAACCATCTCATCCTCTCTCGTCCCCTTCTTCTCCTGCCCTCAATCTTTCCCAGCATCAGGGTCTTTTCCAATGAGTCAGCTCTTCTCATGAGGTGGCCAAGGTATTGGAGTTTCAGCTTCAATATCAGTCCTTCCAATGAACACCTAGGACTGATCTCCTTTAGGATGGACTGGTTTGATCTCCTTCCTGTCCAAGGGACTCTCGAGTCTTCTCCAACATCACAGTTCAAAAGCATCAGTTCTTCAGTGCTCAGCTTTCTTCACAGTCCAACTCTCACATCCATACATGACTACTGGAGAAACCATAGCCTTGACTAGACCAACCGTTTTTGACAAAGTAATGTCTCTGCTTTTTAATATGCTGTCTCGGTTGGTCATAACTTTCCTTCCAAGGAGTAAACGTCTTTTTAATTTCATGGCTGCAATCACTATCTGCAGTGATTTTGGAGCCCAGAAAAATGAAGTCAGCCACTGTTTCCATTGTTTCCCCATCTATTTGCCATGAAGTCATGGGACCAGATGCCATGATCTTCATTTTCTGAATGCTGATCTTTAAGTCAACTTTTTCACTCTCCTCAAGAGGCTCTTTAGTTCTTCTTCACTTTCTGCCATAAGAGTGGTGTCATCTGCATATCTGAGGTTATTGATATTTCTCCCGGCAATCTTGATTCCAGCTTGTGCTTCTTCCAGCCAAGCGTTTCGCATGATGTACTCTGCATATAAGGTTAAATAAGCAGGGTGACAATATACAGCCTTGACATATTCCTTTTCCTATTTGGAACCAGCGTGTTGTTCCATGTCCAGTTCTAACTGTTGTTTCCTGACCTACATGCAGATTTCTCAAGAGGCAGGTCAGGTGGTCTGGTATTCCCATCTCTTGAAGAATTTTCCACAGTTTATTGTGATCCACACAGTCAAAGGCTTAGGCATAGTCAATAACTATTAAAGAAATGCAAATTAAAACTACAATAACGTATCACCTCTTACTGGTCAGAATGGCCATCATCAAAAGGTCTACAAATAATAAATGCTGGAGACAGTGTAGAAAAAATGGAACTCTCCTACACTGTTGGTGGGAATGTAACTGGTTCAGCCACTATGGAGTAGAGTATGGAGGTTCATTAAAAAACTAAAAATAGGGCTACCATAAGATTCAGCAAGCCTCCCCTTGGGCATACATCCAGAGAAAACCATAATTCAAAAAGATACATGCATCTTAATGTTCACATCAGCACAATTAATAATGGCCAAGACATGGAAGCAACCTAAATGTCCATCAACAGATGAATGGATAAAGAAGATATGATATACAATGGAATATTAACCATAAAAAAGAAAGAAATAATGCCACTCATAACAACATGAATACACCTAGAGATTATAATACTAAGTGATGTAAGCCAGACAAAGACAAACATCATATGATACTGCTTATACATGGACTCTAAAAAATTGATATAAATGAATTCATATACAAAATAGAAATAGGTCTACAGACATAAAAACAAACTTGAGATTACTAAAGCAGATAAAGTAGGGAAGAGATAAATTAGGAATTTGGGATTAACAAAACATACTAATATATATAAAATAGATAACTAACAAGGACCTACTCTATAGCACAGGGAGCTACACTCAATATTTTATAATAACTTATAATGGAAAAGAATTTTAAAATATACATACATAAAAAGAATCACTTTGCTGTATACCTGAAACACTGTACATCAATTATACTTCAATACAAATTTTTTTCTTTGAAGTTTGCTAGTTTTACTAGAATGTTGGCTGTTGTAGGCTGATTTTCCCCGATATAAGATGGACCTTTCACTACAAAGTTTTAATTCCATTTTATTTCAGAAAATTTTTTCTTAATGTAAATATGTTTGTATTTGTTTTGTTCTGCTGCTTCAGCTTTTCATCTGCAGGATTTCTATTCTACATGAATCAGATATTCATTTTACCAAATGTGTGTGTGCACACACCATTTTGTCTTGAATCATTTTTCACTTTCTTCATTTCTTTCCATTTAAAAACTTCTGATCCTTTGCAACTAGTTTTCATTCATGTTTAGATTTTTGTGCAAAACATAGCCACAAAGAGGCACAAGAAAATATTCTAAGGTAAGGAAATTGTTCTATATCTTGACTGTATTGGTGGTTACAAGACTGTATATAAATACCCAAAGTAATCCAATGGCATGATTATAATGGATGAAGGTATGAAAATCATACCTTAATAAAGCTGGGGAAAATGAACAAAAATTCTTTGATTCTCTTCCCAACAAGGGACAAAGTCTGTGTTCCCTCTTTTTCAATTTGTGTGGGTCTGTGACAGCCTTCATTGATAGAACACAGTGGAAAAGATGCTATGGGCCTCCACAGCTAGGTCAGAAAAGGCCCAGCTTGTCTGTCTCGGTCTCTGGGACACTTGCTCTTGGAAACTTGAGCCTAGGTGTAAAGCCCAACTGCCCTGAGAACTCTGTGCAGGACAGGCCACCCGTCAGTACTGCAGGCGTCAGGCCTAGCGAACCCGCCCTCCCGCCAGCCTAGCCCAAGTGTCAGAGATGAAACTGAAGACGCAGTTTTGGAAGTAGACCTTCAACTCCCTGCTGACTCAGCCCACAGCCATTCGAGTCAGCCCAGCGAAGGCTAGCATCTATATGCCCCATACAATGATTGTTTTCTTACACTACATTTGGGAAATGTGTCCTTTCCATTTTAATCTTCATTTACAAAATCATTTTGTATTTCTTATTCTTTTCTGAGTTCTGTCACTCCTCTTTTCAAATCTTTCTTTTCTCAATTACCTCCTTTCTGAGTGTTTCTCAGCTTATTAAAATCTAATTGTATTTGGGCTATTCTTTCATAGCATCATTTTTCTTAATTTATTTCAGTTCATTTCAAACATTAGTTTACAAGGTGTATCTGTTTTGTGGGCATGTTTTTCTCGCATGTCTTCATTCTCTGCAGAGGTAGTAGTACGCTTCTTATTTTCTTTTCTCTTAGGCTGACTTAATGCGGGATTTGCTCACCATCATTTTCTATTGCTCATTTTAACGAGAGAAATTTTAGGAAGGAAAGGTAGGCTAGGATAATTTTCCTAGATTCAGGATGCGAAAGTTCTCCTTCACTGTTTTCACAACATGATTAAATCTTGTGAAAGTCAATCAATCAGTCTCTCTCTCCAAGTATTTTACGAGCTGTGTCTCCACTGCTCTTTGTGCTCACCTTTATCTGAATTCTCTCTCTCTCTCTTTTGTCCCCAGGATGCTCAATTTAAATTCTACTTCCAGCAAGTATCCTAGAAAAATGTTTGGTTTGCCAATTAAAAACATTCAGAAAGCATATGTAAACCCATGGTGATATCATGTCATTGTATGGCAAAACTAATAAAAAAAAAAAAATTTCAGAAAGCCAGGACTCTTCCAGCACCTTCCATGTGACCCTCTTGCACTCACATGCAAATTGGAGCCTTTGAACTTCCAGCTTTTGGCTGTTGTTCTCAGGGTGGGCCACCACCGTTCCCAAGGCAATCTGTAGCTACTGAATCATTTCCTTTTCTCAACTTCCTCACACTTAATTGCCAGAATCACACAGTCTGGAGCTTTAAGTAGCTTGTACCCACCTACCTATACTTTGGAATTTGTTATCTTGTCACCTAGCTCAGTTTTAGATAAGTGGTTCACAGACTCAAGAATCAGCATCATCAGACACCCAAGGGGCTTGTTGAAGCACAGATGCAGAAATCTAGTGTGGCCTCTGAGATCTGCATTTTTCTGACAGACTCTCAGATGATACAGATACTTCTGGTTTGGAGGTCCCACTTTTAGAACCATTGTTACTGGCATTTGTGGATTTTTTTTTTTTTTTTTTTGCTATCTTTACTGTTTTGTCTCTTCTTATGGGAAAAACTGATGAGTTCAAAAATATTGCTGCTGCCACTTTGGGAAACAATCTGACAGTTCTTCAAAATGTTAAACATGGGGTACCATGTAACACAACAATTTTACTCCTGGGTATATGCCCAAGAGAAATGAAAACATATGTCCACACAAAAACTTGTACCTGAATGTTTACAGCAGGATTAATCATAATATCCGAAAGGTGGAAACCCCAATGCCCATCAATAGATGAGTAGAAAAAGAAAAGGTACTATATCCATATAATAGAATATTATTCAGCTTTTTAAAAAATAATTTCATTTATTTATTTATTTATGGCTGTTGTAGGTCTTAGCTGCTGTGCGCAGCCTTTTCTCTAGTTGCAGAGAATGGGGGCTGCTCTTTGTCGTGGATTGTGGGCTTCTCGTTGGGGTGTTTTCTCTTGTTGCTGAGCATGGGCTACAGGCACATGAGCTTCAGTAGTTGCGGGATACCGACTCAGCAGTTGCACTCCCAGGCTTAGCTGCTCCAGAAATGTGGGATCTTCCTGGACCAAGGATTGAACACACGTCTATATTGCAAGGTGGATACTTCACCACCGTGCTACCAGGGAAGCCCCTACTTAACTTTTTTTTAAATTAATTTTCTTTACTTTATTGTGTTGGGTTTGCCATACATTGACATGAATCCGCCATGGGCATACATCCCCTACTTAACTTTTAAAAGGAAGGAAATTCTGAACCATGTTACAGTGTGAATGAACCTTGAAGACGTTATGCTAAGCCAAACACAGATACTATGATATGTGAACTATATCTCAATAAAGCTGTTACTGAAAAAGCCAACTATGTTGCCACCTCTGCTATCTTCCCAGAATCCTCTTATCTTTAAAAAATATTAATTATTCCCAAATGTTGGTACTTCTATTCAGTGTAACAAGTTTCACATAAAGCTCCTTGCAAACAAGCACGCCTCGGCCATCTATGGCTGCACTGTTACTGAAACTGGTGGCTGAGGGCACCCCAGGAAGGCGTTGTGACCCCGGGAGTGTTGCTCCCAGTAGAAGCCGTAGTGATGTAAAGTGAGGTTTGCAGTGATAAAGCCCTGTGTCTGGCCACAGAACAAAGCCTCTAGGCTCTGGGAATCCTGGCCCCTCCCTGCTCAGTGCTGCCCACAGTCTGCTGCCTCTGCCCTGAAAGGAGGCAGACACCTTCATCGCTCGCTCTTCTCTTCTCCATATGGACTCCTCCCCACCCCTTCCCTTGGTTCCAAGGGCTGTCAGGATCATTCTCCCTCTCCCCAAACCCCCCACCCCCTACCCCGCCAAGACTCATTCTGTTTTCCATCTTGTCAGACAACAAAGACACTGGAGGAATTTATTTTTACCTCCAGCCAGCTAATGAGACAATTCAATAGAAAGCAGCCCCAGCTCGCAAGAGCCTCCTCAGCCCTTTCATTGCCTCTTCTGCGTTCCAATTCCCAGCATTTACTCTCCATATAAATTTTCCACGGTGAATAGACACCATTCTTCCTGGAAACCCATTTGTTCCCCTGGCTATTTCATTTCAATCTCTTGCTTTGCTTTTTATTATTATTGTTAAACTGTAATTAATTCTTCTCCTATCAGCTTCTCTTTAGTGTACAATGTCTAATGGAGCCATGAAGTGTCTTCACTCATCCCAGTTACACACCTACACTTGAGAAAAAGTAAGTCTCTGACATTTAAAAGACACGCAGGCTGTTAAAGTCTTGTCTTTCGGGAGCTGGGAGTCAGGGAGGGAGGGAGGTTTGTGCAGGCAGAGCAAAACCGGCTTTATAGGCAAGAGACCATGAGTTTCAATTATCTGAGATACTTCTGATCTGTAGCAGACAGACACTTGCCAGGTTAAGAGTCATGGCGGAAGACTGAGAGAAAAACCAAGATGCTCTTTAAAGTGTGGCCCCTGTCTTGATGCTCAGATTTGGAACCACTGTCCTCCTTCCATTTCCAGAGGAACTTTGCTGTATTATGTACCCTCTGTTTCTTGCAGAATCCCCTCTGAGTCAGCTCTTTGAAAGGTTTACCAGAATTGTGGACCCCTCTGTGATGGTGTATGTAGTGGCCTGAATAGTGGCCCCCAGATACACCTGCATCTGATCCCCATAACTTGCAAATGTGGGGACTTCCCTGGTGGGCCAGGGGTTAAGAATCTGCCTACCAGTGCAGTGGAGGTGGTTCAATCCCTGGTCCAGGAACTAAGATCCTACAGGCCATGGAGCAACTGAGGCTGAGTGTTGCAACTAGCGAGCTCTTCAACTGGAGAGAGATGTCCATGCACTGCAAAGAAAGATTCTGCCTGCCACAGCTAAGATCTGACATGGCCAAAAATCAATAAATAAACATAAAATATTTAAACATTCTCACTCATTTGTTTAAAAAAAAAAACAACTTGCAAATGCGACCTTATTTGGAAAAAGCATCTTTTCAGATGTTATTAAGGCTCTTGAGATGAGGAGATCCCCTGGCTTATCTGGGTGAGCCCTAAATCCAATGACAAGTGTCCTTATACCAGACACCCAGAGGGGAGAGGCAGACAGAAGGGGCTGTGATGTGAAGACAGAGGAGGAGACTCGAGGGATGCAACTACAACCTAAGGGTGGCTGGGTAGCCACCAGAAGAAGCTACGAGAGGCAAGGAATGGATTTTCTCCCAGAGCTTCCAGAGGGAGTGTGGTCCTGCTGACACCTTGATTTTGGACTTCTCACCTCCAGAATTGTGACACAGTAAATTTCTGTGTTTTTTTAAGCCACCCAGCTTGTGATAATTCAGTACAGCAGCCCTAGGAAATGAATATCACATTCACAGTTTGCCAACTCACAAGGAGCGGAGAGCACAGAAGACAAAGGGATGAATAATATAACATCAAGGCTTTCCAGGCGGCTCAGTGGTAAAGAGTCCACCTGCCAATGCAGGCAATGCAAGAGATTTGGGTTCCATCCCTGCGTTAGGCAGATCCCCTGGAGGAGGAAATGGCAACCCACTCCAGTATCCTTGCCTGGAAAATTCTATGGACAGAGGAGCCTGGTGGGCTACAGTCCATGGGGTTGAAAGGGTCGGAAATGACTAAGCGCGCACACAAATATATATGTACATGTATATGGCCTCGAGGCATGTGGGATCTAGCCTGACCAGAGATGGAAACTGTACCCCCTGTATTGGAAGGCAAAGTCTTAAGCCCTGAACCACCAGGGAAATCCTTGAATTTCTTTTAGTGGCTGGAAAGAACACATTGATGAGTGGTTAGGGAAACATCCTGGAATCACAGGTCTGCGTGGGATCTTTCTGCGAAATCACAGTTTGTGAGCAGATGCCCTGCCTGTCTCAGAGAGGCACTTGTCCCAGCCGATGGGTCCCCCACCTTTCTTAAGATCTTGCTCTTGTTTGTTTGTTCATTTATTCAAAAATGCACGCTTTTTTGTATTTATAAATTTCTCATCAAAATACCTTACAGGCATTTGTTTTTCTTCTCACTCTATTGGTTCAGGCAACTTCTGGTCATTCTCCCTAAAAGATCCTCCTTGGTTCACTTGCTTCCTACTGCCAACCTCTCATGTAATACCCCAATCATTCACTCATCCTGTCCCCAGGACTGAAGCCCAGATAATAGGGGTTCATATTTTCATCTCTTGGTACAAACAGTGCATCCAGAGGATCTGGCATACAGGAAGTTCTTACAAATGATCTGTTGACTGAAAAAGGCCAAGTTTCCAGATATTCTAGGCACCTAAAGTACCACTTTTTTACACTTTGATTTTTATCTTGTGGGAAAATGTTTGAAAATTTATGTTGGATTTGCTCCTGTTTCTATTACTTTAAAGAATCTTCTCTTGCATCTTACAGAGTGAGTTGTTATTCTAAATGATTAGTTATGTGTCTCTGCTTGCATTGTTGTAGTTGTGTGTGTGTTGCATCTGTGTGTATACATCTGTGTGTGCATACATGTGTGTGTGTTTACACACAAAATTCCTCTGGTAACAGAAAGTATGTTCTTCCTCTTTCCATAACTCAAAGTCCAGTGAATGAATTTAACTTAAATTAGCTCTCCTGACCCAAGTAAATAAATAAAATGTCAGCAGGGTAAATTATGGCCTAAAAACATTATTTCTTATTTTCAAAAAGTGAAAAGGTGAGAGTAATTGAGTTTGCTGCTCGAATCACAGCCCTCCCTCTTGGAAACACCCTAAAATAACACTTTCCATCTCAGTTCTGTAGCCCAAACACAGAGGCAGCCAGGTCCCTCTTCTCCACTGATGAAAGGTTTTCATTTCTGGCAGGGCGCGCCGTAAACCGAGGCCCACAGCAGTGAAGCGAGAGGTGGTGTGGAATTTACAAAGCTCAGAGGAGCAATCTGTATCCATTTGTGGTGATTAATATCTCCTTCCTGTGGACTCAATGCCAGCCTTCAATTAGAAACAGAAGCAGAACTCTGCATTTTACAGAGCAGCCCTCATCCCCCAGGAGTCCCCTGGAAGTGACTGCCCCTGGAAAGGAAGGCCTGGTAAAATGCGAAGAGAAGAAGAGCTGACACCCACCCCCCTCATTAGCAGTGGGCACTAAATGCCTGACCATCCCAGGCCATCTCTACTGGGCACCTGACAATATGCCAACCTCACAAGCGACCTCAAGACGGTGATGTCTTTTTTTTTTTTTTAACATATATTTGTTTGGCTAAGTTGAGTCTTAGTTATAGCACACAGGATCTTTGTTGCTTCATGTACCGTGTTTTGTTGAGGTGCACGGACTCTCTAGCTCTGGTCCATGGACTTAGTTGCTCCATGGCCTATGCGATCTTAGTTCCCCCACCATGGATAGAACCCGCATCCCCTGCATTGCAAGGCAGATTCTTAACCACTGGACAACCAGGGAAGTCTGAAGAAGGTGATGACTTAAGAAAGGAAAAAGACTCTGAATGTCTTTAGTTTTCTATGACTATTTTTATTAAGGAAAAAAAAAAAATCCCTGAAGTCTGTGAGAAACTTCCCAGGTCCCCTTCCCCCAGCCTCCTCCCTTCACTGAACTCAGGAACTCATCAGTTGGGTCCACTTGGGGTTCTACTTTCAGTCAGGCTGAGGCTGACATCACCAACATCAAGGCCAGTTAAGGGGAGAATAGGACCATTGTGAATGCCAGTTTTGAAAATTTTGAGTGCTTGTTGTGGGTATGTGAAAAATACCACAAGCTCTGATTCATTATGACAGCCTTCCCTCGTTCCCCCAACTTTTCCTCAGCTTTGGAGTTAATAGGTGTTCTTGGACCTCTGGAAGATGAGTCGATACGACTCTTGGAACAGGCCTGTATCCAGCCAGAACTCAGCGGTGGGGGCTGGTTCCTGCACTTGTGCATCAGGTAGACGTGAATTAGTTATCTCAACTCCTCTGTATTCATCCTCCACTTTCTTACCCACATAGTACATGCCAGGCTCTGGGGTTACAAGAGGGAATAAGACAGGTAAATCTCCTGCTCCCATAGGGCTTGTCTGCTGGTTAGGAAGACATGCACTGAACACGTCCATCAATCAGTTCAGATGATTCTAAGTAACATGAACAAGAATAAAAGAGATTAATGTAATATTGAATAGCTAGTAGGAGGTGAGCTAAGTGGTTTTCACGTTGATCAGGAGAGGCCTGAGAAAGTGATACTTGGGCTCGAGACCTCCAAGACAAAGTATATATAACCTCCACATAATGCAGAGCTGGTCTGGGAGGTCATAGGTCAGGCATAAAACAAGAGAGTGGGTCTGTTGCCAGGAAGCCAAGCTGAAGAGGAAAGCAAAGAGGCAGCATTTTCCGCCTACATCCCCACCACCCCCAGGTCCCTCAGCCACAGACCCCGGGGTCCCTGACACCCTGGGGGCAGCCAACCTCCTGTTGTGGAGCCAGGCCTGCCCTGGGCATTCAGACCACCAGCCCTGGAAGCCAGTGTGTCCACTGGCCATGCTTACAACGTTGAGCCTTACAGGAAGGCCCTACAGTCCTTGCAGGAAGGGCAGCTGCGCTGACCGCACACAGCCTCGGCGCTGAGCCACGTTCTCTACACATCTGTTGCTGAATCTAGCGAGGGAGGAAGTTACAACCTGGCCAACTGTTGACACACAGACAATCACAATCCAGGGTGCTAAGTGCAGAGGAAGTGAGCACTCAGGAGGGAGGTGGCAGCCACGGGAAGGGTGAAGGAGGCCCCCAGGGAAGCTGGGTCACTCCTGTTCACCTTTAACCCATCTCTGGCCTTGACTCTGTACCAGCAATCATCTTGGCTCCGCTTGACTGTGACTCTGGGTCAGCACCAAGTGAACTGGCTCTGGTGAGTGCACCACCAAACTTGACCTGCTCAGGAGGCCTGTGCCCTGCCCACCACCCCAGGGCTGCTCTCCATGAGGTGTTCTCACCCTGTGTTCCCAAAGCCAATAGAGAAAGCTGGCGAGTGCCCCTTGGGGCAGGAGCAAGTCTTGGGTCCTCCACATCTAAGAAATCCAGGTCTCCTAGTCTGCCCGGTCATGCCTTGGTCTTCTGGTCCTATTTCGTGCCCAGTGTCCTGCTGGGATCTACATCGGGCACTAAGCTCAGCCCCTAGGTTGGATCTCAATAATTCCTGAGAAAATGTCCCCAACTAGTCATTGCAAGCTGGGCTGGGCAGAGGGCACCAGGATGCCTCAGCCCGGCAGGCCTTAGGAACACAACCTGCCCACTTGAACCATTGTGCTAACTACGGGGCCTGAACGTGAAGAGAAACTCTGCAGTCAGGAGCAGGGCGAACCCCCTCCCCACGAGTCATCATCCTGGAGGAAGCTGGGAACTGCTGACCTGGGACCCAAGTATTAGTCCACGTGGGGAGCTTCAGTCAGGGTCTGGGTCTCCAATAGCAGTGACACTCTTCAATCCACAGGGCTCCTGGGCTTGTTTTCAGGGTTGTGGAGAGGGGAGAGGTAGAGGGCCTGTCCCTTACTCCAGAGTCAAGCTAGAGGGGCCAGATCTGAGCTTGAGGAAGGTCACTGGGTCTCAGCATTAAAACCCCACAGGAAGGTTTTAATGTGTTGGCAAGTTCTGACACTGCCATTCTCTGCCTCCCTTCAGTTTGGACTACAGGTGTGGGGCGTCTCCCTTCCTCACAGAAGTTCAAGGTGCCTACTGAGCATAATTTACTCTCTTCCTATCAGTGGGCATGTGGGTGGTTTCCTAACTAAATGTTGCTATTTCTGAATGCTGCTGGCATGAAAACATCTCAAACATGCATAGTTACTGATGGAAAAGCAACTTGGAAAGCAACATATATCAATTTACAAGTAAATTTCACACACAAATAAAAATTATGTATATTTCTCTGTGTATGTATATACACACAGAAGGGAGCCTGGCAGGTACCTCCTGGTACTAACAGTGGTCATCTCTGGTGAGGGGGGAGAGGGGAGGTAGGATTATAGGAGGAAATGAGACGTGCAAAGGAAAAGTATGGCTTAAATTTCTTTTCTATTTATATAACAAAGAAGTGTTCAGGTTCTCTGATAAATTTTCAAAAACTGAAAATTTGAAAACATCTCCCTGTTCTCTATGTTGCTGGGGGTGCCAGCCCCGGATTACAGGCTGGGGTGGACAGCGCTATTGGTTAGACTAGCTCATAACAGGCATGCCGATTACAAATGGAATAGTCTAAACAAACAAAAATGAAAACCAAACAGGGTTAGATTACTCTGAAGAGGTCACCAGTTTTGTCTCAGTGATCAGGTGGAGAGAATCTCCAAGGCCCTGGAATGGGAGAAAGATCTAGAAAGGAGACAGAAAGAAAGAAGGCCCAAGGAATGGCAGATGCTGGGGCTCCGGGAAAAGGATGGCCATTGAGACATCCCTGTGACATCCCTGTGGTGGGGATGCTCCAGGCCTGTAACATCCCATTGGCTGGAATTTCCCTGGTGGTCCAGTGGCTAAGACTTGGAGCTCCTAATGCAGGGTGCCTGGGGTTCGGTCACTGCTCAGGGATCTAGGTCCCACATGCTGCAAGGAAAGATACCACATGTCACGATGAAGACAGAAGATCCCATGTGCCACAATTAAGACCTGGCGCAGCCAAATAAATAAGTATTTTTTAAAAGATCCCATTGGTTTTAAATTCCCCTGTTAGTTGTTCTCTGTTCTGTACTGTCTTACAGATCCCTTAGTTATCCTCAAACCTTTAGGAAAAAAGTCTGTCACATGTAAAACCTTATGTCCGTGGAGCTTTAGAAAATCAAAGGGAACATAAAATAGTTACTCAAAGACAGGCAACAAGAAAAGTTCAGGAATTCAGAGGGACCAGGAATTTGAATTTGGGTCAGTAGACCAGGAGAATGTGAAATCTTTGGGGATTCCTTGGAAATCCTGAGAAGAGTGGTAGAATTTGCTGTGGCACATGGGATGGAGGCTCAGGCAAGTTTAATTGACAACCGGAGTAGTGGAGAGTCCAAACAACTGAAGACCTTGAGGCCATGTGAGTTCATATAAGTAAAAACATGACCATTGATTTTTAAAAATCAGAAACCTATAAAGAAGTCAAAATTGCCAGCATAGCATTTCCATCCATTTGGTGTAATACTTTCACTCATTAAAAAGTAAACTCATGCACTGCCCCCTCCGACTTTCCCCTCTGCAATTGCGTCTGATGGTCCGGCTTTTAGAGTAACGCAGTCTACGGAGTCAGAAACCCAGAGATCCATAAACCATCCAGACATCTAATAGTGCTTTCAAAGGGGCCCTGAACACTGGAGGGCAAGTGGCCAGTAATGGCTGAGCAGGGTAGAGAGGGGGAGGAGAGAGGGCTCGGGGGCTTCAGGGGAAAGTGAAGTAACCAGTGAAAGGGGAATTTTACAGCGGCTATAAAAACAAGCCCCATGTGCACACAGCTAGATTCTGAGTTGGCCAAATAAACTCAGGCCTCTCACTGTTCGAGTTGCCAGCCTTGGCTTCAGTTCTGGCAGCTACTGTCTTAGAGACCCAGTACAGAACGCTTTGAGAGAGAAAGAGGCACCAGCATCTCATTGTGGAGCCTGTGCAAGGCTGGCTCTCAGAAGGGCTCCCTGTTACCAGTAGTTACAGGCAGCAGGCAGTCCTCCTGGTCAATAGGCTCCTGGCAGGTGATTATTACTATTCAGCACCAGCCTTTGGTTCCTGGGAACCAAACAATGGTTTAGGCTTCTGAGCGCAGGCTGCGCTTTGCAGACATGGAAGGGAATGTCTGTATCTGCAAAATGCTATGATTTAAGGTTGCGGACCCCGCAGCCCATTCCCATAGGAACTCCAAATGGAAATGCTCACCCATCAGGACTCCTGAGACTCCCCCCCACTACTCTCAACCTGTCGCTGGTGACAAATGGAAATTTCCTGCCTCGGCTCTGCACTGCAGAGGTCAGAGCTCACTTGCTGGCCTCACTGAAACTCCCAGTTTACGTGTCCTGGGAGAGGAAGGCCAGACCCAGCTGATAAATGCTCAACCACCAGCTCTCTAGGGGACAAAAGGCCTGACTTGTAGCATTTGCTGATTTCCATGGAGTAAATACTCCCACCAGCTACCAAATCATTTCTCTGGACAGAGTCGGGAAGAGGAGTTCAGCAGCATCCCATGCTGTATAATGAAAATAACCCCTGCAACAGAGAGATTTGTAAAATGCAGTCAGAGAAGGAGGAAGTAATGTATTCTGAGTATTTATTATTTTGTCTTTGATATAACGTATTTAATTGTAACCAGATATCATTTAAGTTTTAATAATCACTGTGTTTAACAATTGGCTTGCAAAATTTCTGAGAACTTATTAATACCAAGTGACTCTCATGAGCTGGTGTATAAGCCTACTCTTAGCACACCACTGGCTGGGCCCTGGGGCATCCTTGCTGTGAATCAAATTTCATTCTGTAAATTTCCTCTGTGCTTCTATCTTTGTTCTTCTCTTCTCTCCTCCTCCTTGCTCTGGGCCTTTTCTCCTCACTTTGCACTGTTTCTCGGGCATGGAGCCCCTGTGCTAAACATGTTACATGTATGATCAGGGAGGCCCTCTGTGGGAGAGACTTCCATTTGTGTTCTTCCTTTGGCACCAGGAGGATGATACTGCTCTGCCTCCCAGCAGTTAGAGCTGAATGACCAGCTCTGGCCACTCATTGGTTGTAAATCGAAGCGAAGCATGTCACTTCTAGACCAAAGCATTTGACTGATGGTAGGAGACTTCTAAGACTCTCTTTCCTGCTGCAGCAGTATTGGAGAAGGCCTTGCGTTAAAAAGGCAGGACCAAAACCTGGAAGGGGCTCAGGTGACTGAGTAACCACATGGAGGATGGGTGCCCCAAAAAGGCATGTGGACCCATGGTGGGTTGGCAAGAAGAAGAAATAAACATTTGTGCATTAAGCCACAGAGCCTTTGATGTTGCTCATTAACCTAGCATACCCTAGGGGTTCTCTGCTGGTCCAGGGGTTAAGACGATGTGTTACCAAGGCAGGAGGCCCAGGTTAGATCCCTGGTCTGGGAACTAGGTCCCACATGCTTCACCTAAGACGTAGCCCAGCCAAAAACAGGAAACAATAAAAAACACAAAAATAAAGACTAGCAAAAACCTAGTCTATCCTACCTGATAACCCCCTTATAGTTAATGCTCAGCCATGCTTGTATTATCAGGAAATCCAGCATACCTCTTTCAAGACTTCTCTCCCTTAGCAAAAGCTTTGTTTAGGAATTTGTGCTATTAAGTGTTGGGAGTCTGTTTTTCTTAGGGAGTTGGACAGTCCAGTTAGTTTGAGATTTATTCAGTTAGGATGTAAACAAACCAAAAATACATGGTGACTTAAGACAGAAGTTTCAGATGCTTATTTCTCTTACACATAAACGTCTATACTTCAGCAATACAGGTTGATGAGGTACATCCTGAATATGGGGCTTCCTGTCTGGGTCCAAGGCACATAACCCATTTGTTACTCTTTCCCACCCCAAACAGAAGATAAGAGGGGCTGCAAAAGAGAAACCCAATCCTTTTAGGCTAAGTGGCCCACATCAATTCTTGTCACAACTCATGGATATATCTAGCTGCCGGGAGACTGGGAGATAAAATCTCTAGCTGGCAGCCACATGTCCTGCTAACACTTGGTGGGGCATTTCTGTTACTAAAAGTGAGAAAGGGTACAGGGAGAGAAACCCAGTCTCTTCCATGATCTGTTGTGTTGTCCCAGCAGGGGAGGAGCTCTAGCTATCATAGAGAAGCTGCCTCGGGCAGAGAAACTGTTTCTAAGCACAGTACGTAAGTTCCCTACATACGACCAAGTTCCATTTCAAGAGTGCATTCGTAAGTCCAATTTGTTTGCAGGTTCAACAAAGTTAGCCTGCATACCCAACTAACACAATCAGCTGTTTAGTACTTTAACAGGTTTATAATACTTTTCACACAAATAATATACAAAAAAACACACAAAAAGAAAACATTTTTAATCTTGCAGTACAGTACCTTGAAAACTACAGTAGTACAGTACAACAGCTGGCATACAGAGGCTGGCATCGAGTGAACAGGCAAGACGAGTTACTGAGTAGAGGAGAGAAAGGAGGTAGGAGATGGTAGAGAAGAAGGTTTGTCAGCAACAGGAAAGGGGGCAAGCCACAATCTCACTCACACCTGACGTTGATGGAATGTGTGTTTGCATCTTTGAAAGTTTGCAATTTGAAGGTTTGTATGTAAGGAACTTACTATAACTGGTCCTCTCTGGCTTCTACCATCAAATAGGCCATTTGGGATGCAGATGATTCCACTTCTCCAGTATAATGTCTCCAGCCCAAAAATGGCCAAGACCCTCAAAGTCATAGTGCCATCCATTTCTTCCCCCAGCCTTGGCCAGGGTGAAAGCCTCCAGTGAGGCTGCCTGACAGGAAGGTCACTCCTAGAGGGTAAGAAGCACTTGTCAGACTGTCTACAAGGAGACAGCCAAGGAGTGACGGGATGTGTGGGCTCTGGAGTCAGCATCCCTTGATTTCATCTTTACTATCCAGGCTTTGTCATCTGTAAACTGGGACTATCCTGGTACCAAGTTCATAGGATCGCTGGGATTGTTAAAGGAGGTAATGATGTAAATGTGCTTAGCGTAGTGCGTTAACACCCGTTAGCTATGACCGCAGCCACCAAGGTAGGGAGTGACTCGTTCTTTCACACTGATCTGCTTCTGCAAGGTGCAGGTCTCCATTAGAAGGGGGGAAAACAGCAGGCTCAAGAATGCCTGGTATCCTAAACTTAGAATCACTCCCACCTCTCATTTATGATTCATACAGAGCAGCCTGCTGGTCCGTTTTTGCGCTCATGGTAGCTTTGTTTCAGGGTTCTTCTTGCTCTCTTCTGGCACTGGGCCTTGACCAGGGGACCAGCTTGGGTCTCAGAGAGGAGTCGGCGTTGTGTTCATTCCTCCCAGAAGGGATTCCGAGTGTTGTATGCAAAATGATTCTTCTGTTTCCCAAACTTGTCCTGCTCAGGGCATCCTTGAGCTTTGCCGCATCAAATTAAAGTCCTGTTACAACTTTTCTCCAGGGCTGGCCTGACAATTTGTATAACAAAGAGGAAGTGAGATGATCCCTGTTCCCACCCAGACTAAGACGCAGCTGGCAACTTTTCTGAAAAATAAACCAAAACATAACACCAAGCCATAACACTTTGGTAAGATACCTGGTTGGACGAGTCATTACATAAGTTGTTTGTTTATTATAATTATAAGAACTAACTAATTATTAATTAGCTTCCCTTGTGGCTCAGCTGGTAAAGAATCTGCCCTCAATGCAGGAGACTAGGATTTGATCCCTGGGTTGGGAAGATACCCTGGAGAAGGGAAAGGCTACCCACTTCAGTATTCTGGCCTGGAGAATTCCATGTACGGTGTAGTCCATGAGGTCGCAAACAGTCGGACACAACTAAGCGATTTTCACTTTTGGTAATTAGTGATGCTTGCTTCTAGAATTTGAAAAGATGGATGACTTCTTTGAAGTCACATAAAATGCACAGTTACAGGGTATAACTCTTCGATTGTTCTTTTTAAAAATTATTTAAATTGGAGTATAGTTGCTTTACAATGCTGTGTTGGTTTCTGCTATACAACAATGTGAATCAGCTGCAAGTATACATATATCCCCTCCCTCTTGAGCCACCTTCTCATACACATCCCATCCCATCCCTCTGGGTTATCACAGAGCACCAGGCTGAGCTCTCTGTGCTGTACAGCAGCTTCCCACTAGCTATCTATTTCACCCCTGTGTTAGATGATCAGTCGTGTCCAACTCTGTGACCCCACAGACTATAGTGTATATAAGGCAATGCTACTCTCTCAGTTCATCTCCTGTCCTCCCTTCCCTGCATCTACAAGTCAGTTCTCTTACCTAAGTTTTATCTCATGTGACTCCTGATAGCAAACCTGTGAGGTTGGCATCCTAGAGCCAAATCTATTTAAATCCAAAATATCACCTTGCTCTGGTCATTAACTTCTTTAGGCAAAACTAATAGAAGGGAAAGAAGACAACTTTACATGCATCAGAGTTTATTTTTAAGATTTTTGAGAAACATTCTTAGATAGGATTCTTACAGATGCAACTGACAAACTCATATCCAACTGGGTTAAGCAAAATCTGCAGCTTCATTGACTCAGTAATGGTGAAACCCAAGGGAATCTTCAAACAGAGCTGAATCTAGCTACTTAGATGCTGTCACTAGTGCTGTGCCTTCTTGTCTTTTTTGGCTGTACTTCTTTGCTTGTGGGATCTTAGTTCCCTGACCAGGGATGGATCCAGGGCCCCCTGCAGTGGAAGCCTGGAGTCTTAACCACTTGGACTGCCAGGGAAGTCTCATCTTTTTTTTTTTTTTTAACCTCTGTTCTCCCTGTGTTGGCCTCCTTTCCAGGCCCACCCTCTCTTCAGACTGCTGGCTTCCAGTCCTGGAGAAAGTGAGTCTCTTTCCTGATAGCTTCAGAGAAAGTCCAAGGTCACCAACCCATTGGCTCACTGAGTCTTGATGAACCCATCTGGGCCTGGTACCCACCCCAGAAGCTGGAGGGGATTGGGAGAGAGTGGGCAGAAATAGGAAGGATGGTCCCCCAAAGGAAAGTTGCTATGCAGTTACTAGAACGTTAAAGCAAAATCCACAGATGACCCTGTAGCACCTATAAAAGTTGGAATGAAGAGAGGTTATATTTTGACTCCCTGCAATATAAAGTGAATTTTTCTCAATATATCTAATTCAGGGATTCTCACTCCTGGTTGTACACTGGGCTTAAAAATCCTAATGCTTGGGACACACCCTCAGTTCAGTTCAGTTGCTCAGTCATGACCTACTCTTTGTGACCCAATGAACTGCAGCACTCCTGGAGTCCACCCAAACTCATGTCCATTGAGTCAGTGATGCCATCCAATCATCTCATCCTCTGTCATCCCCTTCTCCTCCTGCCCTCAATCTTTCCCAGCATCAGGGGCTTTTCAAACGAGTCAGCTCTTTGCATCATGTGGCCAAAGTATTGGAGTTTCAGCTTCAACATCAGTCTTTCCAATGAATACCCAGGACTGATCTCCTTTAGGATGGACTGGTTGGATCTCCTTGCAGTCCAAGGGACTCTCAAGAGTCTTCTCCAACAGTTCAAAAGTATCAGTTCTTTGGCGCTCAGCTTTCTTTGCGGTCCAATTCTGACATCCATACATGACGACTGGAAAAACCATAGCCTTGACTAGACAGACCTTTGTTGGCAAAGTAATGTCTCTGCTTTTTAATATGCTGTCTCGTTGGTCATAACTTTCCTTCCAAGGAGCAAGCATCTTTTACTTTCATGGCTTCAATCACCATCTGCAGTGATTTTAGAGCCCAGAAAAATAAAGTCAGCCACTGTTTCCCCATCTATCTGCCATGAACTGATGGGACCAGATGCCATGATCTTAGTTTTCTGAATGTTGAAGTTTCAGCCAACTTTTTCACTTTCCTCTTTCACTTTCATCAAGAGGCTCTTTAGTTCTTCTTCACTTTCTGCCATAAGAGTGGTGTCATCTGCATATCTCAGGTTACTGGTATTTCTCCCAACAATCTTGATTCCAGCGTGTGCTTCTTCCAGCCCAGCGTTTCTCATGATGTACTCTGCATATAAGCTAAATATGCAGGGAGACAATATACAGCCTTGACATACTCCTTTTCCTAATTGGAACCAGTCTATTGTTCCATGTTCAGTTCTAACTGTTGCTTTCTGACCTGCATACAGATTTCTCAAGAGACAGGTCAGGTGGTCTGGTGTTCCCATCTCTTGGAGAATTTTCCACAGTTTATAGTGATCCACACAGTGAAAGGTTTTGGCATAGTCAATAAAGCAGAAGTATATGTTTTTCTGGAACTCTTGCTTTTTCAATGATTGAGTGGATGTTAGCAATTTGATCTCTGGTTCCTCTGCCTTTTCTAAATCCAGCTTGAACATCTGGAAGTTCACAGTTCACATACTGCTGAAGCCTGGCTTGGAGAATTTTGAGCATTACTTTACTAGAGAGTGAGATGAGTACAATTGTGCAGTAGTTTGAGCATTCTTTGGCATTGCCTTTCTTTGAGATTAGAATGAAAACTGACCTTTTCCAGTCCTGTGGCCACTGCTGAGTTTTCCAAATCTGCTGGCATATTGAGTGCAGCACTATCACAGCATCATCTGTTAGGATTTGAAATAGCTCAACTGGAATTCCATCACCTCCACTAGCTTTGTTCGTAGTGATATTTCCTAAGGCCCACTTGACTTCACATTCCAGAATGTCTGGGTCTAGGTGAGCGATCACACCATTGTGATTATCTGGGTCATGAAGATCTTTTTTGTACAGTTCTTCTGTGTATTCTTGCCACTTCTTCTTAATATCTTCTGCTTCTGTTAGGTCCATAAAATTTCTGTCCTTTATTGAGCCCATCTTTGCATAAAATGTTCCCTTGGTATCTCTAATTTTCTTGAAGAGATCTCTAGTCTTTCCTATTCTATTGTTTCCCTGTATTTCTTTGCACTGATCACTGAGGAAGGCTTTCTTATCTCTCCTTGCTATTCTTTGGAACTCTGCTTTCAGATGCTTATATCTTTCCTTTCCTCCTTTGCTTTTGGCTTCTCTTCTTTTCACAGCTATTTTTAAGACTTTCTCAGACAGCAATTTTGCCTTTTTGCATTTCTTTTTCTTGGAGATGGTCTTGATCTCTGTCTCCTGTACAATGTCATGAACCTCCATCCATAGCTCATCAGGCACTCTCTCAGATCTAGTCCCCTACATCTATTTCTAACTTCTACTGTATAATCATAAGGGATTTCATTTAGGTCATACCTGAATGGTCTAGTGATTTTCCCCACTTTTTCAATTTAGGTCTGAATTTGGCAATAAGGAGCTCATGATCTGAGCCACAGTGAGCTCCCAGTCTTGTTTTTGCTGACTGTATAGAGCTTCTCCATCTTTGGCTGCAAAGAATATATTCAATCTGATTTCTGTGTTGGCCATCTGGTGATGTCTTTGTGTAGAGTCTTCTCTTGTGTTGTTGAAAGAGGGCATTTGCTATGACCAGTGCGTTCTCTTGACAAGACTCTATTAGCCTTTGCCCTGCTTCATTCTGTATTTCAAGGCCAAATTTGCCTATTACGCCAGGTGTTTATTGACTTCCTACTTTTGCATTCCAGTCTCCTATAATGAAAAGGACATCTTTTTTGGGGTGTTAGTTCTAAAAGGTCTTGTAGGTCTTCATAGAACCGTTCAACTTCAGCTTCTTCAGTGATACTGGTCAAGGCATAGACTTGGATTACCATGATATTGAATGGCTTGCCTTGGAAACAAACAAAGATCATTCTGTCGTTTTTGAGATTGCATCCAAGTACTGCATTTTGGACTCTCTTGTTGACTGTGATAGCTACTCCGTTTCTTCTATGGGATTCCTGCTCACAGTAGTAGATATAATGGACATCTGAGTTAAATTCACCCATTCCAGTCCATTTTAGTTTGCTGATTCCCAGAATGTTGACATTCACTCTTGCCATCTCCTGTTTGACCACTTCCAATTTGCCTTGATTCATGGACCAAACATTCCAGGTTCCTATGCAATACTGCTCTTTACAGCATCAGACCTGCTTCTATCACCAGTCACATCCACAGCTGGGTGTTGTTTTGCTTTGGCTCCATCCCTTCATTCTTTCTGGAGTTATTTCTCCACTGATGTCCAGTAGCATATTGGGCACCTACTAACTTGGGGAGTTCATCTTTCAGTGTCCTATCTTTTTGCCTTTTCATACTGTTCATGGGGTTCTCAAGGCAAGAATACTGAAGTGGTTTGCTCTTCCCTTCTCCAGTGGACCACATTCTGTCAGACCTCTCTACCATGACTGTCTGTCTTGGGTGGCCCCACACAGCATGGCTTAGTTTCACTGAGTTAGACAAGGCTGTGGTCCATGTGATCAGACTGGCTAGTTGTCTGTGATTGGCTAGTTATCTGGGACACATCCTAGATGAGAGAAATCAGAAGCTCTGGGGGTGGGAGCCAGGCATCATAATTTTTCAAACTTACCATGTTATTACACTATGCAGCCAGGATTGAAAGCCAGAGCCCCAATTTCCTGGTCTCATTATTAAAACCTATGCTTTATGGATACATTGATTGCACCAAGTTCCAGCCAGCAGTTCTGAGTGCTGCTGTGAGTTATGAAATTGAGAGGTGCATCTGAGCGTCTTCTCTCCCAAATGCTGAGCCAAAGGACAGGCTACCTGGGCCCCCAGAGAAGTCTTTGGACATTCACAATTCAACTCAGTGCCAAGAGTGCTTGGCTCAGGGGAAGAGGCCAACACTCCAGGGCACCAGGGACCTGGTCAGCACTCTGTAGCCCTGATAGAGCAACCCTTCCCTCTGAGGGCCCAGGGAAACCCAATGCTGCCCTCAGGGTAAAGTGCTGGCAGGACGCCAAGGACAGAGACCACTGAGGGAGAGGGGAATACCCTGCTCCAAGCAACCTAGGATTTATCTGAGGAAGAGAATCCAGTTGCTTGCTCCACTGGGACAATGAGTCTCCAAGAGGGACTGAGCTGGCAAACACAGGCTCAGTCTTCCAGCATCCATCCATGCTGGTGGACAAGTGCTGGAAAGAGAGCAGGGAGACTCCTTATGCCTGTGAGAGTCTCTCTGCACTGGATGGGTGGCAGGAGTCATCTGCAGTCTTGGCAAGGGCCCTGCCCTCTGGACCCGTTTCCCCCGCTCTGTATCCAAGGGGCTATATGACGCAACGACATCCCTGGGGTCCTTTCCCAGAGGTTGTTGCAGGGTTTACTTCAATGTTTGATAAATGGTTTCCTTCCCAGAGGCTGCATGTCTGTGCTCTGCCGGGACATCTGTCAAGAAGGGGAGAGTCTCAAGGGGCCCCTGGCCTGCCCTTTCCACCCCATTCCAAAGCCACTGCCCTGGTCTGACAGTCAGCTAGTCCCAGTTTCCTCCCTCAGCTGAGCCCCCAAGATGATCCAGGGAGCTGTCAGAGTAGGTCCACCTCAAGGACTCTGGGTTCTGAGCAGGGCAGGGATCACCTCTGCTGCCAGCCTGAGGCTGGTCCCAGCACGTGGGACCTCATGGCTGCCCTACTGAGCTACAGATTTCTCTGGCCCCAAAGGACTGACTGAGGTGGAAGATGCATCTGCAGTGTCCTTGGCTCCCTACAAAGACTGACTGTCCTAAGCTCAGGCCTTCTGCATAACCAGCCCACCTGACCAGTTTTTACCCTAACCAGAAACCTTGTGTTCTTTCTGGAACCCTGGTCTTGCAGCTCTAGGACATGTATAGGGGTCTTTCTCATCCCCCTACTTGTACCTGAGTCACTGAAACAGCCTCTTAGTCTGTTTCTTTGAGGCTCGCTCCCCTCTCACTCAGCACATCACTAATAACAGAGTTTTCCTCCTGAAAGGGCCCTTACTGCTTGTGGCCAGCTGGCCCTTCTGCTCAAGAACCTCTAATGTGTCATAAATACGTCTGCACTCAGTACAAATTCTCTGCCCACCTTTCAGGGTCTTGAGGCCTTGAGCCACTCTGTGGAGACAGCCTCTTTCTGGGCTGGCCCTGGGCACTACCCCCAACTCCACCCACCACCCTCCCCTCGCTGCCCCACCGCCTTCTGCTCAGCCCAGCTGCCACCGTCCCAGGGTGCCTGTCCAGGCAGCAGTCTTGTCTCCTTACATCATCCTCAGCCTGTGTGTGCTCCCCTAGCTCTGAATATCCCCCATTTTTAAAAAAAGGGCATAATTTGTGTTTAGGACATATATTTGGCTAACCTTAAAAATGTATTTCAATATACATTAGGTACAGAAAAATACAGTTTGATTCAACTTACAGAAGACACCTAGAATAGTCGAATACATAGAGTCAGAAAGTACACTGGTAGATGCCAGGGGCCAGGAGTTGGGAGTGTGGTGGAGAGGGGAAATGAGTTAGTGTTTAATGGGAACAGAGTTTCAGCTGAGCAAGGTGGAAAATTTGGAAGATGGATGATGGTGAGAGTTGCCTGACAATGTGAATGTACTTAGTGCCACTGAACTGTACAGTTAAATATGGTTCAGATAGTATGTTTTCTACTACGTGTCTTTTCAATTCAGTTTAGTCACTCAGTCGTGTCCAACTCTTTGTGATCCCATGGACTGCAACGCACCAGGCTTCCTTGTCCATCACCAACTCCCAGAGCTTATTCAAACTCGTCCATTGAGTCGGTGATGCCATCCAGCCATTTCATCCTCTGTCATTCCCTTCTCCTCCTGCCTTCATTCTTTCCCCAAATCAGGGTCTTTTCCAATGAGTCAGTTCTTCACAACAGGTGGCCAAAGTATTGGAGTTTCAGCTTTAGCATCAGTCCTTCCAATGAATATTCAGGACTGATTTCCTTTAGGATGGACTGGTTGGATCTCCTTGTAGCCCAAGAGACTCTCAAGAGTTTTCTCCAACACCACAGTTCAAAATCAATCTTCAGTCATCAATTCTTCAGTGCTCAGCTTTCTTTATATGAACTCTCACATCCATACATGACTACTGGAAAAACCATGGCTTTGACTAGACGGAACTTTGTCAGCAAAGTAATGTCTCTGCTTTTTAATATGCTATCTAGGTTGGTCATAGCTTTTCTTCCAAGGAGCAAGCATCTTTTAATTTCATGGCTGCAGTCACCATCTGCAATCATTTTGTAACCCAACAAAGTAAAGTCTCTCACTGTTTCCATTGTTTCCCCATCTATTTCCCATGACCCATGAAGTGATGGGACCAGATGCCATGATCTTAGTTTTTTGAGTGTTGAGTTTTAAGCCAGCTTTTTAACTCTCCTCTTTCACTTTCATCAAGAGGCTCTTCAGTTCCTCTTAACTTTCTGCCATAAGGGTGGTGTCATCCACATATCTGAGGTTATTGATATTTCTCCTGGCAATCTTGGTTCCATCTTGTGTTTCATCCAGCCTGGCATTTTTCATGATGTGCTCTGCATGTAAGTTAAATAAACAGGGTGACAACATACAGCCTTGATGTACTCCTTCCCCAATTTGGAAGCAGTCTGTTGTTCCATGTCCAGTTCTAACTGTTGCTTCTTGACCTGAATTTGGGTTTCTCAGGAGGCAGGTTATTTGGTCTGGTATTACCATGTCTTGAAGAATTTTCCACAGTTGTGATCTACACAGTCAAAGGCTTTGGTGTAATCAGTTAAGCAGAAGTAGATGTTTTTCTGGGGTTTTCTTGCTTTTTCTATGATCCAATGGATGTTGAAAATTTGATCTCTGGTTCCTCTGCCTTTTATAAATCCAGCTTGAACATCCAGAAGTTCACAGTTCATGTACTGTTGAAGCCTGGCTCACATACAGTAGAGCATTACTTTGCTAGCTTGTGAGATGAGTGCAATTGTGCGGTAGTTTGAACATTTTTTGGCATTGCCCTTCTTTGGGATTGGAATGAAAACTGACCTTTTTCAGTCTTGTGGTCACTGCTGAGTTTTCCAAATCTACTGGCATACTGAGTGCAGCACTTGAACAGCATCATCTTAGGATTTGAAATAGCTAACCTGAAATTCTGTCAGCTCCACTAGCTTTGTTGGTAGTAATGCTTCTTAAGGCCCCCTTGATTTCACACTCCAGGATGTCTGGCTCTCAATGAATGACCACACCACTGTGGTTATCTGGATCATTAAGACCTTTTTTGTGTAGTTCTTCTGTGTATTCTTGCCACCATTAAGATATTAAGAAATATCTTCTGTTTCTGTTAGGTCCATACCATTTCTGTTCTTTATTGTGCCCATCTTTGTGTGAAATGTTCCCATGGTATCTCTAATTTTCTTGAAGAGATCTCTAGTCTTTCCCATTCTATTGCTTTCCTCCATTTGCTCTGTGTGTCTTTTACCACAGCAAAAAAAAATCCCACCATCATTTAAGGCTCCTGCTCTGCTCTCATTACTTCTAGAAGTCTGTTCCAACTATGCTAGCACGTACTGGGCTCTTCATCCTTTCATTTCTTTTCTAAATCAGAGTTAGCATCATCATTTTGGCTGCACTTGACTGATACTGAGCTCCGTGGAAACCATGCCTTGTACTTGTTTTGTGTCTCACCAGGATACCTGGCACCAGGCTTTGTGCTTTGCACAGTGGGACATATTCACAGTTGCCCACCCAGCCGCAATGCTTTCCTGCTTGCCAGCCAGCTTGTCTACTGGATGCTGTCAAGAAGGGATCCCA
Source organism: Antilocapra americana (assembly GCA_007570785.1). Taxonomy (NCBI): domain Eukaryota; kingdom Metazoa; phylum Chordata; class Mammalia; order Artiodactyla; family Antilocapridae; genus Antilocapra; species Antilocapra americana. The sequence goes on along the minus strand of ML661891.1, from coordinate 3,054,918 downwards.
GGGCCATGTTTTCTAGTCTCCTGGGCAGGAAGGGAACTGAGCCAGTCCTCACCACTGGAGCCAGAAGGGAATTCTGATATGTGTGTTGGGGGGGGGGTAGTAATTTGTGGGGGAGTGACTGGGAAAGATTCCTTCTTGTGTGAGGCAGGAAATCCTTTTACTTCTCAATCTGTGGAAATCAGAGTGATACCAATAGATAGCCTCAATGCCAGTCTCTCCCAGACTTGAGCCAGGATCACTGAACCAGAGCATCCCCCAGGGCTGTAAGTCAGTGAGACCTCAGGAACAAGCTCAGAGAGAAGCACAGAAATCCACAGGGCTTTTGTTTGTTTCATTTCTCAGCAATTCATCAAGTCACTGACCAGCAATTAATGCTTCAGAAGAAGGTAAAGGTCTCTGATAATGGGCCTACCCACTCGTGTAATCCTAGAAAATATGCCTCCTGACCCCTTCAGGCAATCAGCTCATACCATGAATATGATATCATGACAATGTATGGCAAAAACAATAATAAAAAAAAAAAATTAAAAAAAAAAAAAGAAATCCATGCATGCATAACTGTGAACGTTATTAACGATCATAAAACCATCCAACTCTTTCAAAAATCTCAGCCTTATTTCTGACACAATTACCTCTGCCGCAGACTGGTTATTCATGATGCAAAGATACATTTCCTTTCCTTTGTTAAAATATACCAGTCATTAACTCTACTGAACGATTCTATTATGGACAAGCTGAAGCTTTTCCAGGCAGGGAGACCTGCCTACTGAACCCTCCTTGACTAGATCTGGAGATGTCCAGATGTTACCCTTTGGTAACCTAGAAGAGTTCTCTCTGTTTGCTCCATTAATACCCATCTATGAGTGTAAGTTGGGCTTCCCAGGTGACACTAGTAGTAAAAAACAAACAAAAAACCCGCTTACCAATCCAGGAGATTTAAGAGATGCAGGCTTGATCCATGTGTCACGAAGATCCCCTAGAGAAGGGCATGGCAACCCACTCCAATATTCTTGCCTGGAGAATCCCATGGATAGAGGAGCCTGGCCGGCTAAAGTCCATGGGATCGCAAAGAGTTGGATATGACTAAAGCAAATTAGAGTTACCATTATGAATATAATGTTAAGCATTAGCATTATGAGTGTAATTATGAGCATAATAAGTGCATCTCGGCCAAGCAGGATCTGGGAGCTTGTGCTCCTGGGGAGTGGAGGGAGGTAACACATGAACCCTCACCCCAGCTCAGTACCTACCTGAATGTACCGACCAACACATAGGGAACTGGTTTGGTGAACTGTGGGATACAGCATAGGGTGTCTGACAAACTCTGCCTGTCCCAGCACTGGGGGAGTGCCCTCTTCTTTACCCCTCATGTTCATATTTCAAATTGGAACAGCCAAGTTCCCACAAAATGACCCTGGTCCCCCTCTCTACTGCTGATTGGACCAAAGTCAACACCTGATCAGAACTGGACCAAGCAAGGCTTCTCCACAAATATTTGATACGAGAGCTGAGAGAGGATCAATTTCTCACTGGGATTTCTGGACATGAAAACTCAGGAGTCAATGGCCATGTCTCCTGCAAAAGCTGATGTACAAAAGCAGAGGAAACTGGAGAAGCAGAGGGGGAAATAGACCAGTCAGAGGAAGGGGGCTCCCTGGCTTCCCCACTTTCTAGTCCAGGCTTGGTGAATAATCTAGTCCTGAGGTCTAGCTGCATCTCTGCCTTTAGTTTCCAGGAAACATCCCTAATCCTCATAACAAATGTCTCTGTTTAAAAAAATTAATACTTATTTGAGCAGGTTTCCGTGATTTTCAATCAAGACTTCTAACAGATGTTATCAGATGTTAACAAATTTATAACAAAATATAACATGGGATATTATGCAACCATTAAAAGTTTTCTTATGAATAATTTTCAGTGTCAATGGAGAATGTTTATGATATAATGGTGAGTAATTAAAAGAGCAGCTTGTGAAATTACATAAATAGTGTGATCCTAATAATGTAAAGCAATAGGGGAAAAAAGATCATTAAAACATTACTTGTGACTATTTCTAAGTAGTGGGATTACAGGTGAGTTTTATTTTCTTCACTATGTCTTTTTTCCTCTATGCATTTTACTTCCCATAAAAAATATTATTAATTTTGTCATAAAAGGTTTATTTGTTTAAAAGTAAAAAGACCTAAGGACCTTTATCTGCCTCCACCTACTCTGAGGCCAAAATCTGCCATGAGAAACCCAGCTTGAGTCCAGTGTACTTACCAATAATATATAAAAATATCTAGAGAACTCGTAATGTGTCTCTTGGCATGAGGGGTCAAAGAGCCTGTTAGGAGAGAACTCACTCAGCACAGAAGTCAAGGTGACCCATTCATGGAGCCTTGTTTTCAAGGAGGAGAGAAAATTCCCCTGCCCCAGCCAGTCTCCGGTAGCTCAGGTCACAGCAAGAGAGTGTGAATAAAATGGAGAAAGGTGGCTTTTGCTGCACACTCAGAGAGACAGAGGTGTGTAAGTGGTCCTCCCTTGGAGATCCTCTGCATGTGACATATCGAGTGTAGAAGCACTCTACCCCCGCTTTACTACAGATTGCTGTACAGCTTTGACACCTTGGGGCCTGGGGCGTTGGCAGCGGTGCTGATTGATGGGGGCAGCAACAAATGCTGAGGTGGCAGGCACAGCAGCACACAGGCATGCACGCCAGCCTCAGCAGTGCCAGCAGAACAATGCCTGTGTGTAACCAGTGCAGCAGGGTCACGGATCCCACCGTGTCCACAGTGATGTCTGACAAAGCCAGTAATGCCTAGTGGGTGTGGCGAGTCCAGCGATATGAGGATGGGAATAAGTAAATCAAAACAGGAGTAAAGGTCAAAATGTTAGTAGCTGAAGGGACAGTAAAATGGAAGTCTGAGAGAAGCAGACACAGAGAACGGACTTGCAGACATAGGCGTGAAAGGAGAGGGTGGGATGAATTGAGAGAATAGCATTGAAACATATCCATTACCATATATAAAATTAGATAGCCAGTGAAAATTTGCTGTATGATGCAAGGAGCTCAAATCTTGTGCTCTGTGACAACCTAGAGGAGTGGAGTGGGGTGGGAAGTGGGAGGGAGGTTTAAGAGGGAGGGGACATGTGTATACCTATGGCTGATTCATGTTGATATATGGCAGAAACCAACACAATATTTAAAGCAATTATCCTCCAATTAAAAATAAATAAATAAATAAATAAATATAAATGAAAAAAAAAAGGCAGTCCCATATGTAAGTTGGTGCAGTCACTGTGGAAAACAGTGTGGAGATTGCTCAGAAAACTACAAACAGAATTATCATATGATCCAGCAATCCCACTCCTGGGCATATATCTGGACAAAACTCTAATTAAAAATGATACATGCACTTCTGTGCTCATAGCAGCACTATCCACAACAGTCAAGACAGAGAAACAACCTAGATGTCCATCAACAGATGAATGGATAAACAAGATGTGGTACACGTATACAATGAACACTACTCAGCCATAAAAAGAACAAACAATGCCTCCTACAGAAACATGGATGCAACTAGACATGATCATACTAAGTAAAGTAAGTCAGAAAGAGAAAGACAAATACCATATGATATCACTTATACATAAAATCTAAAATACGACACACATGAACCTATCTATGAAACAGAAACAGAATCACGAACATAGAGAACAGACTGGAGGTTGCCAAGGGGTAGGGAATTGGAGGACAGATGGAGTAAGAGGTTGGGGTTAGCAGATGCAGGATTTTACATATGAAATGGATAAGCAGCAAAGTCCTACTTATTATAGTACAGAGAACTATGTTCAATATCCCATGATGAACCACAATGGGAAAGAATATTTAAAAAAAGAACGTACATATGTATGTATGCATAACTGAATCACTTTGCTATATAGCTGTAATTAACACAACATTATAAATCAACTACACTTCAATTAAAAAAATAAATAAAAAGGTCCCAGAAAACCTCAGCATACTGCTAATGCCTTATTGACCAGAATTTTGCCACATGTTCACCTCTGCTAATAAGCATGTTGAAAAAACAAGTTCTCACCTTTTTTTGTTCTTAATCTAGAAGCAAGCAAGAAAGAGGAGAAATAGTGATGAGCATTGACTTGATAAATGTGAGTTAAAAACAGTATCAAATTATATATAGGCAGATATTATAGAGGGGAAAATCTATAAGAATTCTGCATTCAGATTGTAGTTTTATGACACATAGCCTTATATAAAAATAGAATGAATGGGTGTTCATTCATGTGTTTTAAATGGGAATAAAATGCTAAACATATGGCTATGTCATTCTTTGTGATTCCCCACAATAGCTGACATTTTCCGGGTTGTCAACCATAGGTCTTATCGCATCCAGTAGATTGAGTTGACTTTCACCACATTTCTCTTCCTTTATTTTGAAAGTAACTTTATTCTGTTAGAGTCATGCTCTTTATAAATATATAAATATACAAAGAATAAAATAAAATTCAACTGTTAAGGTAAGCACCCTTCCAGACCTCTAGTGCAGTTATTAAAATATTTTACAAGTGGAACCATGCTGTTCTTTTATCCACTTTTTTGCATTCAATTACATGTGTCATAGGCAAATTTCCAGGTCATCAAGTAAAGAGCTACATTGTCATTTTTATATTATCAAGATGGAAGTACTATAATTTCTTTAACCAGTGATTTAACGCTATTAATGACTTAACTGTCCTTTTTTTTTTTTTCTTTTTAAACTATTGTTAAAAAAGAAACCAAGATGGACATTCTTGTCTGTAGATCATTGTAGGCTTTGGTAATTATTGTCTTGGGAAAAGTTACAAGAAGTGGGATTCCTGGGTCAAAGGTACACTCATTGAAAAGCTTGCTTCCTCCCATCCTGCTGTATTCTAGAGAGGCTGGGCCAATTTGTGTCACCACCAGCAGAGCATGAAAGAACTGAGCATCTGCCTCTCACTGGTCTAAGGGTTTGCCATTCTTCTGTTCCTAGAGTAAAATTTCAGAAGAATTCGCTTCATTCATCTTTTGTCTACTGTAGTCTTTTATTGTAGGTGCTTTTTTGCATAGGTTCCATGCTGAGTTTTTTTCAGCTTGCTTATCTTTAATTGACGGTAGTTCTATTAGGATTTACCATTTGCTTAAAAAATAGTATGAGTGAAATCTCCTTGACTCCATTCCCTGGTGGTTTGGTTACTGTTCGCATCTTCTTTTTAGGATTTGAACTGAAAGGCAGGCTAGAATCTAATCGGGATTTTCCTCTCCTAATTATTAATTTGCCAGAAAGATTTGGTGAAAGGATGGAACCTTGCTTTCCCTCCTGAATTGACACCATTCCTGCCACCTGGACAACTTGATCGAGTTGGGGCTGTTTGAGTTTCTAAAAAGACTGGTCACTTAGGTGAGAAGTTGGGAGAGTAATACCCAGTGGTTCATCAGAAGTATCTTCTCCTCTTTAATAAGGAGAGTAGGACAATTGAGACAAATAATACAGGTAAAAACCCAGCTCACCAACATCCTCTGGCTAATTGGATACAATCTAAGAAAGGGTACCTTCTAGATCACTTCTGTCCAGGGGGCCTCTTATGAAGGTTTACCTTAGCCTTGGCTGATCCCATAGCTCAGAGCTCAAATAATTCTCTCTGATCTGCTCTCCAGGAGGACTCAAAGACTTCTCAGCTGATACTTCTGTCCTCAGGGTCTAGAACCACACCCTTAAAGACAAGACACTACTTTTGATCACCACAATTCTCTCCTTTTGGGGCCCAGAGTATGCTGTCCCTGGCTGTACTAGACATTCCTATTCCCTGCCATTCTTTCTGCTTGGAAGACCTCAGGGCAACCGTGGGGTCATCTATCAGGAAGTGAATGGACCCAGGACTGCCATAGGAAGGTACAGGTACCAGCCATGACAACCGTGGATGAGAAAGAGGCAGAGTTCACTGCTCACAACAGAGGCCCAAGAGACTGGCACAGCATCCCAGGGAGAATCAGTTTGTGTTTTAGGAAACCTATCCACGAACTCCTGAAGAAAGTACAGATGGCCGAGTGCACTTCAATACCAATGTCATTGACTGACTCTGTAGTATCTTCCTGTTTTGTATTGGTTTTCTATTGCTGCTGTGACATATTACCACAAATGCAGGGGCTTCAAACAATACCCATTCATAATCTCCCAGTTTATAGGTTTTGAGTTTAATATGGGTTTCAATAGGCTAAAATCAAGGTTTCAGCAGGGCTGTGCTCTTTAAGAGGCTCTAGGGGAGGATCACTTTCAGGCCTCTGCAGGCTATTAGCAAAATCCAGTTGCGAGTGGTTGTAGGAATGAGAGTCATTGGCTAGAGGCCATTCTTAGTTTTCAGAAGCCACTCATATCCCTTGGCTCGTGGGCCCCTTCATTTTCAAAGCCAGTAACAGAAGTCCAAATCCTTCTCAAGCCTTATCTTTTCTACCTTCACTTCTGCCATCTCTCTTTCTCTCTTCAGCTGGGAAAGATTCTATTTTAGGGGCTTATATGATTACATTGGGCCCACCTGGATAATTCAGGATAATCGTCCCATTTTAAGATACATAACCTCAATCACATTTTAATTAATTTAAAATGGTAATAACCTTAATTACATAAAAAGTCCCTTTTGCCACATAACATATTCACAGATTCCAAGGATGAGGTATGGGGGGGCGGCCATTGGCCTACTATGACTTTTTTGGCCAGGATTCATCCAGGAGTAAAAGGGGCCTCAGAAATTAGTCCAGGGAAGACTTGCATGACTCCTGCCCTTCCATCCTCCTCTGCATACATATCCACCTCCCTGGGACCAGGTGATCCAGGCTTCCCAGCTGAAAACCTTGCCAGACTCATGCCACAATGCATCATGCTCTAGGAGAAGCTGAACACCTGGCACAGCCTCCTGCCCCTGGAGAGTTGAGGGCAAGGCTGGTACTTTCATCCCAGGCCCTGAGCTTCCCAATCTGTCTGCTTACTGCTGTTTTTCTGAAGCTGGGCCAATATGCCTGGGAGGATCTCAAGGACTTTAGGCTTTGATCCAATGTGCCCATAAACAGAAGGCTCTATCTTACCTTCACCCTTTAAAGTTTGGGCTAAGGTTTCAATGAAATTATAAATATTATAATGGTATTATAGACAGGGACCCAGAGAAGCTAAAATACCATCCTGACAATCAACCTGCTCCTTTGGATCCCATATAAGGAAGAGTAGCAGGATGACTGCTAGAAAGTGCCTTTTAATTAGCCTCATTGGTACTTCCCTGGTGTTCCAGTGGCTAAGACTCCGTGCTCCCAATGTTGGGGGTCCAGGTTCAATCCTTGGTCAGGGAACTAGATTTCACATGTTGCAATGAAGATCAAAAATCCCACATGCTGCAACTTAGACCCAGCACAGCCAAATAAATAAAAATAAAATATTAAAAAAAATAATAATTAGCTTTGTTAGTGGTGGACAGATGCATGGATGCAAAAGCTGGTACAAGGATGTTTGTATGAGATGCCTGAGGTCTATGCAAGATCTCCTATTTCTCCTCTTCTTGAATTTAAATCTAGAGGGTGCAAAGGCAGGTACCCATGCCAAAGAGCGAGGGAGCCAAATGTGATTTACTCATTTACCTATTCAGGGAGAGAGAGGTTTATCCTGAGTCTGCCCACCACATAGGGAAGCACAATTACAGTTGGCCCCAAAGACCAAGACTTTCCTAGGACCAAGGCAGGAAGAAAAAGAGAGAAAGTGGAGCCCTAGGTGGGTGCCTTTAAAGAACAGTGAAACTGCTGAAACACATACACACACACCAAACCCTGCTCGGCAATAAAATGTGGCCCAGTGAATATTCTGGACTCTGACCTGTCAGGTGAGCAACTGTTCTTCCTTTGGGCCAGCTGGGGAGCCAGGAAAGTGCTAGAGGCTATACTGGTGGGTCAGGAATGCACAATGGGCTATTTCTTTCTTTTTTTTTTTTTTTTTTTACTGAGAGACCTGTAATTTGGTCCCAGGCAAGGAGGTCCATCATTTATTTGTTTGTTTGTTTGTTTGTTTTTTCATTCAGGCCTGCCTTCATTTAATTCTGCTGTCAACCCAGTGGCTGCCCTCAGATTTCTGGGGATGGAGGGTATGGGTGCTTATCAACTCACATGTTTGTGAGCTCAATTTCTTGTTTCTTTTAAGTTATTTTTGGCTGCACTGGATCTTTGTTGCTGTGTGAGGGCTTTCTCTAGTTGTGGTGAGCAGGGGCTGCTCTCTAGTTGCAGTGTGCAGGCTTCTCAATGTGGTGGCTTCCCTTGTTGGGGAGTGAGGGTTCTAGATGTGTGGGCTCCATAATTGCTTGTGAGCCCAATTTCTTTGAAAATCAGGTGTCCAGCCACTGTGAGCTCAAGCTGGCCATATTTACCAGCGGAGGGACACATCGCCTAGAGCAAGCCACTCAGCAAGAGATCTGCAATGGTGCAGCCACTTTGAGACCTCCTGGCCTGTAATTGCTGGCATGAGCTCTCCCTGAAGTGTCAAGGACATCCTAAATTCCTAAAATTCAAAGACCAAATCTGGTGCCAAATTTTTGTGCTGAGAAATTTCTAGCTTGGATTTGGGGAACACCGGTGGTTTCCTGGTTTCAACAAATAATCAAGATTCTCTCTAGGAAGTCATCACTGATACCCAGATCAAAGGTAGGTGTCCCACCTGCTGCTTCCCTGCCTGCCTCATACTGCACTAAAATCACCTTTCATTGATCTAACTTCCCGAATACACAATTTCTTGAGGTCAGAGATTGTGCTATTTCTCCCTTATTTCCCTAGACTGGTGTAGGATGCAGCACAGTAGGAACTCAGCTAAAAGCCATTGGTGAGTTCTAAATGACTGAAATACTCATCCTATCCCACGCATTAAAGAAAGTAAGGTCAGGGTATCCGGTCTCACCACTTCATGACAAATAGAAGGTGAAAAAGTGGAAGCAGTGACAGATTTTATTTTCTTGGGCTCCAAAATCATTGTGGACATGACAGAAGCCGTGAAATTAAAAGATGCTTGCTCCCTGGAAGAAAAGCTATTACAAAACTAGACAGCGTATTAAAAAGCAGAGACATCACTTTGCCGACAAAGATCCGAATAGTCAAAGCTATGGTTTTTCCAGTAGTCATGTACAGAAGTGAGAGTTGGATTGTAAAGAAGGCTGAGCCCTGAAGAATTAATGCTTTGAAATTGTGCTGGACAAGACTCTTGAGAGTCCCCTGGACTGCAAGGAGATCAAACCAGTCAATCCTAGAAGAAATCAACTCTGAATATACATTGGAAGGACTGATACTGAAGCTGAAACTCCAATACTTCGACCACATGATGCAAAGAGCCAGCTCACTGGAAAAGACCCTGATGCTGGGAAAGATTGAAGGCAAAAGGAGAAGGGGGTAGTAGACAATGAGATGGCTAGATAGTATCACTGACTCAATGAACATGACTTGGAGCAAATTCCAGGGGATAGTGAAGGACAAGGTAGCCTGGTGATTTCCTTCCTAGCTTGGGTTTGGGAAACACAGGTGGCTTGTAACCCCCGGTCCATGGGGTCAAAAAGAATTGGATATGACTTAGCGACTGAACAACAATCCCACCCTGGGAATAATGGCTCCCATCACCATCTGTATAGCTCTTGCTAACCTCAGGCTTTCCAAGGTTGTCATTTTTCAGGACAACCTTTGTCATGGCCTGTACAAAGTCTTCTGCAAGATCTTCCTGCCTCATAGTCTGACACAGTCATAATCAATACTGAGTGCTCCATATTGGAACTCCCTAGGACCTACTCAACCAAAGGAAGGCAGCTTATTTTCATTTCTTAACATTGTTGTAGATACCAGAACTATGGAACTGATGATTAATCTTAGAAGTTGGAATGCTTGAATATGTGGGATATAGAAAAATGGTACAGATCAACCTGTTTGCAAGGCAGAAATAGAGACGTAGACATTGAGAACAAATGGATGGACACCAAGGAGGGGGAGGGGGGATGAACTGAGAGATAGGGATTGACATATAGACCCTAATATGTGTAAAATTGATAACTAATGAGATCCTGCTGTATCACACAGGGAAATTTACTCAATGCTCTGTGACCTAAATGGGAAGGAAATCCAAAAAAGAAGAGATATATGTGTAGTTGATTCACTTGCTGCACAGCAGAAACTAACACAGCACTGTAAGGCAACAACACTCCAACTAACACAAAAATAAGTTGGAATGCTTGATCAGCCTGCTGATCAGTTCTCCTTCTGGCACTTTGCTGCCATTCCACTTCTAACCTTCTTTGTACTGCTCTGCTAATGCTAACCACTCAGTCCTTTTATCCAACAAAAATAAGGATGGGATCAGGTGCTTTTTTGGGCTTCCCAGGTAGCACTAGAGGTAAAGAACCTGCCTGCCAATGCAGGAGATTGGTTTGATCCCTGGGTCAGGAAGGTCTCCTGAAGGAAGGCATGGCAACCCACTTCAGTACTCTTACCCAGAGGATCCCTGTGGACAGAGGAGCCTGGTGGGCTGCAGTCCACAGCATCACACAGAGTCGGACATGACTGAACGCCAATGACTCAGTAACACAGAGTTGGACACGACTGAAGCAACTTAGCATGCATGCATGCACACAGGTGCTTTTTTGAAGCTTCTACTTTAAAACAGAGGAAAGAGCATGTATAGACTCCCTGGAGAGCCCCCAGCCTGACACCTTAAGCAGTGGATCTCACCCACCTCACTGCTTCATAGACTACGATTAACTCCCCCCTCATCCCCACCATCTCTCTGCTCCACCCCAGATAAGTACCCTGTGCTTACACTCTCACCCTCTGCCCACACTTTCCTTGGCTTCAGACCTAATTGTATTTCCTACAGATCTTGCTCTTGACTCTTTGCTGTGCCCCTCTGGCACTGATCTTGTTCCAATGACTGGGCTAGACTTGTGTACACTGCAGGCCATTCCTACTCCCTAACCTTCAGCTACCATTCAAGGCTGGTTCCACACTCTCCCCAGAACTGCTCTCCAGTCCCACCCTAAGCTGGTCATATAGATGGAAGAGCAAATGACTAGTGACTAGGAGGAATATGACTCAGGCAGGAGACAAATTCCCAGAAATACAGGAAACAATGCTGGGGTGTGTGGAGACTGACAGAAGATACAGAAGGCTTTCTGCTTTTTAATATGCCTTCTTTACCCTCTAAACTGTGTATCATTTCATCATCTGCTCAAAACAGAAGTCTTACATCTTCCTTATTTGTTTTTTCTTATTTTTTTCATACACTGACAAGACATTTGGAATAAGGGAGAAGGAATAATAGGCTACTGGAGGCTTGTGAGTGAACCATGACATGAGCAGAGTTGCTCTGTGCTTAAAAAAAAAAACCCATCATGGCAGCAGAGAATGGAGGAAACTGGTGACCAGTCTGGAGTTATTGGTCTGGGCCATGTGAAGGATCTTAACTTGAAGTAGGTGCAAAAATATGGTGATGGTAGTGCTAAAACAAAATACAGTCAACCTCTGAACAATGCAATTGTTGCTGCAGTTGAAAATCCACATATAATTTATAGTTGACTCCCCATCTCCATATCCATGGTTTCAACCAACCTAGGATTATGTAGTACTATAGTATCTGTTATTGAAATAAATCCATGCATAAGTTGGCCCGCATAGTTTAGGCTCATGTTGTTCAGGATCATTTGTATTATGGAAGTAGAATTACAGGATATAAGAAAGGATATCAGTCATGTCTGACTCTTTGTGACCCCATGGACTGTAGCCCGCCAGGCTCCTCTGTCCATGGGATTCTCCAGACAAGAATACTGGAGTGGGTTGCCATTTCCTTCTCCAGGGGATCTTCCTGACCCAGGGATGGAACCCGGGTCTCCTGCATTGCAGACAGTTTCTTTATCATCTGAGCCACCATGGAAGCCCACAAAAGGATAGCTGTCAAATTTGGGTTGAAGGGAAAAAAATCAATGAAAACACCAAAGTGAACAGTTTAGGTGACTGTAACCATGATGATGCCATTAACAAAAATACTGAACACAGGAAAACCTGTTCCTAGGATATAATTTTGAGTTCCCTCTGTGATATATTGATTTGGCGGTTTGGTAGGATACTTAGATACAGCTATCTAGTAAGCAGTTGATTCTATGGCACATCAGTTTAGGAGCAACGAGGATTGGAGTTGCAGCTAGGAGTCATCTGCATAGAAAGGATAGTTGGAAACAAAAAGAGAAAGCAAATCGAAACGGAAAAGTACCCAGACTGTCCCCTTTGCCTGGAATGCTCTTTCTCACACATCTGTTGCTACAGTTAGCTATTGTTGGGTAACATGAGACCTCAAAATTAGTGGCTTAAAGCAACAATGGTCACTTAATTGTTAACTCTTACAGTTCTGTGGATTGATCGGGTTTAGTTGGGCAGTCCTTGGTCAAGATGTCTCAAGTATCATTGACCCTTGAACAATACAGGTTTGAACTGCATGGGTGCACTTTCATGAGGATTTTTTTTTCAATAGTAAACTCTACATGATTCATGTTTGGTTGAACTGCAGAGATGGAGAAACCTTGAATTTGGGGGAATAATTGTAGGTTATAGGCAGATTTTTGACTCTAACCCCCATTGTTGTTCAAGGGTCAACTATAGCTGTCATGAGACCGTGGCTGGGGATGAACTAGTCATCCCTAAGAATGTAGGAGGCTCCCCTCCATGTGTCTAAAGCTCAGGCTGGGGAAAACCCCATAGGCAAGGATTGGAACAGTCGGGATCCTCAGGCATGTCTCTGTCCCCTTCCCCGCTCTGTCTTCTCTCCAGCATGGTGGCCTAGGTGTCCAGGGTAGTCAGACTTCTTACATGGTGGCTCCAAAAGGGTTCCTGTCTCAGCAGAGACAGAGCCAGGAGGAAGGCACATCATCTTTTATGACCTAATTTCAGAAGTCACGCAGCATTGCTTTTGCTAGTGTCTTTTTTAAAAATGTATTTACTTTTAACTAGAGGATAATTGCTTTAAAATATTGTGTTGGTTTCTGCTATATGGCCACATGAATCAGTCATAAGTATATATATGTCCCCTCTTTCCTGAACCTCCCTTCCACTTTTGCTAGATTCTGTTCCTTGAAGCAATCATAAAGGCCCACTCAGGTTTTCAGGGAATGGAATTCCACCTCTTGATGGAAAGGTTCTACAAGAGCAGAATATTTTTTCAGTCATTTCAGACATTCAATCTGCCTTCTCTTTCAAAATCCAGCATAAGAAGCCTCCCTGGATCCTCATGGTGGTGTCACATACCCTCCAGTAGCCCTTCAGCATCTTATACCCCTACAACAACATTTGGCACGATAGGCATTTTTAATCTAGTTTTATTTGTAGACATATGTAAATTGTGAGACTCTATAAGCCCAGACCCATGTCCTGTTCTTTTTGGTGAAGCACAAAGTAGCAAGTAGATATGGCTTACTGACTTAAATTTCAAGACAAAAGGAGAGGATGGAGTGCAGATCATTGGGGAAAAACCTGTATTTGAAACCCAAAAACAAGATCAATATCCCCCCAACAACCAAACAGTTCTGAAAACCAAACCTGTCTTCAAATATTGTCAACTGTCCCCTGGTGGACAAAACTGCCCCTGCTTCAGAATCATAGATGTACACAATTAAGGATTAAAAAAAATCTCTTAAGTAGTTTGGTGAACCTACTCATAGGCTAGTTGCATTTATTCATTTATCAAATAGAGATTTCTAAATTTATATAGATATAGATAGATATGTAAATGTTATATTTTGGTGCTTACTGAGTGCTAGTTTAGAGAATATTTCACAGCATGAACAAATCTGAAATATGTGTAGAATTATCAAAATTAATATATATATGCAGTTTCCATATTTTAAAGATTAATGTTGAGAAAAAGGAAACAATCATGGAAATGTGTATCAAATTATGTAGATAAAGTTCCACAGCAGGTTCTATATTTTTACATCATAATAGCAGAATGAGGATTAAATCTGTAAGAATATAACCGTAAAAGATAGGCCTTTCCAGTCATGGTTTGCAATGTTCGAGTTATACATTTGTTTAGGGGTTTCATTTATGTACAATTTACCAATGAAAAAGTCTTTGGGGAAAGTGTTTTCCAAAACAAACTGGAATAGTCTTTGCAAAAATATTGTGGGCATTATCCTATGTATGAAAACTGTTGTTGAATGAAACTAAACATGTTTATGATAATTAGCAACCTTGGAAAATCCTCCACAATTAATACTTTGTAAGTAATAGTTCTGAATAGTTCCTTATTTTTATAACAGGGAACTTTGGAATAGTTAAACCTTATAATAAATCAAAACCATAAAGTAGAACCAAAGTGTGAAAGGATTTTTTGTTTTGCCCAGAAACTTATTGTATTACAAGGCATAGCTTCACCCATGATCAAATCGTCTTAGAACAATACAGAGTTATCATTTCAAGTCTGTTAAACTGGGAAAGCTTTAAAACAATATATTTGTAAAATTGTCTGTGTGAGTGAATGCTAAGTTGCTTCAGCTGTGTCTGACTCTTGGGATCCCATGAACTGGTAGCCCTCCAGGCTCCTCTGTCCATGGGATTCTCTGGGCAAGAATACTGGAGTGGGTTGCTATTCCCTTCTCCAGGAGATTTACACGACCCATGAATCAAACCTGGATCTCTTACATCTCCTGCATTGGTGTGCAGCTTCTTTACCAGTAGCGTCACCTGGGAAGCCCATAAAATGGCCTAATAGCATCAAATCAACAGTACCTTTCTGACAGAAAGGTAAGTTGGGTAAGCCTTCTGGAGGGTAAAGGACTTTTAAGAGAGCCTCCCTTTTGACACAAAAATTTCACCCTAGAAATTTATTCTAAGGAAAAAGTTCTGGTAGGGCAAAATTCATATTTGAGGATTTTCAACAAAATATATTTTATGATAGTAAAATACTGGAAAGTACCTACAAGGTCAAAGGTTTATTGAATAAATGATGGCTAATTCACCTGGTGAAACATTATTTCACCATTCATTCATCATTAAAAAATTAATGTTGTTTTAATGTTTTTGAAAGCAATTCACAAGCAAAAGAGCCTGCATATAATATGATGTTCTCCGTAAATAAAATAGAATACAAACTGCATAAATTATAGGCACTAGTATGATCTCAATTGGGTTTTAAAAAATTATATGTGTATAGAGAAAAGGCTAAAAGCCAATTCCACAAAATGTTAACAGTAGTTATGTCTGAGTGATAGAATTACAGGTAGTTTAATTTTTTTTCTCTATTCCCTTCAGCCTTTTATATTTTTATAATAAACATGTAATACTTTTTTAATCACGGGAAGGAAATGTGCTTAAAAAAAAAAACTACAGCAGTTGCTTCTGTGACTAGCTAGGTGATTAACAAAATGGAGAAGGGAGAAAGGTTTTTCTGGACAAGAAATTAAATAATTTATGATAAAGGTCTTGGTAGAGAATAACTCACACTTTTTAAAAAACTAACATGCAAGTAAGCAGCCTGGACACACACAGAAGTGCTATCTCTGAGGTGTGAAATTTCACACATGCCAAAGCCTGTGCAGCCGCACTGAATATTTCTTTTAATGGCACATGGGAACTTGGAGTCCTCCAGCTGTAACTCAGACAAACTCTAATGGGTGGTCAGAGTGCTGAGCTGTGCCTTTCTGGTTCTGCCTCAGACTTCCTGGGTAACAAGGAACAAGTCCATTAATCTCTGGAGCTCTTCAAGTCCCTCTTGGATATAGAAATCCAGTAAAATCAATAGAGCTCTTAAAGGCATATGTGGAAAAAACAAGCCACAAATAAGGCAGCTTTAGATGGGGGATACTACACATCTGTCTCTTACTGAGCTGCCAAAGATCCCTGGGGGGGTGTTTTCCCACTGTCCCTTGTCATAGGCTTCATTGTAACATGGCTGTCAGTACCCGGGAACGGCTGCAGTTTTGGCACAGGTAGATGGAATTGCCGGGAACCACCATACCTCCTCTGATAGCAGGAGCCTCTATTGCAGAAGCTAGTTATCATAATCCCATAAAGTTGTCTGCCCTGGGCAATGTATCATGCAGTGGTGACAAGCTCATAAAACCTGACTTCCCTGTGGACCCCAAGTGCTAGCCCTAAGGGCATGTATCGTCAGCATTCAGGTCATTCCCAACTTGCAAATGAGCCAGGATCCTAAACCTTGTTTGTAAAGTGAGTGTTCCTCACTCCTGAGGAACCTGGAGTACCAGGGAAACCATGTTATAAATATAGCATAGTACATGGCACATAGTAGATACTGAATAAATATTTGATGACCAGTGACAGCCAAGTGAAGGTCAAGGTCCAGTTGTAGCTCTTAGAAGCCGAACATAGCCAAAAGCTGCGCATGTTTTCAATATAGGAAACAGTTTTGCTTAGTGCCAGCAATTAAAGTAACCAAAGACCATCCCAAGCATTAAATAATTGAATAATAATCTTAAATATATTTATCTTAATGTGTTTAGGAGAAAGCAGTCTCAACTAGAGGAAGGTGAAAATGCAGGGTCCAGCAGAGACTAAGGAGGAATCAAGGCAGTTTCAAGTAGTTGAGCGATGAGAAGTGCTCAGTCACTCAGTTGTGTCTGACTTTTTGCAACCCCACATACACAGACTCCTCCGTCCAAGGGGTTATCCCCACAGGAATACTGAAGGGGGTTGCCATTTCCTCCTCTAGAGAGATGAAAAGCACTGTGTTTTTATTTTTTCACTTTCTCTATTCCTTCTATAAATGAAACAGCAATTCTCTTTTGATTGACAGCCAAGATCAGGATCATTTTACAAGAATTACAAGAGAAAAGAAGCAGAATTAGAGAAAGGGAGGCAGCGTTGATCACACTCCAACATTACAGAGTCAGAGGGACTTCCTGACACACACCTGGAAGAACAGCCAGAACCAGCAACGAATCTAAGACTTAGGATCTGGTTCAGCCACTCTGTGCCTGGGATTAGTGACATCCCTCTCTTCGCTCCAACTGCTGAAGCATGTTAGTCACAGTCGTGTCCAACTCTTCATGACCCCATGGACTGTAGCCCATGGGGCTCCTCAGTCCACGGAATTCTCCAGACAAGAATACTGGAATGGTAGCCTTTCCTTCCTCTTCTCAACCCAGGGATTGAACCTGGGTCTCCTGCATTGCAGGAAAGTTCTTTACCATCTGAGCCGTTCACACAAAACACTATGAAGTTGCCGAAGCATAGGGCTATTGAGAGGATTATACAAGGTCCAGCATGGAAGCACTCTTCCACTGGCACATAACAAATGCTAAATAACGTATGTTTTTATTATTGTTATTGAGTATTCCTGACCTTGCCTCTGAACTTTAAGTTTCATGAGAGTGAGACCCATTTGCCCATCTCTCAGCCATGAAATTTAAAGACGCTTATTCCTTGGAAGGAAACCTGTGACCAACCTAGACAGCATATTAAAAAGCAGAGCCAATACTTTGCTGACAAACATCTGTATAGTCAAAGCTATGGTTTTACTAGTAGTCATGTACAGATGTGAGAGTAGGACCATAAAGACAGCTGAGCCCTGAAGAAATAATGCTTCGAAACTGTGGTGCTGGAGAAGATTCTTGGGAGTCCCTTGGACTGCAAGATCAAATCAGCCAACCCTAAAGGAAATCAATCCTGAATACTCATTAGAAGGACTGGTGCTGAAGCTGAAGTTCCAATATTTTGGCCACCTGTTGCAAAGAGCCTACTCATTGGAAAAGACCCTGATTCTAGAAAAGATTGAAGGCAAAAGAAGGGGTTAGCCGAGGATGAGATGGTTAGATAGCATTATGGACTCAAGGGACATGAATTTGAGCAAACTCTGAGAGATGGTGAAGGACAGGGAAGCCTGTTGTGCTGCAGTCCATGGGGTCACAAAGAGTCAGGCACAACTGAGCAACTGAACAACAACACCCAGCATGTAGCAAACCTGGCACATGGCAAGGTTTTGTTTTGTTTTTTCAATTTTTTGGCTGCACCACTTGGCATGCAGGATCTCAGTTCCCAGACCAGTGATCAAACCCATGCCTCTTATATGGAAGGGTGGTGCCTCAGCCACTGGACTCCCAGTCCCAGGAAGGGTTTAACAAATATTTGCAGGGGAGAATTTGTTTCCACTGTTTTGTATAGTCAGTGGCAAAATATTTTGATTTTGCTTATCTTTTTTCTCAAGTATTTTGTAATACACTATAAAAGTCATAATACTTCATTCTTAACTATTATATATAGTACACTTCTCTGGAAAGGATATTTTCCTCCACAACCATAATAATGATTATTCATACCTGATAAAAATTAACAATGACTCCTAAAAAATCATAGAATACCTAGTGTGTATTCATATTTCTTCCTTATTCATAAAAAGACTCTTTACAACTGATCTGCTCACTCTAGGACCAAACAGAGGATCAAAATTGCACACCCCATGCCTTTTTTTATATGCTACTGACTTACTGAAGATGTTAGAATATCTGATCTTTTGGATTTGCTTCATTGAAGATGACACACCTAACATGTTCCTGTCTTTCCTGAGAAGGAAGTTAAATCTAAAGTCCTGATGTGATTAAGGTTACATATTTTTATCCTGAAAACCTCATAGAAGATGCTACATACTTAACACTGTATCCCACCAGGGGGCATATACAGTTTACCCTTGAACAACATGTGTTTGAATTGTGTGGATCCATTTATATGCAAGCTTTTTTTTTTCAGTAAACCTATTGGAAAAATTTTTTGAGATCTGTGACAGCTTGAAAAAAGTCTCAGATGTACTATGTGGCCTAGAGATATTACAAAACAAAGAAAAAGATAGGTCACGAGTGCATGGTTTATATAAACATACATATAATGTATAAAATGTGTATTAATTGATTGTTTATGTTATTGGTACAATTTCTGGTTAACAATAGACTATTAGTATAAAAGACTGTAAGTTTTGGGGGGATCAAAAGCTATATGTGGATTTCCCATTCCACTGGGGGTTGGCGCCCCTCCCGGTCAACTGTAATGTCTGGTTGACCTACTGTTAGTGATGCCAAGATCAGTCACTAGGTTAAGGTGGTGATAATTTGACCCCTTCACTGAAAAGTAAGGGATTTCCCCCCTTGGAACTAGCAAGTAAACATAAGGGTGATAACTGGTAACTTGTAGATATGTAATTCACTATCAAATTTTCTCTGGATGGTTTGAACCCTCACTGATAATCCTGGTCTGAATCCATTATTCCAATAGGGTTGAAAATGGCAACTTTCCAATCTTACCATTCCTTCTTTAATTATTAGCTCTCATTTTCTACAAAATAGAGTTTTCCTTCTCAACTGCGGCTATTTGGATATTATGAAATACAGCTCCTAATGGAAGTTCAGTTCAGTTTAGTTGCTTAGTCATGCCCGTCTCTTTGCAACCACATGGACTGTAGCACGCCAGGTTTCCCTGTCCATCAACAACTCCTGGAGCTTCCTAATGGAAGAACAGGATATATCTATCTATCTATCTATCTATATATATATATATATATATATATATATCTTGCAGTTCTTTCCTTTAATAGCCAACTTTCAGAAAAAGAGTTATTGGTAAATACTAAATTTTAAAATGCTGAGAGTTAAGGCAAAGCACATTGGGGCCTATTCTCTGGCCCCAGTCATTGACTTAGTATGAGCCTGGGAAGGGACTGGGGTGCCGGGGAGTGTGGTGGTTACCCAGACTCTTCTTGGGTGGAAATCTCATTTCTGACCTAGAGTCCTGAGGTTTTTTCTCCAGTTGGTTGATTCTACATCTAAGATTGTGGGTTTTTAGTCACTAAGTAGTGTTTGGCTCCTTTTTGACCTGATTCTTTTTCAACCGCATGGACTGTAGCCCACCAGACTTCTCTGTCCATGGGATTTCTCAGGCAAGAATACTGGTGTGTGTTGCCATTTCCTTTTCCAGGGGATCTTCCCCACCCAGGGATCTAACCCAAGACTCCTGCATTGATAGGCAGATTCTTTACCACAGAAATCCCATATCTACGATAACACGTGGCTGTTGTGTTCCAACTCGTCTTGGTTATATAATTTGTGAATTTGGTACTAATAGCCCCTCTATAACTGGAAGTATCTAATAATGTGATTTTTCTAACACTTCCCTCCGAAGTGTGTTCCATAAGCTGATAGAATTTGGAGACGTCCCTGATTTTACTGAAAACTTTATTTTATGCATTCCAATGAGAACTCTTAAATTTGAAATGTCAAATCAGAGTAAAGTAATTCTTGTTCCCTGCCTGCACATGTGGCTGCCCCCATTACTAGCATAAAACTTTGACTTGCCGCCCAGCCAAGCAACACAAGCCACACTGAGATCTTAAACATGGGCTCATAAATCTAGCTCTGCTCAGCGCTTCTCCATACAGACCCGCTCGTTGCCCTCAGCTTCCATGGCTCCAGATTCGCTCTCCTAGAACCGAGCTCAGCACGGCCGTATTGGGGTGGCGAGGTGCCCCCTTCCTGAAATCAGATGCAGAACGTTCTACCCTCCCTCTGACCCCTTTGCCGCCACGCTGCAACATAAGCTCCCATCTAATTGCTGCTCTGCCTCTCTCAGCAGAACTTGACCTCTTTCTGGGCTCCTCTCTTAAAGCTACTGTCTGTGCTTTTCATTATGTTTGCCAAGATGTATTAGCTTGAACTTTTCCCGGATGAGGTTCGTTTTGCTCCTTTTTCTTCAAACCTCTGAGGCAGCAGATTCAAGAATGCAGACTTCCGTGGGGAACTTGATCATCTCAGAGCCTTCAGCCAAGACAGCTAAGTCCATCAGACTTTCCCCCTGGTGCTGTGTGAGAACTGGCCCTTTAAGAAGTGGACAAATTTGGGTTCCAACTCCAAACCTCTGTTGGAAGTTTAAGCCGCAATTGGAACACACATGTCCTGCCCAGAAAGCTGCCCTAGCCTTGAGTTGACGTTCTCCTACAAACCCATCCCACGCAAACACAAACATCTCCTTTTAAACATTGAAGTCTCAGAGTCTCCACCCTGAAAAGGAAGTGGAAAGCCAAGTTCTGGGCTCCCTCGGCTTCCCTAGTCCGACCAGTCAGCTGACCAGAAGCAGCGGCAGGGGAGAGTACGGGTTTGCCCAACACAATGCCAGTGAGAATTCCTTCATGATCACTGGGAAGACGTCATCTTTGTGTCTCAGCTAATCCTTCCCTTAAAAATAAAAGTGCTCCTGAGACTGAGAGAGAAGAGAAAGGAAATGCAGTGATAAGAATACTAATCAGAATCGAGTTTTCCAGCATTTGCTTTGCTAGCATATTAAAAAAAAAAAAAAAGCCATCCATATAGAAAGCCCTGGAAACCTTTTTCCTGCAGCCTGGGGACTTTTGCCAGGGGAAAGATTTTTCTCCTTCATCTCAGTTTCTTCTTGTGTGTTCTCCTTTCTTCTTACTTCCTTTCTTCTTTCATCTTTTAACAAAGTCCTCTCTGTCTGGGAAGCAATCCGGGGGGTGTTGGAGGGGCCTGAGCTATGCCGACCCTGGAAGCAGATGTGGCTGGTTCCCTGCTGTTGGGGTATGAGACCATTTAGGGTTGTAGTAGGGAGAACCCATTTCTCAGCTAGTGGGGTCCTGGTAAGGTCCTACCCAGACATCCCTGCTGCTTTTTCTAGAACCTTCTTTGCTGTTTCATTCCCATTTCCTTCTTCTCCTGGACTTCCCTCCAGTGCAAACTTTTCCTTCGGTGTCAAGATGACAGAAGGAATCAGCGGGCTAGAGGCTGCCTCCTCACACTCCCTTCCTACATATGATTTTGACAAGACTGATCTGTGCAGGTCAAAAGTCCAAGAATGGCCTTCTCCCTGACCCCACAGTCTGGATGCATGACCCCAATATCTTTGTAAATAATATAGTACAATCTCATGAGGCTTGCTACTGTAGAGAGAAGAATAAATAAATCAATATGTAAATAAACACACAAGTTGGGGGTGGCGGGGGTGGGGGGTGATGTACTAGGACTTTGTAAAACTGTGATAAAGCATTTTAGAAGATGGATGTCGCCGCATTGCTGGTGAGCTGATTGAAGGGCTAGGATTCCAGCCGTGGGCTGTGGGAGAGAAAGTAAGCCGTGACTAAAATTCCCTCGTGGATTGATTTGATTTAAATGTATTCCAGGAGCTGCTCTAATTGCCGGTTCAGTCTCAGGCTTTGATTTTCCTCCTCTCAATTCCCTGCATTCCAAGCACTTTTTATCAAGGGTCCCTGGCTGCCCTCAGTCCTATTCAGAATTTTTCTGGATTTACAATCCACTGTTCTGAGGGCACAGTGCCTGACATTCTGCTCTCAGCCAAAGGGAGAACCAGGCAGTCCTTACCTGGGAGAAGCATGGGGAACAGGTAGTTAACTCTCAACTTGAAGTGGAAGTAAATTTGGCAGGAACTTAGCGTTCACAGCAGACTCAGAGTCACTTTGCTACTGGGGTGGAGGAGCCTGGCGGGCTGTAGTCCATGGGGCCACAACGAGTCAGACACAACTGAACACAAACACACAAGTCAGTAGAAGGTGAGAGAAGAGCTTCCAATCATGCGGGTCCTCTTACACCACCCAGCCAGCACAGAAGGCTGCAGAGGCTGACCTCTGGAGTCTCACACCATGTGCCTCTTGCCAGTTCAGAATCCCTGGCTGCATCTCTGCTGCCCTTCTCTTCTGCTTGACCCCTTCCATTACTTTTTTTAAAAAACTTATTTATTTGGTTGAATTAAGTCTTAGTTGTGGGATACTAGTTTCATGCCTGACCAGGGATGGATCTTAGTTCCCCAGCCAGGGATTGAACCTGTGTCCCCCTGTTGCAGGGCAGATTCTTAACCACTGAGCCACCAGGGCAGCCCCTCTGCATTACTATCTAATTCTTCTTTCCTTCCTTCTCCTCCCTCCCTTCCCTCCTCCTTCTCTTTCTAGAAAATCTCAAGTATATACATAATTAGAGAGAATAGTGAAATGATCCTCCAAATGCCATAAATCCACCACCCAGCTCCAACAATTATCAACTCATGGCCGGTCTTTTTTCAGTTTTATGCCTGCTTAGTATTACCACCCACTCAAGTTTAACTGGGATGATTTTTGAAGCAAATTTCAGATACCATTTAATCTGTAAATAGTTTAGCATATGTCTCCAGTGAGGAAGGCCTTTCTGGATGTAATCTCATTATTATACAAAACAATAAAATTTCTAATGTCTCCAAATATTCAGTGTCAAAGTTTCCCCGATGCCTTATTTTTATATTTGTTCAAGTCAGGATCCAAATAAGATCCCTATATTTTAATTAGTTTATGTGGCTTAAAAGTCTATTTTTCATATAGCTTCTCTTTTTCCTCTCTTAAATTTATTGAAGAAATTCAACCATTTGAATTGTAGACAGTCCCGCAGCCTGGATTTTGCTGATTGCATCCCTGTGGTATTGCTGAGCATGTTCCTCTGTCCACTATAATTTCTTTAAATTGGTGAAGAGCTTCACTGAGTCCAGATTTGATTTTAAAAAAGAAAAAACAGGAATACTTTATAAATCGTGTTGTGTTCTTCCATGTCAGGGAGCACATAATTCTGTTTGTATTTTTTGTGAATGATATTAACAGCTGTTAAGTGTCATTGTCTGATCTTCTTTTCATCAGTTTCATCAAGGGCTGCAAAATGGTGACATTTTAATTCTATTATTCTGTTTTCATTTATTTGCTAAAATACTTCTACAAAGAGAAGTTCTTTCCACCAACCATCTGGTTACCCTTAGTTCACACATTGCTTGGAAACTTCAGTCTACACAGCCAGAGGCCAGGATCCTCCAGACTTTGGGACAGACTCAACAGGAAGAAAATGATGCTTTTTCCCTGGGTCATCTATGTCCATTTTTTCAAAGATATTTCAAAATCCATTTACCAGGCAAGAGATTGGCCCTGCGTCAGTATCTGTAAGTTCTGCATTTACCAATAGGAAAATATGGATTAGTTTCAATAATTTAGAAAAAAAAAATCTCCTCTACTCAGGTTTTTCCAGCCTAAAACTCATCCCCTCCAGAGTTCAGAGCTGGAGCTCACACAGCATATAGGGTGGCCCACTGTAAATGAAAGAACCATGAACTCACCCTTCCAGGGCTGTCTTGTTTGCTGCAAGGTAAGGAAGATATATCCTCAGATTTGAACATACTCAGTATTAGCTCTCAGGGGGAAGGAAGCATAAACTCCTCCATGTAGAGAGGCCTTCACCATCTGAGGCCAAGGTCCAGATGTTTACCTATGCCACCCATAAGCCTTGCCCCCTAACCATACTGGCCATCTCGGAGCCCCTACTACTCTGTGCTCTGGGAAGACAGTATTTCCACCCAGGTTTCTCTGTAACTGTGGCGATTCATAGACTGCAACTAGGTCATTTTGCATCAGATCATACCGACAGAGTCTTGCCTGCACACACCTGTTGGGGGAACCTTGAGGTGGGTCTTCCTGCACAAGCAGTCAGCAGTACACTCAAGGGCTCTTAGATTCCCAAGAGAGCCACTCAAGCAGATTCAGGACCCAGGGCCCTCTGTCAGGGCCAGGCCAGTTGGCTGCACCACCTGGACCATAGCCACTGGGTTGAAATGCTACTAGGCACTGGGTACATGTTATCCAGCCCTGGCTGGGACCAAGGTTGCCTCACCAGGGGTTTGAGGAGAGGTGGTGGCAGGAGTACAGAGGACTTTCTATTCTTAGCCCTAAGCAGTCAGCTGCAGAGAAAATTCAGTGAGGAGGTAGAACTGAATACTTTCCACCCTGGCTACCAGATAGTGAATCTTGGTACTTGGGGACCCAGTTGGGTGGGCCCTGTGTCCATCTAGAAGAGATTGGAAAGAGAAATCAACTTCTTCTGCTTGAGTTTTTCCCCTACCACCTCAAGTTCCTCTCTGAGTCGGAGAATGTTTAGACTTCTCACCAAAATGCAAGGAGATTTTTAGATAAAATCCATCCATTCCAGGGGCTTCCCTAGTAGCTCAGTGGTAAAGAATCTGCCTGCCAATGCAGGAGATGGAGTTTTAATTCCTAATCTGGGAAGATCCCACATGCCACAGAGCAACTAAGCCCTTGCACCCTAGAGCCAGTGCTCCACAAGAAGAGAAGCCATTGCAACAAGAGGCCACTAGAGAGTAGCCCCCACTTGGCACAACTCGAAAATGCCTTCGCAGCAATGAAGACCTTGCACAGCAACAAAATAAAGAAATAAAATAATTTTTAAAAATCCATTCATTCCAAATTTGGGAGCTAGACTCTGGTTTTAAAGGACGCATAAACCTCCCAGTGCAAGCTGATCCCAGTCCAGGTGGATGCATCTTCTGGTATCCACAATTGTGGTGGAGTAGTAAGGAATGGGAGAGAAGCCTCTCACATATAAAATGCTTTGAGTATTACCTGTGGAGTTTGAGGTGAGTGATAGGGACACAGGATAAGAAGGGGAGGATACAAGAGAGGTTAATATTGTCATCCACCCTATGTTCATTTCCTGCTAACAATTAGATGCAGCTGGAATGAATTCCCCCAGCCCTGCCAACTTCATTCCAATGTCTTGGTATCAACAGACCATGTAAATATCCTCATAGCCCACCTGGATAAGAACCAAGCAAACCTCTGGGCTGTACTGGGACAAACCTTGCCAAGTATAAGGATGGGTTTTCAGAGCCTCATATCCAGGTGTGTAGGAACTCAGAGGCACATCAGATTTTTGCCACATCTTGGGGCGTTTTTTGCAGGGGGAAGCTCTGGAAAAACCAGGCCTGTCAGGAGTGGACCTGGTAATGATATGGGGCTGCTATTTGCTACTACTTAACACCAGCTTTTGGATCACCTCGGATCATTCCTAGGATTCACAAATATGGCCTTGTGGGGAGCAAAGCCTCATTCATAGTCTCATTCATAACAGGAACCTACAGAAAACGCTAAGTGTAGTAGTCATGAGTGCTATTCAGCAAATACTCTTGGTTCTCTGCCTTCTGGACACGTGGCATGGTTGCTCTTCCTGATACCATTGTGTTTCAGTGTGACCATCTGACTAGCTTTGTGAATTGTGAGCTGAAGTGATGTGTCACTTCTAAGCCCAGGTATTAATTGCTGGGCAAGATATTCCATCCCCACTATGATAGCTTTCTGTGTCCCTCTACCTTGACAATTGGTGATGTTTGCAAATGTGGTTGCTCTGTCCACTTGGGTGTCAGAGTAAGGAGCACAGAGCAGAGTCCTGCTGATCCATGATGGATGTGTAGCATTACTTAGTAAACCTTGCTTGTCATAGGCTGTCAAGATTTGGAGATTATTTGTTACATTAACATAACCTTGACTATTCTGACTGATACTCAGATAAGACATGCTTAGAGGCAAACTAGCTGTCTAGGGTAGCCTAGAGATAGTCTCTTACAGCTTTCTTGAAGTTCTAGGGTCTGATGTAAGCTCCTACATGATCTCTTGGCTGGGAGTGATTATCCATTTAATGACATTGCCATGGACTTCCTGGCCTGCCTTCTTCCAAATACCCAGAAGAGTGTCCTAAACTTCTGAGTGTAGGGCATCATGAAAGATACAAGGCCTCTCTGTAGGGCATGAGACAAATGATAACCCAGGAAGCCCAAGGTATAGTAGACAGAATAATATCCCCCCAAAGATGTCCATATCCTAACCCCCAGGACCTGTGAATGTGTTACCTTACATGGCAAAAGGGACTTTACAGATATGAGGAAGTTAAGGATCTCAAGATGGGGAGAATATCCTGGATTATCTGAATGGACCCAATGGAACTACAAGTGTCCTTAAAAGTGAAAGAGGCAGGCAAGAGTGTTAGAGTCAGGGAGAGATTTGAAGATGCTATGCTACTAGTTTTGAAGACGGAGAAAGGGGAGGATGTGCCAAGGAAGGCAGGTGGCTTATAGATGCTGGAAAAAGCAAGGAAACAGATTCTCCCCTGGAGCCTTCAGAAGGAATACAGTCCTGCCAACACTTTGATTTCAGCCCGGTGAGGCCCGTTTCAGACATCTGACCTTCAGAATTGTTAAAGAGTATATTTGGGTAGTTTTAGGCAACTGAGTTTGTAGTCATTTGTTATAGCAGCAGTAAGACACTAATCCATAAGGGGAAATGCACTACTGCTCCTGAGCCTTCTCCGGAGCCCATCACCCAAACTTGCCACAGCCACAGCACAACCTGTACTAGATGCAGAACCTAGAGCCCCCAGCAGCAATATAATGATTAAGTGCCTGTCAGTAGATATGAATTCCTATAGTGATTATGGTAGACATTCTTTAAGATCCTCCAAGTTTGAATCTTCTGCCCGTTGCCCATCACTGGAACCCATGCACTGCAGCTTCCTTATTCACTGTGGTACGCCAAGCCCATGGAGTAGACACCAGTATATATTAGGTAACTGGAAGAATAAATAAGTGAATGAATGTCATGAGGCATTATCTGATTATATGTGTAGCTGTTCTTGATTATTTATTGAAAAATCCCCAGCAAGAAACACATCAAATGGAGTTACTCACAGTAAAAAATTCAAACAAAACAGCAAACGAATACAAAAAAGAATGTAATGCTTTGCCCACTTGCAGTTTTGTCAGGTGCAAACACAATCTGTATGATTCTCCTTAGTTGGCTGATTCTTTTCATTCCTTCTGCCGTGCATGTTTTATCTGTGTGTGTGCTGGCAGAGGGGTTTTCTGACAGTGCAACAGATCCACCCTCCCCTGGACACCTGCTTCCTCCAGCTGATTAAAATTTCACTCATTTTTTTACAGAAGTGGCATGGTTTTATAAGCAAGGATATTCAGTGGGACTAAAAAGAAGCAAACTATTGCATATTTTAGTGATCCGAATACATTTTCATCTGTTCTTACCTGTTCTGACCCTGCTATTGAATAATAACTATGAAAGAATTAGGGTTTGTGCTGCCACCAAACAACAATTTGCAGAGAGCTAGACAGGTACAATCCGATCCTAACAAAACAAGGATATCTCACTTAACATCAATACCATATTCCTGAAAAAACAGAAGTTCTGCCCCCAAACACTGACCACTATTTTAAAGGGGGATAATTCATTTTGTCATGGTGACTCAGACAGTAAAGGATCTGCTTGCAGTGTGGGAGACCTGGGTTCAATCCCTGGGATGGGAAGATCCCCTGAAGAAGAAAATGGCAACCAACCCCAGTATTCTTGCCTAGAGAACCCCAGGGACAGAGGGGCCTGGTGGGCTATAGTCCATGAGGTCAAAAAGAGTCAGACATGACTAAGACTAACACTTTCACCTTCACAATCCATTCGGTAACAATACAAAACTCTAAGATAATTTCCTAAAATATAATTCAGACACAGCAGAATGCCTATGTATGTACCAAATATCATCTGTTTGTTAAATGTTTCAGACACCATCCTTTGATCATCAGAATTACAAAGTCCAAATCAAAATGGATCTAACACTGAAATGAAAAATTTAAATCTATAAAACTGCTAAAAGAAAATATTTATGACTTTGTATTAGGTAAAGATTTCTCAAATGTGACACACAAAGAAACACAGTCTATAAAAGAGAAAAGATTGCTGAATTGGGCATCACCAAAATTGAGAAAGGCTTCTAAAGACTCTGTTAAGAATGAAAAGACTAGCCACAGACAGGGAAAAAATATTTTCAAGTTACACATCGGATAAAGAACTTGACTCAGGAATCTGTAAAGAGCTTTCAGAACTCAATATTGGAAAATATAAACAATCCAGCTTTAAATGGGCAAAAGATTTGAACAGAGACATCATCAAAGAAGGTATGTGGATAACAAAAAGAGCATATGCTAAGATACTTTATCCTCATCAGTCATTAGAGAAATGCACTATACACCCATTAGGATAGCTAACATTAAAAAAAAAAAAAAGCTGACAGTACCAAGTGCTGACGAGGGATTCTCATTCACTGTTGGTGGAAATGTAAAATGGCATAGTCACTTTGGAAGCCAGTTCAATGGTATCTTATAAAGAGAAACATAAAATAATCACATGACCCAGCATTCTCTCTTTTAGATACTTATCCAAAAGAAATGAAAACGTATGTTCATATAAAAACCTGTATGTGAATTTATAGCATTTGGTCATAAAAGTCAAAATCTGGAAACAACTCAATCTGCCTCAGTTGGAGAATGGATAAATGGACTGGCCTATTCATGCAGTGGAAGGTTATTAGCAATAAGAAGGAACAAACTATGATACACTCATCAATACAAACGAATCTCAAATGCATTATGCTAAGTGAAAGATGCCAGACTCAAAAGGCCACCTACTGTATGATTCCATTTAGATGTCATTCTGAAAAGGCAAAGCAGTAAGGTCAGAAAGAAGATCAGATGCTGCCCTAGGGTGGCAGGGGTGGGGGAGGAGCTGACTACAAAGGGGCACAGAGGGAAATTTTTGTAATGAAAGAAATATTCTTTATCTCAATTGTGGTGGGGTTTGCCAAACTGCAGAACTGTGCACTTTTTTTTAAAAGAGCATATTTTACTGTATATAAATTATACCTTAAGAAACAGCAGCAACCAAACTAGCAAAGGCAAGTTGCTTTGTATACAGTAGCAGATGACGTTCCGGTGACCTTGTGGATGGACATGATTCTGATAATCTACCATTTGCCTTTGGAAAGGAAGTTAAGACCTTGCTGCATGTTGTTTTGTTAAAATATTGAATTGAGGTTTTGGCCTGTAAATACCTTTTTCCCCCTGTGTAAGGATCAGCCAAAAATATATTGACAAATACATGTGTTCAATAAGGCTTGGGTATTAAAAACCCAAGGGGTTTTACTGGAAAAACAAACTGAAGAGACATTCTGCAGGGTGTGTGAGTCTCAGGATACCACTGAACTCTGTTTTTATATTCTGGCTGACAGCCTATACCAGCACTGTTAAACCGACATATATACAACAAATCCTGTTGAATAAAAAATCTTCTGTATTTAGCATAATCCTTTTCAGTTGCTGTCTGTTAAGCTGGCAAAATATAGAGAACTCCAAAGAAGCTGAATAATTGAAAGAACAAAGATAATCTAATACTGATTAATACTAATGTTGATTTCTAGAACTAGTAACTAGAGAATACACAGTGTTTTCATGTCCATGGAATATTTACAAAACTTGATCTGTTGGTCTAAAACGTATAAATAAACTATATTCTCTGATTACAATTCAGTGCCACTATAAATAGATAATGGGAGAATAACCAAAAACTTCTTGGAACCACAATGCAAATACAGAATGTTTGGTAAATATTAATGTTGTGAACACGACATTTTGAAACTTTTAGGATGTAGCCAAAGCTGTACTTGGAAGGAAGTGTATAGACTTGAACAACTCACCAAATTAGAAAAAATGAAGATGAACTAAGTAATCGATTGAATATGTCTGGCACATATTAAGTAACAAATAAACATTTAGTGAGTGAAGAAACACTCACTAAAAACAAAATGAGCTTAGGGAAAATAGGATAAAAGAAACATTTTAAAACCTTAATTATTAGTTTGAAATAAAAAATCAAGTCAGATAGCTGGATGGGGAGGGAGAGGGCAATAAAACAGATTATCCATAAAGCAGTCAATTCAAAGGGAAAGAGATTTACTTGGTGGTCCAGTAGTTAAGAATCTGCCTTTCAATGCAAGGGATGTGGGTTTGAACCATAGTCAGTAAACAGATCCCACATGCCCTGGGACAACTAAACCATGCTCCAGGACTAGAGAGCCCCCGCGCTGCAACTAGGGAAGCCCATGCGCTGCAGTTACTGAGCCCGTACACTCTAGAAGCTGTGCTCCACAACTAGAGAAGGCCCACATGCCCACGCACCACAGCGAATATCCAGCAAAGCCAAAAAAAAAAAACCAAGGAGAAAGAGAGCATAAGCATAACCCTACACAATTAAGAATAAGGAAGGACATACAACCACAAATACAGATGAAATTTAAGAGAACTTGAAGGATACCTTCTATACTATGCCATCCATTTAATAATCTCAATGAAATGAGAGATTTTATAAGAAAATATAGGTTAGTAAAAGTATGCAAGAAGTACAGAACCAGGAGACATTATTAAAGCAAAGGTAAAAATAAAAAGTATGGAACTTGAAACCAGACACTTCTCGTTTCAGATCTGAGCTCTGCCCTATGGGAGCTGTGTAACCATATCAAATCACTTCACCTCTCTCATCCTCAGTTTCCCTATCTGTAAAATGATACAAACAAGAGAACTTACCCCATAGAAATACTATGTGGGGATTTTAAAAGATATATGTAGACAGCTTGCCTGATGCACTGCTGTGATTATTAAAATTGAAAAGCACCGTGGAAGAAATTAAGAACTTTGGCAAAGAGCCAGCCCTCATCAGAACACTGCAAACAAAGAATTTCACTGCTTCAACTGTTAGTTAAGCTGTTTCAGAACTTAGCAAAAGTGGAAAGGCATCTCATTTCTTTTAAAGAGACTAGTACATCCTGACACCAAAACCTGACAAAGATAGTATATGACAGCAAAGTACAGACCAACCCTCTTAGGAATACCAATATAAAATTTCCAAATAAAACCTTAGAACTCAGCCTCAGTGGTATTTATAGATAGCATGTGAGTCAAATTAATATTGTGACATTATGTTTTTGATCATAAAGTTTCCCATTGCTGCTGTAACAAATCACTACAAACTTGGTGACTTTAAAACACTCAAATTTATTCTCTTATAGTTTTGGAGGCCAGAAGTTTGAATTGGTTTCACTGGGTCAAAACCAAGGTATCTATAGGACTGTGCCTCTTCCAGAGAATCTGGGAGAAAATTCCTTTCCTTGCCTTTCCCAACTTCTAGAACTACATTCCTTGCCTTTTTGAGCTTCTCATTTCTGCCCATATTCCTTGGCTCATGACCTCTGTCTCCATCTTCAAAATCTGAAGCATTTATCTTCCAATCTCTCTCTCCATGCAAAAGTCATCACATTGTCTTTGCTCTCTGTGTAAAAATTCTCCCCTTCTGCCTTCTTCCTCTCATAAGAACTATATTAGGGCCAACAGGAATGATCTAGGATAATCTTCCCATTTCAAGATTCTTAATCACATCTGCAAAGATTTTTTTCCACATAAATTAGGATGTGGATGTCTTTTAAGGGATCATATTTTTTTCCCAGCCTACTACAGTTTACCCTTTGGCCCTAAAGATTCATGCCTGTGACATGTGAGAAATACAACCACCCCATCCCAACAGCCCCAAAATTTCAACCTATTAGAGCACCAACTAGAGTTCAAAATCTCTTTGGCTCAAAAGTCTGAAATCTCTCTATCTATATCACATATGGGGGAGATTAAGTATCTATCATCCTTCCTGGGGTAAAATTCTTCACTATTTGTGCACTTATGAAACTAAAAAAGAAGTTCTCTGTTCCCAAAATAAAACGGTGGTACAGGCATAGTATAATAGTTGTAGATATTCCCATTCCATGGGAGAAAAATGGAAAGAATAAAGAGGTCATTGCTTCCAAAGCCAGCTGGGAAAATTCATTAGGTTTCAGGGCCTGGGAGCATCCCTCCCTGGTTCAAGAGGCTGCCCTCTGGGCCTAGGGCTCTGGCTACCATGTCTTTCTTTTTTTTGGCTACCATGTCTTGATTCTGGGCCCAAGGCCCAAGGCATTGTTCTTCCTTTTCCTTGTTTGCAGCTAAGTAGTTTTCCTGCTTGTAGATTTTGAGAGTCTGATCATCTTTCTTTATTTCATCCTCTCCCTGTCCCTTTTAGTACAAGTTAGCAGTGTTTCTGCTGGCTTACCATGTTTGGTAAGTCCCCCATGTATTTCACTGAGACTCATGGCATCAAGGAGAAGGCAATGGCAACCCACTCCGGTACTCTTGCCTGGAAAATCCCATGGATGGAGAAGCCTGGTAGGCTGCAGTCCATGGGGTCACAAAGAGTTGGACACGACTGAAAGACTTCACTTTCACTTTTCACTTTCATGCATTGGCGAGGGAAATGGCAACCCACTCCAGTGTTCTTGCCTAGAGAATCCCAGGGACGGGGGAGCCTGGTGGGCTGCCATCTATGGGGTCGCACAGAGTCGGACTCGACTGAAGCGACTTAGCAGCAGCAGCAGCATGGCATCAGATGGGATGGTCCTCCCAGATCAGCTCTGGCTCATCCCACATCTCTTCCTGGCTTCTGTTGACTGAGTGGCTCCATGAAATGGCTACCTTCAATGCTTCAGCACTAGCAAAAGATCATCTAGCCACAGCCTTGACTTTCTCTCCAGAGTACAATTTCCTTACAGTGAATCTCTTAATATTAGCATTATTTGCAGCCTAGATAGGCTGTGATTTCTCCGATTATTAAGTAGTGGTTCCCTTTTGCTTAATATTTCTTTCCTTAATTTGTGTCTTTCCTCTCACATTTTACAGAAGCAATAAGAAGAAACCAGGCTGCATCTTTGACACTTTGCTTGGAAAGCTTTTCAGCTAACTATTCAAGTCTATTGCTTGCAAGTTCTGATTTCCACATCATTGGAGGACACAACTCAGCTAGGCTCCCTGCCATCATATAAGAAGGATCTCCTTTCCAAGTTCCAATAACACGTTCTTCATTTCCTTCTGAACTGTCACCAGCAGTGCCTTTAACATTTGTATTTCTGCCAATATTCTATTTATGATAATATGTGTGTACTCAAAGATGATAACAGGCTTTCTCTACCATGCTCCTTACTTCCTCCCGAGCCCTTACTGGCAGAGGCTTTAACATCCATATTTCTACCAACAGTCTGTTCAAGACAATCTTGGCATTTCCTATCATGTGCCCCCAAATTCTACCAGTCTCTCCTCTTTTCCCCAATTCCAAAGTCACTTCCACATTTTTAGGAGCAGTTAACCTTTGAACAACATGGATTTTAACTGCACAGATACACTTATATACATTTTTTTCACTAACTACATACTATAGTACTACATAATCTGAGGTTGTTTGAATCCATGATGTAAAACTATGGATATAAAGCCCAGATACAGAGGGCTCAGTCATGTCTGGCTCTTTGCCACCCCATGGACTGTAACCTGCCACACTCCTCTGTCCATGCCATGCCCTCCCACAGGGGATCTTCCCAACCCAGGGATTGAACCCAGGTCTCCTGCATTGCAGGCAGGTTCTTTACCATCTGAGCCACCAAGGAAGCCCAACTAAAAATTATACCCAGATTTTCAACTGCAGAGAGTTAGTGTCCCTAACCCCTCATTGTCAAGGGTCAACTATATTTGTTACAGCAGCTCCCTGCTTCCAGCTATTAACATCTGTATCAGTTGGGGATCTGCCAGAGAAAAAGAACCAGTTAAAGAATTATACAAATACATATATATATCCATGCACATAGATATAAAATATGTGTGTCTATGTATATAGGGGGTAGGTGGAGAGGGAGAAGAGTCTCCCTGGGCAAGTCTGAAATCCACATGGTAGTCCATTAGGACGGGCAGGGTGGAACTCTCAGACATGAGCAGACATTGCAGGTCCCAGGTAGAATTTCTTCTTCATGGAAGCCTCAGCACCATTCTTCAAATTTTTTGGGCTGATTGAATCAGGCCCACCTATACGGAGGATAGTCTCCTTTACTAAAAAAAAGAACTGATCTTATAAACTAATCACACCTGTACAACACTTTCACAGTCACACCTATATTAGTGTTTGATTGAATAACTGCGAGCTATAGCTTAGCCAAATCGACAAATAAAATTGACCATCACACATTAATTTTAAAGAGACAATCCAAAATATTTGTTGCTGTTTAGTCACTAAGTCATGTCCAATTCTTTTGCAACCCCATGGACCATAGCCCACCAGGCTCCTCTGTTCATGGGCTTTTCCAGGGAAGAATCCTGGAGTGGGTTGCCATTTCCTCCTCCAGAGGATCTTCCTGACTCAGGAATCGAACCTGCATCTCCTGCATTGGCAGGCAGGTTCTTTACCACTGAACCAATAGGAAGCCCAATGCAAAATATTTAGACAACCCCAAATAGAAAATAATACAATGGAAAAGCTACCAGGAGATCTACCAGCCAGAGATATCACTGCTAACCTCTCACTGAATATCCTCCCAGACTTTATTCTTTGCAAATTCAAATATACACACACTTTAAAATAAATCATCATAAAAATTCTGTTAATTTTTACAAGAGAAAATAACTACATATTTACCTTTTATTTTAGAAGTAGTACATATTTACTATGCAACATTAAGATATAAAACAAAGTAAATATTATTGAGAGTCCCATCACTCAGAGATAAATCATCATGAACATTCAGGTATATTTTTAAAAATTTTTCAGAGATATCTAGACATATATATAGTTATGTACATTTAATTGTAATAGATATATGCATTTTTTTTCTAAGGATGTACTAGAATTTATTCTTTTCCTGGTGTTTCTTGCATTATTCAGAACTCTCTGTCTTGCAAATGATCAAAGTCCAATTCAAACTAGCTTGTAAGAAGCAAAGAAAGTGGGACTTCCCTGGTCCAGTGGCTAAGATTCAGTGCTCCCGAGGTAGGGGGCCTGGGTACAATCCCTGGTGAAGGAACTAGTTTCCACATGCTGCAAGAAAGAATGAAGCTCTTATGAGCCACAACTAGAACCTGAAGAAGCCAAATAAATATATAAAAATAAATATTAAAAAAAGGAGCAAAGGAATGTATTGGTGTAGCTGAGAGGTTAAGGCACAGCTGGAACAAGGAGTCAAATGATGCCTGACTTCTGTCTCTCCAGCTCTTGGTAGGCTCTCTCCATATGCTGTGCAAGATGACTACCAGCTGCTCTAGACTCACTTTTTGCAGGCTTAACAATCTGATGCAGAGACTGCTATTAGCTTACCTAGTATCCTAACAGAACCCTAATTTATTTTGGGACTCAATTTATTCAGGTGAAAACTACATTTCTGAAACTCCCTTGCAGGCAGGATTCAGTTCTGACCAAAAAATAAAAGTCATAAGATGGGGCTACAGGCAAAGCTTTTTAAAGGGTGTCGATCCAGTTAACATGTATTATTCATAATAGACGAAAGATGGAAGAAACCCAAATGTCCCTTAATGAATGAATGGATAAACAAAATGTGGTCTACACATCCAACAGAATATTATTCAGCCTCGTAAAGGAAGGAAATTCTGAAACATGCCATATGAATGAACTTTTCCACTTACACAAAGTGCTTAGGGTAATCAAATTCATAAAAATTCAAAGTAGAATGGTCGTTTCCAGGGCCTGAGGGAAGGGGGGAAATGAAGAGTTACTGTTTAACGGGTACAGAGTTTTAGTTTTGTAAGATGAAAAGAGTTCTGGAGATGGATGTTTTCTGTAACAGCTATACTATTTTACATTCCCAATAGCACTGCCATGAGCATTTAGTTAGGTTGTCCTTAATTTCTTTCAAAAATGTTTTGCAATTATCCTTCAATTAAAAAGGTTTTTAAATGTAAAAAAATGTTTTGCAACTTTCAGAATATAAGTCTTGTACTTCTGTTAAGCTTATTCTTATTACTTCATTCTTTTTGATGCTATTATGAATGGAGTTGCTTTTTAAATTATTTTAATATTTTCACTGTGAGTGTATAGAAATACAGTTGACTATTGTATACAGACACTATGTCCTGCAACTTTGCTCAACTTGCTTATTACTTCTAGCAGTTTTTAGTGGATTCCTTAGGATTTTCTAGTTATAAGAATATGTCAGCTGAAAATAAAGACATCTGTTTCTTTATTCTTCCTTTTCAATCCAGATATATTTTATTTCTTTTTATTACCTAACTGCCCCGGCTAGAACCTCCAGCACAATGTCTATAAGAGCAGACATCCTTGTTTTATTCTTGATCTTGGGGGAAAACATTGTCTTTCACCATTAAATATGATTATTAGCTGTGTTTTTTGTTTGTTTGTTTCAGAGATGTACTTAAAAGGCTGAAGAAGTTCACTTCTGTGGTAGGCAGAGTAGTGGCTCCTCAAAGATGCCCACATCCCTGGAACTTGTGAATATGATAGGTTACATGCAAGGGGGAATTAAGTTAGCAGATACAATTAATGTTTGTTACTAATCAGCTGGCTTTAAAATAGGGCCAGTCACTGGGATTATCCAGGTGGGCCCAATGTCATCACAAAGGAATGCAGGCAGTTTCTAGAAGTGGAAAATGGAAGGAACTGGATTCTTTCCTAGAGCTTCCAGATGGAACACAGCTCTGCTGACACCTTAAATTTTAATCCCAGTATCCCACAAGGCTTCCCAGGTGGCTCAGTGGTGAAGAATCTGCCTTCAATATAGGAGACCTTGGTTCAATTCCTGGGTCAGGAAGATCCACTGGAGAAGGGAAAGGCTACCCACTCCAGTATTCTGGCCTGGAGAATTCCATGGACTGTATAGTCCAAAGCATCACAAAGAGTTGGAAACAACTGAGTAACTTTCACTTTCATCCCACAAGTCTTCCCAGGTGGCTCAGTAGTAAAGAATCAACCTGCCAAGCAGGACACCCAGGTTCCATCCCTGGCTTGGGAAGATCCCCTGGAGAAGGAAATGTCAAACCACTCCAATACTCTTGCCTGGAAAATCTCATGGACAGAGGAGCCTGGTGGACTACAGTCTTCGGGGTTGCAGAAGAGTCGAGCACAACTGAGCATGGGCATCCCACAAGTGTCAGACTTCTGACTTCAGGACACTAAGACAATGAATGTGCATTGTTTAAGCCCGAAATTTGTGGTAATTTGTTGCAGCAGCAATACAAAATAAATACACCTTCTTTCTCAATTTTGAGTATTCTTGGTGGCTCAGATGGTTAAGAATCTGCCTGTAATGCAGGAGGCCTGGGTTTGATTCTTGGATCAGGAAGATCCCCTGGAGAAGGAAGTAGCAACTCACTCTAGTATTCTTGCCTGAAGAATCCCACGGACAGAGGAGCCTGGCAGGCAAAAGTCCATGGGGGTCATGAAGAGTAAGACACGACTAAGAGACTGACACTTTCACATCACAAGCAGTGGTTAGTTTCCTTAAAAGCCTCACGCCTTGTGAATTCCAAGGAACAAAGAATATCTTAAAATCATCCTCCACTCAAAAAATAATACATTTGCTACCATGAGAATTGAACTAGATTGGTGCTGGACTTTTCATCTGTGGTATTTTCTAAATACTGAGAGATGACAAGGTTCACAGACTTCTGAGGGTGGAGGATTAGGCCTGAAGAGTCTGTGGGAAACCACTGGCTGTTCATGTGTAAGGACAGAAAGGAACAAGCTCAGACATGGAGAAGTTTGGGAAGGATGCCACTCAGATATCCTTTCAAAATTTTTTCTCAAAGGAACATTTCATCCAAATGGAAAATAGGAATAAAGGGATCAAAGGATGAAGGAGTATGAGAAACTGGAATAAGAGTTAAATCTAAATGCTGATACTCTCATAAATTACAAAGCAAACTTTAAAAAAAATAAAGTTTCTTTAAGAAGAACATGTAATGTCAAACAAAGTCAGTAGTACTCTGGAATTCTTAAACTTACAAAGTAGCAAGTGAGGAAAGAATTGATAGCTGCCAACCGTCATTTCTTACTGAGCAGGGAACTCTGAGAGAAACATGGGCTCGGATATTTTTATTACAAATTGTAAGGTAAAGGTAGCCACAGATGAATCAGAAATAGAATATGTAGCTTTCAAATCCTAAAAGAAAAAAGGAGAAGGAAACAAAACCATTTTGAGAGGTCAGGGTTGACAGAAAAGGAAGAAAGGAAACAAAACAAAAAAATAGTACATTAAGGAGGCAAATTACCATAAACCACATAAGAGACTGAATGTCCCTATTAAAAGATAAAGACTGAGGTTGGGATCATTTTTAAAGGTGAAATGAGTTGTCAACTACATTCTAGAGCTCTGCCTAAAACCAAATGACATAACCAGTGTATGTACTCCAGGTCAAATATGTATTTCTGGACGAATGTATTCCAGATCAAAATAAACAACAAAAATCTGGATCCCCAAAGTAAATTTAGACAAAGAATTGCTTTTACAAGGCAATGTGAAAGCGGATACTATTGGTTAGATAACCTATCATCTCCTGCCCACCCCTTCATCTTTTCCTCCCTTAAGGGAGGAAAGCTAAATATTCACTTCACCTTTCCAACACCCTCCATATATCTCTGGGTGACTGTTTGAATAGGGTTGCCAGATTAAACAAATAAAAACACAAGATGCCGAGTTCAATTTGTATTTCAGATAAACCATGAATAATTTTTACTGTAAGTATGTCTAAGCCAATATCTGGGACAGTCTTAAGATAAAAAATTATTTGTGGCTTATCTGAAATTCAAATTGAGCTGGGAATCCTGTATTTTATTTGGCAAACCTACATGTAACTGCTTCCCTTGTGGCTCAGCTGGTAAAGAATCCGCCTGCATATGTGACACCTGGGTTCAATCCCTTGGTTGGGAAGATCCCCTGGAGAAGGGAAAGGCTACCCACTCCAGTATTCTGGCCTGGAGAATTCCATAGACTGTATAGTCATGGGGTTACAAAGAGGTAGACACAACTGATCAATTTTCACTTTCAGATGTATATAGCCTTGGCCAATGAGACTTAAGTGGAAGTGGTTAAGTATAGTAATGCAACTCAAATTGATCTGCAGATTCAATGGAATCCCTATCAAATTCCAACTGCCCCCTTTCCCCCAGATATTGATAAATTGATTCTAAAGACTTTATACAGAAAACTAAGAGACCCAGAACTACAAAATAATTTTGAAAAAGAAGAATATAGTTAAAGGATTCACAATTCCCAATTTCAAAACTTACTACAAAGCTATAGTAACCAAGAGAGTGTGATACAGCTATGAGGGTTGGGGGATAGATATATAGATCAGTAAATAGAATTGAGAATCCAGAAATAAATTCTTACATTTATAGTCAGCTGATTTTCCAAAAGTGTTCCAAGCAGTTGAATAGGGGAAAGAATCATCTCTATAACAAATGGCAACAACTAGAGAGCCATGTGTGAAATAATGAACCTGAACTCCTACTTCACACCATATACACAAATATCATGTCAAAATGAATAATAGACCTAAATAAAGAGCTGAAAGTACAAAATTCATAGAAGAAAACAAAGGAGTACATTTTTGTGATCTTGGGTTAAACAAAATCTTCTTAGGTATGATAACAAAAGCAAAAATGACCAAAATAAATAAATAAATTGGACTTAAGCAAGCTTAAATTTTTGTGCTTCAAAGGACATTCTTAAGAAAATTAAAAGACAACACACAGAATGGGAGAAAATATTTGCAAATTATATATCTGAGAAGGGTCAAGGACCTAGAATGTATAAAGAACTCTTACAAAACTCAACAAGACGAACAACCCAATCTAAAAAATAGGCAAAAAATTTGAATAAACATTTCTCCAAGGAAGATACATAAGAGGCCAATAAGCACATGAAAATACACTGAAAATCATTAGCCAACAAGGAAATGCAAATCAAAACCACAATGAGATGTCATTTCATACCCACCAAGATGGTTAAAATCAAAAGACAGGCAATAACAAGTATTCATGAGGATGTGGAGAAATTGAAATGCTCATCTATTGATGGTGGGATTGTATCAGTAAAATTAAAAATCAGTTTGGTAATTCTTCAAAATACTAAACACAGAGCTATCCTATGATGCAGAAATTTCACTCCCAAGTATGTGCCCATGAGAAATGAAAACATAGATCCACACAAAAACTTGTACCCAAATGTTCACAGCAGCATTATTCATAAAAGCCACAAAGTGGAAACAATCCAGATTCTTAGCAATAGATTAATAAAATGCAGTATATGTCTATACAATGGAATATTATTCAACCATAAAATGAGATGAAATACTGAAACGTGCAACATGGATAGACCTTGGAAATATGCTATGTGAAAGAAGCCAGTCACAGAAGACCAATACTGTATTGATTCCGTTTATACAAAATGTCCAGAATAGGCATGATCAAAGTAGAGTAGTGGTTGTCTAAGTCTGGGGAGCAGGGGACAGTGTTGGGTAGAGAATGAGAAAAGACTTCTAATGAGTATGGGTTTCCATTTTGAGATTATGAAGATGTTCTGTAATTAATAGTTTCCTAACGGTATTCTTGCCTGGGATATCCCATGGACAGAGGAGCCTGGTGGGATACAGTCCTGTTCAGTTCAGTCGCTCAGTCATGTCCAACTCTTTGCAACCCCATGGACTGCAGCACGCCAGGCCTCCCTGTCCATCACCAACTCCTGGAGTTTACTCAAACCCATGTCCATTGAGTCTGTGACACCATGCAACCAACTCATCCTCCGTCATCCCCTTCTCCATGGAGTCACAGAAGAGTCAGACACAATTTAGTGGCTAACAACAACAGTGAAGGCACTAAAAACCACTGAATCATACACTTTAAATGAATGTTTGTAAGCTGTGTTTTATATCACAACAAGGCCCCCACAAAAATAGAGCCAGCCTCTTATTTGGCGTCTTTTTTTAATTTTTGGCTGTGCCAGTACGCGGCATGCAGAATCTTAGATCCCGCATCAGGGACTGAACCTGCACCCTGCGGAAGCAGGGAGTCCTAACCACTGGACCAGCAGAGAAGTCCCTGATGTCCCTTTTGATCTGAAGATGATCATCTATTATTTGTTTGATAATTTCATCTGCACTTGTTCATTTTTCCACTTCTGGAACTTCTGTTTCACATAGTATATTTTCAACATCCATCCTCTATTCAAGACCACAACATAATACAACTCAGACGCCATCACTCACAGTAGTGAAAGATGCACTAGCAGCTCACCTCCCATCCCACCCCCCAACCCGCACCCCACTCTCCCACCCCATTCCTGCCGCCCCAACAGAGTTTTGCAACATTATGGCCCTTTCTGTGCCCCTTACGGTTTGAGGGTTCTCAAAATTTCCCTCTCTTAAGGGTTCTGGGAGAATCCCTTAAGCCTGTCTTTTGACTGAGTGGTTCCAAAATCTGTCAGGGCATTAAAATGACCTCCAGAAGCTTTTTAAAGATATGGATTCCCAGCCCCCAGCTGGTGATTCTGA
This sequence comes from Antilocapra americana, assembly GCA_007570785.1. Lineage (NCBI taxonomy): Eukaryota > Metazoa > Chordata > Mammalia > Artiodactyla > Antilocapridae > Antilocapra > Antilocapra americana. The sequence goes on along the minus strand of ML661891.1, from coordinate 3,012,770 downwards.
TTCTACAAGTCTAGGGTAAGGTCCAGAGACTTTTTTTTAAAATTCAAGTGCACTGGAAGATTAGTGACTTTAATTCAGCTAGCTGGGCATTTAGAAACCACTTTTTATAATTAATTCCTCACTCTGTAATAGCCACTCTGCCATTTACTGCTCTACTGAGCATTTTATTTTTAACAATGTTTTTCATCTCTAAGAACTTTTCGTTGTTCTCAGATTGCTCCTTTTTCGTGACAGTTTTTTTTTTCTGTTTTAGCACTGCAATGTCCTCTCAAGTCTCACTGAGAATACTAGAGTGGTTTTTTTTAATTTTCTTTTTTCTGTATTAATTTCTGTGCATGCCCAGAGTACTCACATTTTAAGAGACTTTTCCTCTTCCTTGGCTGCTAGTGTCAGGACTGTGAACGCTTAGTGTGGCCGGCACTCTGTTTACAACTCAGCAGGAAGAAGACTCGAGTTAAAGGAAAGATGATGCGATTCGATGTGAGCTCAGTCATGCTCGACTCTTCGCGACCTCATGGACTGTGGCCCACCAGACTTCTCTGTCCATAGAATTTTCCAGGCAAGACTACTGGAGTGGGTTGTCATTTCCTTCTCCAAGGGATCTTCCCCACCCAGGAATCAAACCATCGTCTCTTGTGTCTCCTGCAATGGCAGGCAGATTCTTTACCACTGCACCACCTGGAAAGCCGAGTCCCCAGCATTGCTAGAAATTTCCATCAACAATCACATAACAAATACTCATACAGCATCTTCTTCAGCAGGGGTCCTCCATCTTGACTGCAGGTCAGAATCACCTGGACAGGTTTGATAAATCCTGATACCTGGGCTGTACCCAGAGTAATGAAACAAACCAGAACTCTGCTAAGCTGGGTTCCAGGTATCAGTCCAGTCTATAAGCTGCCCAGGTGATTCTAATGTGTGCTTAAGGTTGCAAACTGTTACTGTAATTGAAATCAACATGTTTCAAAACTTCCTGGGATGTGAATCACATAGGGATCTTGGTAAAAGGCAAATCCTGATTCATGAAGTATGGCATGGTTCTTCAGATTCTGCATTTCTAACAAGCTTCCAAGCTAATGCTACTGGTTTCTAGGAACCATATTCTGAATCCTAAGGGTCTAAGGCAGTGGGTCGCACAGTGTGATGTCTAGACCAGCAGCAGCAGGGTCACTGGGAACTTGTTAGAAATTCAGGTTCTCTGTGAATCTCTTCTGAATCAGAAACTCCGGGGTGGGGGGTATCCAGCATCTGTGTTTTAACAACCCTTCCTGGTGAATCTGATGCTTGCTCAAGTTTGAAAACCTATAGCGGTGGTCCCCAATGTTTTTGGCAGAGGGGACTTGTTCTGTGGAAGACAGTTTTCCCACAGACAGGAGTTGGGGGGAGGGATGGTTTGGGAATGATTCAAGTGATTACATTTATTGTGTACTTTATTTCTATTATGCACTTTATTTCTATGGGGCTTCCCTGGTGGCTCAGATGGTTAAGAATCTGCCTGCAATGCCAGAGACCTGGGTTGGATCCCTGGGTCAGAAAGATCCCCTGGAGAAGAGACTGGCTACCCACTCGAGTATTCTGACCTGGAGAATTCCATGGACAAAGGTGCCTGGCAGGCTACAGCCCATGGGGATCGCAAAGAGTAGGACGTGACTAAGCAACTAATATTTTCACTTTGTTTCTATTATTATATCAGCTCCACCTCAGATCATCAGGCATTAGATCCCAGAGACTGGATATCCCTGACCTATAATACCCTTCATGCATGAACCCCTGATCACCTTAGTTAGAATCACCTGGCTTTGTAACATGCAGATTCGAGGATATCACGCCAGCCCACCTAATCAGGTTCTCAGAGGGTGGAGAGAACCTGGGTGAAGCCTCAATTCTGTGTTTCACAAGTTCCCAGGTGAGGCTAATGCATATTAACTTTAAGAACTACCATGCCTCATCCTTGCTAGGCTTCTGAAGATATTTCAATGTCCCAACACTGAAGCAGTTTGGGTTATTTTAATGCCCCAGGCTATTTCTACCCAGTTAATTACCTGTGTAGAAGCTTGACATGATTAATTCAGGTGGATACCATCTTGGAAGTCCCATGGAACCCTATAATTATGTGTGAAATACACATTTAATTTAAACACAGGGGCAAAGATTACGCTGATGATGTTCAGGGGCCTAAGGGTGTGAAGAGCAGATTTTGAACAGAGCATGGGAGCTATTCCTTCCTAGCTTATGCCATACCATCTGGTGCTGGTAGAATTCTCAAGATTTGGGCTCCCCGATTCCCAAGTCAGTCTTTACAGCGTCCAATTAAGTCTTAATGCCACTAGTGGGCTTAAGCTCAGGAAAAAGACAGCCGAGTCCCACAGATATCTAAATCTCTCCCAGCAGAGATCTAAATGTAATTATTTGGATAACTTGACCACAAAATATGTCAAATGTAATTTTATTTTCCCAAAATGTATTTTGGTGGGCCTGAGTGGTCAACATCTTCTTGGTCTCTTGTTTTGGCTCTGGCATTAACTTGGTCACTGTTTGTTTTTGCAAAGAATACATTTTGGTGTGCTATCCTGTGATGTGTTAAACAAATGGAGAGATTTGAGTTCAGAAATTCTTTTTTTCCTCTGTACCGGCCAAGCATTTCAAATGATTTGGCTTTGGTTTCAATGTTCCTTTGGAGAGTTGATTTTTTTTTTTTTTTTTTTGGTAATGCCTTAGGCCAGAAAAAAGAAAAAAAAGAAATCCAAAGTGCCAAAGGAACAGCCAAAGCGACTCCATAACTGCCACCCCACCCAGAGCAGAAAAAGTAAAATTCAAATAACACAAAAGAGCTCAACAAGCCATCCCCTAACTGATCACAGCTCTCTGGGGAGACTTTCCTACCACGGCTTTCTCTCCACCCCTGGGTCCTGGTTGAGGCTGGAAACGGGCCAGCCCTCGGCACCTCCTAGCTTTTGATTGCTGTTTATCCCCCAAAACATGATTGTCTATAATTATGTCTAATCTCTCCCTTGTTTACTCTTTTCCACCGAACCTTGAATGCAGTTCAATGTCTTTGCTCTGCCTGGGCCCGGCAAAGAAACATTTCCTGTATTTTCAACCTTCTTTTTAAAAAATAAATAAAAGCATTAGGTCTTCCTTTTCCTTTGTCCCTTGCATCTCCAAAACCTGACATTCTGGCCATATCTGAATTGATTCCTAAAACATCAGTCGAGTGCCAAGCACAGTGCTAAGTGCCTTGAAGGAGTTGGAAGTGAAACCAGCGTGGACCTGGCTCCCAGGGATTTATCAGAATTGGTTCCTTTTGTATAAAGTGTGTGATAACATAGAGAGAGCACATAATTGAGATAATAATGGGATGAAATAAATGACTCATCTTTTCTTAACCGACGACATATCACTTGTCAATATTTTCCCCCTTTCGGTCACTTGCTGGTTTAATTCTTGATCCCAAATTAATCATGAATAGCTGAGTTTATTAGTGGGATGGGCCTAGGCATATCCTATTCGGCTCATTCCATTTCAGGCCTTCTCTACTGCTGTGTTATGAAGAAAGTGAAATAGTGTTCTCTACATACAAAGCAGATCCCTAAGACCAGCACAGGCACATGGTTGCATGGTGCATGAATACGAATCATACCTGCAGTCTGTGCGGGCATATAGGCCCCCATGCTCACACAGACCTTGGGCCTGGTTTTTTGTGTGTGTGGGATTGTTTGTTTTTTTCTTTTTTAATTGTACTGGAGTATAGTTTCTTTACAACGTGGTGTTGTTTTCCACTGTACAGTGAAGTGAATCAGCCATACGTATACATATATCCCCTCTTTTTTGGATTTCCTTCCCATTTAGGCCAACGCAGAGCACTGATTAGGGTTCCCTGTGTGATACACTAGGTTCTCGTTAGCGATGTGTTTTACTCATAGTAGCGTGTATAATGCTTTGCTGTCACCTCTGTGACATTCTTAATACTTTGGGGCGGGGCAGGAATTTTTGTTTTCGCATTGTGTCCCACAAACGAGATCTCTTTCCCTACAGAAATCCCATAACTCATCTTCTAAGGCCCCTCATCCAGCTTTGAGAAAAACCTAATGGAAATTCATCCAGAATCTGATGGCACAGAGGGAGAGAGGAAAGAGAAAAGTCTGTGTGTGTTCATGTGCTAATGACTTCTGTGGCACTCTTCCAGCCCGTGTTTAGATTTCTTTAACATGCCTATTCATCTTGTCAAGTTTCAGCCTAGCTCTTCTGAAATAGAACTGCTCCCAGAAATATCCTGGCAATAGGCTGTTTGGGTCCTGCCACCTTTCCTGGGCTTCCTGCTCACAGAGGGTGCTGTTAAGGGGACATCTGTCTCCTATTGAAGGAAGCTGCTAATTCCCAGGATTGAGCTGGGAGGACAGACTGAGTGTAAATAACATTTCCAGGGGTGGGAGAAACTGGGGAGTGGTGGAGGGTGTTTGATGAACCATGTCTAAAGGGAAAGGAGGTGGCGCCTATTGGCTAAATCACCAGAGAATTACATCAAGGGAAACCAGGGTCCACTCCCGAAAGCCTTAATGTATAGGTTCCAAAAGGAGAGAAGGGAAGGTTATTTCTCAAGCTGTGATGAGGTTCAGCCCCATCTTGTGAAAGGCCTGTGGGAGAGAAGAGGCCCCCAGAGCTGTCTACAAGGCCCAGCAGTAAATGAGAAAAGTGCAGTTGTCTTATAAGGTTTGCTTTGTATTTGGAGAGGCAAATATTGGCCAAGGAATCTATTTCTTAAAAAAAAAAAAAGGGGGGGGGGAGAGAGAGAGAGCAAAATCTTGAAAGCCAAAACTTTAGAAAGATTGGAAGAAAATACAACAGAATGTGATAGCACTTGATTTTGGATGGTAGGACGATAATGGAGAATCCCCCCCGACTTTTTTTACTTTTGGCTTTTTCAAAAATGATATAGAGACAACTTTATCATTTGCATACTATAAAAAAGTAAGTTTATGTAACAACCATTTAAAAATGAAAGGGTTAGAATTTTTAAACAGAGTGACATAGACCCACATTTAAGCAAGCCTGGTTCATCTGCTGAAGCGGAGAGCTTTTCTCCAGTCAGTTTCCAGCATGAAACCTTAATGAGGAAGGTAGAAAATCATTGACTTACATGTCTCACTTCAATATTTTTAAATCTTTGGGGATATTTGTATGCAAACGGGAACGTGAGCTCATGGCTGGCAGAATTCATTTGTACCTGCTGAACGTTCCCACCTGAATCTCCAAGTCATCCCTCTGAGGTTTCCAGAGTGGAGAGAATCCAAGTCATACAAAGCTGGCTGGGGCCAGGGGCTGTTGAGGGGCACAGCTGTCCCACAGAGAAACTAGGTGCTCATTTGTCCACAAGTGAAAATGGCATGAGGACTATCGCTGCAAATTACCTGGCAAGTGTAAATATCGATGTTTGCAAGAAAGTCTTTCAACCTTTTTTTTTTTCCAAGACGTTTTGGTGGCTCTTTCAAGTACCAATTATAAATTTCCAAACCCCAGACATTTGGGTGCCAGTCTGAAACAGGGACTGTTCATGCTAAGACTTGTAGTAAATTGCAACAGTTTGGAAAGTGGGCGGTTTGTTTCCCAGAGTTCAAGCAGGGACTGTAGCTGCCAGTGACATCTCTGGGATGCTTCTACCCAGCGCTCTTAGCTATTTCAAGATGAGAAATAGTTTTCATAGGCTCCCGAAAGAGCTGGCTGGAGGAGTGACCAGCAGGAGACAGAACTCCCTGGCCTGCGGGCTCTAGGCTCATCAATAAAAAAGTAACTGCTTAATGCGGCTTCTAGCTATGAGGGGGATATAAATGAAGGCTGTGTTCTTCCAAAGGCTTCTAATCTGAGGTGCCCGAGGATGATACATATGTATATGTTAAATTTATCTATAAAGAGTCAGGACTTGTGGATATTCCTTTATGGCTTACAAGTCAAAATCTATACAGTAGTGGAAGTTCACAGAGTATGGCCTTGTTTCAGACAAAAGGTCACTGGGCTGTCACTGAGAATTTCAGTGAGACAAAAAAAAAAAGAAAATAAGCATACAACCTCTCAGGAAGGCAGCATATTAACTTGGGTAAATATCAGCATGTGGTATGTCTTGCACATGTATAAACATGTATGTTTATACCTCAGCCAGATGAATAGCACCACAAAACTGCTATTTAAATGATTAAGTGTATTTGAAATTTTATTGATTCTACAAGAGGTGGCACATGAAAGGAGGGCTGGGCTGGCAGAATGTATGTAGGTTGCAGTATATGGGGTTGTGATACTTTTATAAGTGGCTGGGAAATCCTGGGCCTGGAGAGAAATGCCTGAATTAGCTGCCACCATCTCTGGACCCTGGAGAAGGAAATGGCCACCCACTCCAGTATTCTTGCCTGCAGAATTCCATGGACAGAGGAACCTGGCCGACTATAGTCCATGGGGTCGCAAAGAGTCAGACACAACTGAGCAACTAACACACCTGTGGACCAGATCCAGTATGGTAGTAGACTTTTCTGACTGTAGAGACTTCAAAGGTCTGAAGGCAAATATGGCCATGCACTCTGGAACCTCAAGCGTTGGCATCAAGACTCACAATCCTGTGAAGAGATGAAGTCAGAAATCTCTTCTACCTCAAAGGACTTCCCTGGTGATCTAGTGGTTAAGAATCCACCTGCCAATGCAGGGAACGTGGATTTGATCCCTGGTCCGGGGAGAGTCCACATATCACGAGGTAACAAGGCCCCTGAGCCACAACTACAGAAATGCATGCACCTAGAGCTGGCGCTCCAGACAAGAGAGACCACTGCAGTAAGAAGCTTGCACTCTGAAATCAAAAGAAGCCCCCCTCCCCTGCTCGCCACTACTAGGAGCACCTGTGTACAGCAACGAAGACCCGATACAGCCAAAAGTTAAATAAATAAATAAATAACGCTTTTTAAAAAAGATCTTCTACCTCAAGATAAAGCCTCTAAGTCAAAGAGAAGGCACAGGTTTTTTTCTAACTCGTAAGTGTTCCCTGAAGCAGTAAGCAAGTCAGAGAGAGGGAATGGAAGCGTCTCACCTGTAATGTTAGGCACCAGAGGGCAACTTAAATGTGGAAGTAAGGTGGTACCACGCGCACTGGGAACCGACAGAACCAGAGCAAGTTCCTCAAGAGAAAAAGCTCTAAAAACGAAAACCTTGAGAGTATGATCATCTTTTCCATAGGTACCTGCAAGAGATGTGACAGTGACTCCATGAGGGCTTGGTCAGGACAGGGAGAGACCAAGGACCAGCAGGGAAAACTTCAAGAGAAGCTGTGACTCAGGGAGCGCTGGCAGCTGAAGGGAGGCTTCGGAGCTTCCTCTCTTGGTGGAAGCTGGGGCTGAAGATACCAGGAGAAAGTGAAAGAGTTAGTCACTCAGCCGTGTCTGACTCTTTGTGACCCCGTGGACTATAGCCGGCCTCCAGGCTCCTCTGTCCATGGAATTCTGCTGGCAAGAATCCTGGAATGGGTAGCCATTCTCTTTTCCAGGGGATCTTCCTAACCCAGGGATCAAACCCAAATCTCCTGCATTGTAGGTGGATTCTTTACCATCTGAGTCACCAGGGAAGCCCTATACCAGGAAAAACAAGAGCTATTTGGAAACAAGTGACAATGACTTAAAGAGCTTGTTGCTCAATAGGAACTTAAAAGTGATAGAACAAAAAGCATGGATATTGGCATCGGAGATCTCTGACGTCATTGCCTACTACCTGCGAGAGCCTGGCTTCGTTAACCCATTTGAAGGCAGGTATGCTGTGGCGCTAGTAGTAAAGAACCCGCCTGCCAGTGCATGAGATGTGAGAGATGTGTTCAGTCCCTTGGCCAGGAAGATCCCCTGGAGGAGGACACGGCAACCCACTCCAGTGTTCTTGCCTGGAGAACCCCATGGACAGAGAAGCCCCGTGGCTACGGTCCCTATGGACAGACTGAAGCTGAGTCGGACCCGACTGAAGCGACTTAGCACAGCACACATGCCCACCGCTACCACCACCGCTGCGCTGGTTAACCAGTTTGAGCCTCAGTTTCCTTGTCTTTAAAACGTGTGTTATAGAACCCAGCTTATGGAGCTGTTGGGAGGACTTCATAACAAAATACTGCCAAACAATAGGCGCTCAAACACTATTCCCTTCTCCTTCCTTTCCTCCTCTATTTAAACTTCTTGATTCAGGTCATTTATTCTTTTTGTAAAAATTGAAATACAGTTGATTTACAATATTATATTAGTCTCAGGTGTACAACATAGGGATTCACAATTTTTAAAGAACATACTCCATTTATAGTTATTATATAAAATTCTGGCTATATTCCCTATGCTGTACAGTATGTCCTTGAAGCTTATTTATTTTATCCATAGTAGTTTGTACCTCTTAATCCCCCACCCCCTGTGGCCTCATCCCTTTTCCCTCTCTCCACAGGTAACCACTAGTTTGTTCTCTTCATACGTGAATCTGCTTCTTTTTTTGTTTTATTTAGTGGCTTTGTTTTATTTTTTATATTCCACATGTGATAACATGCAGTATTTGTCTTTGACTTATTTCACTAAGCATGAAACTCTCCAGGTCTAGTCATGTTGTTGCAAATTCTAAAATTTTATTCTTTTTATGGCTGAATAATATTCCATTGTGTATATGTACCACATCTTCTTTACCTAGTCATCTGCCGATAGACACTTTGTCTTCTTCCTCTTTGGGCTACTGCAAATAATGCTGCTATAAACAATGCTGCTTTTTGAATTAATGCTTTTTTCGTTTTCTTCATACACCCAAGAGTGGAACTGCTAGAGCATATAGTAGTTCTATTTATAGTTTGAAGAAACGTCATACTGTCTTCCATAGAGGCTGCACCAATTCACTATGGTTCCATTTTCTCTCCATTCTTGCCAACATTTGTTATCTTTTAATTTTTTGATGATAACCATTCTGACAGGCGTGACGCAATATCCCATAGTGGTTTTGATTTGCATTTCATTTGGTGATTAATGCTTCCCAGGTAGCACTAGTGATGAAGACCCCCGCCTGCCAATGCAGGAGACTTAAGAGACATGGGTTCGAGCCCTGGGTTGAGAAAATCCCCTAGAGAATGGCATGGCAACCCACTCCAGTATTCTTGACTGGAGAACCCTATGGACAGAGGAGCCTGACAGGCCACAGTCTGTAGGGTCACAAAGAGACAGACACGACTGAAGCGACTTAGCATGCACACTGTGATTAGTGATGTTAAACATCTTTTCATATGCCTGTTGGCCATCTGTATGTCTTCTTTGGAAAGTGTCTATTCAGATTCTTCTGTTCACAGGTCACTTACTCTTCTTCACTTATTCCTTTTCTCAATTTCAACTTCTTCAATTGATTTTCAAAGTATGATGGAGGCTAATGGTATATACCAACCTTCCTTGTCTCTGGCCATGTCTCCAGTTCTGAGACCTCCTTCCTCCTGGTTGTCAGATAGGCTAGCCATGCAGAGAATTCCAAGATACAGAGCTGACAATAGAGCCCTCCAGATTGATATTGACCTGTGTCCCAATTCTAGAATAGTCTGGAGAACTGCATTTCTCTTGGAGTAGGCTACTTATTACTGTAAATTGGGTTCTCATCATTCTTTGCCCTAATAATACTCAGTTATAAGCCTCTTTCAAAACTCTTAAGAAATTGTCTGGCTCAGCTGCCACTGCCTGCAATCTTGAACCAAATACAACTGACCTTGTTCTAATTTGCACGGCTGATAACTTTGGGACCAGTTGACTGTTTTGAAGATAGACTAAAACTAGGTCAGCCCCTGTTATCCAAGGCAAAATCAGCACACAGTGTTGAGGAAAACAGCCAACAAACATAAATATATAGACAAGTTTTTTTTTTTACTTTTTATTAGATAATACATTCTCATGTTAAAAATCAAAACAGTATAAAAAGTTATAGAGTGAATGTAAGGCTTTTCTCCCATATGCCATCAGCTTGTTCTCCATTCCCCTGTCCCAAGAGACACTTTCTATTTTACATTTCCCTCCATTTCTTTATACCAATGCAAATATATTTGTTCTTTTTTTCCTTTCTTACATAAGAGATAACAAACTATATACCTTCTTTTTGCCTTTTATTGCAATGTAACCTGTTTATTTTGACAAGACAATATAGAAAGAGGTTCCTATGCATTTTTTCCTTTCATTTTACAAATACACAGCATTCTGCTGTGTTGCTGGCCTAGTTTAATCAAATCCCAAATGATGGACACTTGGGTTATTTCCAACCTGCCAAGACAAACAACACTGCCATGACTTAACTTAGACATCTGTCGTTTTGCACATGTGCAGGTGGATCTGTAGGATGAGTTCCCAGAAATAGACATGTTGGATCAGAAGGTGCATTTGTGTTTTAGTAGATGTTGTCATATTGCCCTCCACAAGGTTGTAGTACTGTGTACATCCACCAAAAGTATACAGAGGAAAATGCTTGTTTTCCCAAATAACTTTGCCTACAGAGTATATTGTCAAATGTTTAGATTTTTGCTAATTAGATAAGTGAAAAATGGTATATCAACATCATTTCAAATGGCATCTCCTTGTATTTCACTTGTTACATGTTAGGATGAGAATCTTTTCATGTTTAAGAATCATTTAAGTTTTCTCTCTGTCAACAGTCCATATCCTTTACCTAATTTTCTATTGAGTAATTAGTCTTGGTCTTATCAGTTTTTAGACCTCTTTGTATAAACTAGCCCTTTTCTGATATGTATTCATTTTTTTCCATTTTTGTCTTTTGACTTTTTTATATAATTGACTTTATCATAGTTTTCATGTATGACTTTTGAATCACTGTAAGAAAGGTTTTTCCTACCCCAGTGTTATAGAAGAATTTTTCCATGTTTTAATCTAGTGTGCATATCATTTTATGTTTATACTGAAACATATGTTTGATCAGCATGAAGTTTTTCCTAGTATACAGTGTGAGGTAGGGATCCAATTTTACCTTTCTCCAGATGATTGCACAGTTTCCCCAATACCATTTATTTATAAATCCATTTTTCTTACACTTTTTAAAGATATTCCCTTTATCATCTATAAGACAAATGTATTTGGGTCTATTTCTGGATTTTCTATTGTGCTCCACACAACCCTGGAGATATGTCAAGGGATGATTAAGAGCAAGAGGTTTGAAATCAAACTGCCTGGATTAAAACCGAAAGGTATAGTTAGGGAGTTTAAGACAGACATGTGAACGCTGCTGTATTTAAAATGGATTACCAACAAGGACCTACTGTATAGCACATGGATTTCTGCTCAATGTTATGTGGCAGCCTGGTTGGGAAGGGAGTTTGGGGGAGAATGGATACATGTAAATATATGGCTGAACCCTTTCGCTGTTCACCTGAAACTATTACAACTTTCTTAGTTGGTTGCACCCCAATACGAAATATAAATTTTTTATAAAACCAAGTATGCCACATGCTGTGTGAGTGACCTAGGACAGTTTACTGTCTCAAGCTGTAAACTGGCATAAAGTGTGCTTTGCACTGTGCCTGGCACATGGACACACTCAGTGTCAACAATGACGATAAGAATGTTGGTGTGGTTCCCACCCATCGCAGTGGGTGATGGGTATTAACTAAGAAGCTGCTGGAGGGGATGCCTAATCCTTACCCTCTTTGCTGGGTCCTCTGTGAGAATGCTGCTGTTTGTACCTCAAATCCTCTCCTTTTTTTCCTGAAGTTGCCAAAGAAGGCCCACACCAGAAGAATTCCTTACTGCATGACAGCTATCCAGTGATCTTTGAGTGTTCCAAGCCCCTGTGGAAATGGTTCCTTCTTCCAGTCCCTTTCTCCACAGACCTTGAGACTGAGTCCCTGGCAGAGGAGCCAGGGAACAAGTTTCCAGCAGACATCAGCTCTCTCTTCATAAGCTCCAAGCCTTACGTTCCATATTAAACCTTCATATAAATCAACTCCTTCTTCTGGATCTATTCTTTGGTTCGTCAGACATTCCTGGGTAAGTCTGAATCCCACTGCAGGCTAAGGACAAGTCTTCCTCTCTTACACACACAGACCCACTAATAAATACATATTAAACAGAGACCAGTAGAGTGAAGAATGTAAAGGAATCAGTCCTAAGGGATTGGGAGAGAGGCCACCTGTGATTCCCAAAAGCACTGAGATGGCAGAATGCAAATATGAGTCAGGAACCCACACTTCAGGCATCCAACTCTCCACTGTTGTTCAAGATCTCTCACTGTACAGACCACAATTAGATTCTGTGGAGAACGAAAGAAAGTGAAATCCCAGGTTTTTATTTTTTCATCTCAGAGGGGTCTCCAGATTAACATATGCTCAAAAACTACACAGACACCTAACAAGCAAGAGACAAAAGTGTCTGATAGCACTATCCCAAGGTATACATGAGGTAACCTGAGGCCACAGTTCCTTCAGTAGTGGTTAGAAATCCATTGTGAGCAGGGCACATTACTTTTCAGTTGATAGTAATGGCAAAGTATACTCTGAAAGTTCAAAAATATCAATGTCGTTAAAAAACAAACAGCTAAATCAACATTATATATAGAAGCGCACAGTTAAGGTCTTCTGTGAATCACTGATCAATTTGGGCCAAGTCAATGAAAACAGCTATTTAACAGACCAAGCACATAAAATGCAGGTAAACATTTATTTTGTTTGTTAATCCCTTGGGCTCTGTCTCACAGACTCTCCCCAGTTGTAGCCACTCAGCAACTTCAAGGACACCACACAGTCACTGAGAATTTGGAGTTCAAATGGTCGATATTAAGTGTTTGAGAGCAGGGTTTTGAGTAAGTGATTTTCTTCTTGTCAGGAATCTCTTATGATACATGAGCTTTATTATATAATGTGGGTGAAAATACCAACCATTGTGGGCTACCCAGGTAGGGCAGTGGTAAAGAACTCGCCTGCCAATGCAGGAGATGCAAGAGACGCTGGTTTGATCCCTGAGTCGTGAAGATCCCCTGGAGGAAGAAATGGAACCCTCTCTAGTATTCAAGGCCTGGAAAATTCCATGGACAGAGGAGTCTGTTGGGCTGCAGTCCATGGAGTCACAAAGAGTCAGATGGAACTGAGCAACTGAACATGCACGCACCAACTACTGTTGACAACAGTGTCTGATATTAGTGGAGTTCTTGCTGTGGGCTAAGCATTGTGCTGCTGTGCTGAATGTTTGACCTGAGTTTTTGTTTAACCCTAACAGCTCTGTGATAAAAGCATTATCCATTTCAATAATGAGGAAATTGAGGCCAAGACAGTTCAAGTGTCTTTCCCAGTCTCTTGGAGCTGCTCAGTGGCAGAGCGTGACCTCAGGTCTGTCAAAGTCCATACTCTTAACTTCTTCATTAATACGTACAGAGCTAAATACAGAAGGTCAGAGCTAAATACATCTGACCTTCAAGTACAAGGACTAACTGAATCAAGCATGCTAACAGCACCTGGAGGCATCAGTTACCCCGCAGGATCAGGGCAGGTGGTTGGACCCTATTCTGTTCCAGCTCATGTGGGTGATCTCATTGCCAAACACTCTCTTCACCTAAAAATATCAGGCTGTCCACACCCTGGAGCCCCACAGCTGCTTACAGCAGATGCCCTAGAATGAGAAAGTGCTTCATAAAGTCTTCAAAAAGGTTTTTTTGACCAGGGTGATGGTGATGGTAGTGAGAAGAAAGGGAAGGAAGTGAAAGCAAGAAAGTCCAAGAGAGAGATGGGGGAGGTCCTGCAAACAAGGCAGGGGACCCACAGCATTTGCTCTCCTAACTGAAGTGGGGCCAAGCACCAAGGCCCCTTCAGTGGTCAGCCCAGGCCAGCTCTGCCAACCACCTCTATCTCTCCGGGCCTTCATGGATCTTTCCTGAGTTCCAAGGGATAGCTCAGGGTAACTGGGTAACTGACCCATTATTCAAACCATTTCGCTAATCTATTCTATTTCTACCATACACCAGGCATTGTTATAGATTCTGAGGCTAGAGCAACGAACAAATAACCCACCCCCCACCCAAAAGAGAAATCCCTGAGAAGGTTTCCTGGCCCATTCTAGAGGGGAAGGAGCTGAAGACATCAGACAAACTGTAATAAAAAGTTTAGGACTTCCCTGGTGGTCCAGTGGTTAAGAATCTGCCTGCCAATGTGACATGGGTATGATCTCTGCTGAGTGCCGAAGAATTGATGCTGTTGAACTGTGGTGCTGGAGAAGACTCTTGAGAGTCCCTTGGACTGCAAGGAGATCCAACCAGTCTATCCTAAAGGAGATCAGTCCTGGGTGTTCATTGGAAGGACTGAAACTGAAGCTGAAACTCCAATACTTTGGCCATGTGATGCGTAGAACTGACCCATTTGAAAAGACCCTGATGCTGGGAAAGATTGAATGCATGAAGAGAAGGGGACGACAGAGGATGAGATGGTTAGATGGCATCATCGACTCAATGGACATGAGTTTGAGTAAGCTCCAGGAGTTGGTGATGGACAGGAAAGCCTGGCGTGCTGTAGTCCATGGGATCACAAAGAGTTGGACACTGGGAGTTGAACTGAACTGGGAACTAAGATCACACGTGCTATAGAGCAACTGAGCACATGCGTTAGAGGATGTGCTCTGCAACAGGAGAAGCCACAGCAATGAGACGCCCGAGCCCTGCAACTAGAGAGTAGCCCCCACTCCCCACAATAAGAGAAAGCCCATGCACAGTAACAAAGACTGTGTATGGTCAAAAATAAATAAAATTTTTAAATTAAAAAAGAAAAATATCATAGGTCAGCTGGTGATAAGGACTATATAAATAAATAGAGCAGGTAAAGGAGATGGGAAGTGCAGGGGGGGGAAGGTGGGAATGAGGGAATTGCTATCTCACTGAGGGCGGGGCTCTCAAGGAAAGCCTCCTTTGGTGGGTGATGGTGGCTAAGTTGTGTCTGACTCTGTGACCCCATAGACTGCAACACGCTAGGCTTCCCTGTCCTTCACTATCTCCCAGAGAGTTCAAACTCATATTTGTTGAGTTAGTGATGTTATCCAACCATCTCATCTTCTGTTGCCCTCTTCTCCTGCCCTCAAATTTCCCTAGCATCAGGTCTTTTCCAAAGAATCAGCTCTTCATATCAAGTGGCCAAAGTATTGGAACTTCAGTTTCAGCATCAGTCCTTCCAATGAATATTCAGGGTTGATTTCTTTTGGGATCCTAGGGACTCTCTCAGGAGTTTTCTTCATCACCACAATTCGAAAGCATCAATTCTTGGGCACTCAGCCTTCTTTATGGTCCAGCTCTCACACCTATACATGACTACTGGAAAAATCATAGCTTTGACTAGATGGACCTTTGTCAGCAAAGTGATGTCTTTGCTTTTTAATATGCTGTCTATGTTTGTCATAGTTTTTCTTCCAAGGAGCAAGTGTCTTCTAATTGGTGCAGTCACCATCTGCAGTGACTTTGGAGCCCAAGAGAAAACCTGTCACTGTTGGCAGGTAACTCCTGTGAACCATGCTTTTTCCAGGCAAGAGTGTTCCAGCCAGAGGGAACAGCTAGGGCAGAGCCCCAGAGGTAAGGACAGGCCTCACTTATTTTATGAGTGACATGGAGGTCAGTGTGTTTGGAACACAGTGAGACAAGGGGGAAAGTGAAAGGAAATAGAGTAAGTGGGAGTCAGATTACTTAGGGCCTTGTAGAACAGTAAAGACTTTGCCCTTTTTTGCTCTGAGTCAATAAAAGGCAATTAAAGAGCTTTGAGCAGGGGAGCTGACACCATTTGGGGTTTAAAAGAGACTCCTCTGGCTGTTCTTATGAGGGCATGGGAGACCAGCTATGGGTATTGTAATAATTCAGATGAAAGGGGAGGATGGCTTGGACCAGTGTAGCAACTAAAGAGATGATGTAAAGTGATCAGGTTTGGGCTGTATTTTGGAGGTACAACAGAATT
The DNA here is from genome assembly GCA_007570785.1 of Antilocapra americana. Lineage (NCBI taxonomy): Eukaryota > Metazoa > Chordata > Mammalia > Artiodactyla > Antilocapridae > Antilocapra > Antilocapra americana. Next base: position 2,996,833 of record ML661891.1, on the reverse strand, counting down.
TGCTGAAGGAATGGATGTGAGCTACGAAAAAATGAAGAGAGTCAAGAAAAACTCCAAGGTTTTTTGTTCAAGCAATTGGAAGAATGGAATCCCTATTTACTAAGATTAGAGAATGCCAGAAGAACATATCTAGACATAAATAAAAAATTTGGTTTTTAACATCTAAGTTTAAGATGCTTGTTAAATATCCAGTGATGATGTTCAGTAGGTAACTTGGCATCAGTGAAGTCTGGGTCTTGTGCGAGTTACCTGGGCCCTTCTGTGTGCAGGTTTCCCAGAAAGACTCTTGTTTTCATTCATTCTCACTAGCATAGTCTATTGATTAATTTTACTGCTATGTCAATTGGTACAAAAAGATTCATTAGTGTTGTATTTCATTACGGTGGCAATATTTTCTGTTTAATATTTTTTTCACTTTGAATTCAACTTTATCTGATAGCAATATCTTAATCTCTTTTGTTTCTGTTTGTTCACATTCTCGTCTTCATGTTTTCCATTTTTCACTCAGCATGTTGTAAAAGTGTCTCAAATAACCCATATACTTTCATTTAAAAAATAAAACCCCAGGGACTTCCCTGGCAATCCAGGGGTTAAGAATCCACCTTCCAAACACAGGGGACATGGGTTTGATCCCTGATTCAGGAAAAAATCTCATGTGCTGTTGGGGAACTAAAATCCCATGTGCAGCTAAGCCCACAAGCCATAACTAGAGAAGCCTGGCACCTCTCCAAAAGATCCCACATACTGCAACTAGGACCTGATGCAGCCAAATAAATATTTGGAAAAAGAAAAACAACAGTTTATGAGTCTTTTACTTTTAATGGGTTATTTTATCTCATCTTTATTCATTACTGTTGAATCAGAACAGAGTCTGACTAAGATTTCCACTGGTTTGTGATAAGAACTTAATTTCAAAGCCCACCAAACACATTTAGGCTTTAAAAAAAAAAAAATCATAGTATTTAGTCTCATTCCAGAATGGGTTTACTGATTCTCCCATTGTTTCATTTGTAATGTCTGTTCAGGTATTACAACACATACATTTCTGTTTGGGAGGCCACTTCTCTACCACGGTAAATGTCCTGAGACCCAGAGTTGAAAAAACCTGGCAAGTAGCTTCTTGTTCAGAATGCTTAACTGAGCTCGTTTTCATCTGGGTTCATAATACATTCCAGGAATCACCAATTAAATCTGATTGGAGGAAAGGGACATGAGAAGGTTTCTCAAAGCAGAGGGCATTTGAACTTAAGCATGAAAGATAAGGAAGATATACAAGTGAAAGGGTATTTCATAGAAAGAGAAACACACAAATACAGGCATGCTCCTGGAATCTATCTGACTAGTCCAAAGTGGCTGGAAAGTGGGGTGATTAGTAAAGGGATGTAAAGCTATCACAGAACTGAGTGATGGAAAAATAAAGCCAGACAGGGAAGTCCCTGAACACTGTGCTAAGGAGACTAGACTCCTGTAAGTAAGAAATAAGGAGCCATGAAAGGTGTAAGGGGGGGAAAGTGAATATTCCCGACTATTTTCGGAAGACAATATTATGCAGGCAAGAGACTGAAGGTGAGGAGATGGTGGGGAGGTTGTTAAAACATCTGGACCAGGGGTGGTACGTGCATGATTGGCATACTGGCCCTCCTCCCACATCTGCAGTAGACATCACTCAACGATCTTGATTTTCTTCCCCTGTGTATCCGGATGATGCCTCAGAATTAAAACAGCACCCAGAGGCTTCTCTCATGGTCCAGTGGGACCTGGGTTCAACCTCTGGTCATGGGACTAAGATCCCACACGCTGCAGAGCAACTAAGTAAGCCTAGGAGCCCCAGCTACTGAGCCTGCATGCTCCGGAGCTTGTGTAGCACAGCCAGAGAGCCTGAACTCCACAGTGAGAGATTCGGCATGATGCAACAAAGATCCCACCCACCACAACCAAGACCTGAGGCAGCCAAACAAAGAAAGAAAGAAATATTTTAAAAGCACAGCACCCCAGTCCATATGAAATGGCACAGGAGTTAAATATATCTCTGGTTTAGACAAAAGGTGTTGAGAGTCTGAGCTTGGGCAGATCTGAGATACAATGTGTTAATAATATAAAAAAGAATCAAAGGAGATGGATAAGGAAGAAAAAGGTGTTTAGGATGGGTGGCTCATCTTTAGCCTTGCAGAAATTCTCTCATAAAGTGTATTATGAAAACATTTCCCCCAGAGGCTTTGATTCTATGTGTATCTGTGCATGCTCAGTCATGTCTTACCCTTTGCGACCCCATGGACTGTAGCTCACCAGGCTCCTTTGGAGTTTACCAGGAATTTACCATGGAATTTACCAGGCAAGAAAACTGGAGCGAGTTGCTTTTTCCTTCTTCAGGGGATCTTCCTGACCCAGCAAGTGAATCTGCATCTCTTGCATCTCCTGCATTGGCAGGCAGATTCTTTACCACTAATGCCTCATGAAATACTTTTTTTTTTTTTAATTCTATGCTGTGACTGTATTGGGCTGTGCTGATGCAAAGAGGATATTTGTGTTCAACAGTAAATATGCAGATCAACAAACTAGCAACTCGTTTTGAAATTCATTGGTATGAAAATGCAATGTGAAAAAAAATGTTAAATAATTTTTATATCTTTTCCAGTTGGTAATTGATTCTCTTATTGAGTGTTTTATGTTAAGTGCTTTATGACATGGAGTATTAAGGCTATTGCATAAAAATAAAATGGACTATACAAGGTAGACCTCATAGACATAACCCAAACTCAACTCCATTTGTCATTGTCTTAAATTATCTTCGGCTATTACCATTTTTTTCCTGTCTTTTGCAGCTCTTCATTGATTTTTCCTTCCATCTCCTCTCAGTGACCTTTATTACACAGTCCCTTCTTGTGCGAGTCCCTCTTACTCCATTTCATCTTTTCAATTTCTCCCTGATGAGATACCTTATCTTGCTGGTACTGTTTCAGATGGAGACTGAATTATATAGATTCCCCAGAGAGCCTGCATCGAACCAAGGAAGTGACTGATATTTCTACAATAACACATCTGAGTTTGTAAAAATGTTCTTCCACCCTATTACTGAAAATTGGCTATTAATTAATTTATTAACTTAACAAATAATTAATACTGGCACATACCGTATTCTAGGCAGCACACAAGGCACCGGAGATACAAATGTCTATCTGCAAGCTCAGTGCCACAATTTTTATGCTATTGACACTTGTAATGGATTCAAAAATTTATTTGTACTCCAGCTCCGACTTGCAAAGAGTATGCTGCTCCTTCAGGCTTTCTATAAGAGAGCTTTGATGAGGTCTTACCTCCTGGAGAGCCAGCAAAAACTCTGAAGTTTTAGTCCACTCTTACAACCTGGTATAGTGGTACAGTCATTTAAATGATGTCTTTAAGAAAGTTCCCCATCCCTTTAGGTAAAAATGCTCTGCCTCTCAGATATCCAGCTGTTTTTGCTGCTCCTCTGAAAGATGGCACCTAGATGGGTGAGAAAGGGGCATGGCGCAGTGCCCTTGGCAGCAGGAAAAACGGTCTTAGTTCTGAATTTATGCTCCTATGTGGCTCACCATGTTCTCACTGGCCTCTGTGGCAATGGTGTCTCTTTCTGACTCACCTCTGTTCGCTGTGTGAGTCTCCTCTGTCATTGCCTGTGGTTTGGTCTTTCAGCCTGACCAAGCCGCAGTGATGTTCCCTGGCCAATTGGCTCCTCAGCTCTTGTGAGCATCACAGACTCCCTGAAGTTCTGCCTTGTCTTCTACCCAAACCCTGGACAGGTCTGACTCAGCTCCTCACTATCACAGACCCTCTTGCAGGCCCACCATCCTTCAACTCAGCTGTGTCTCGAAAATGCAGCCCCACTCAGGGGCATATGGAAACTTCTAGGTATTACCCAAGTCACACCAAACCCAGCGGCCATTCAGAAAAACCAAACTCCTTCTGCAAATCATGCTGTCCCATCAAATAGTACTCCAAGGTGACCCCCCCCCCCCCAAAGCTGGGGCAGTGCAACCTTTGAGATGAGCTCCTTCCAGAGTGCCAAACACAGAACAAACAGTGGCCTCCCCTTAAGATTCTCCATAACCTGACTAACCCTCCTCCCCACTCTGAGCTGATGCTGCCTTGAAGAGTTCTGGGCACATTCTCATTCTGCTTTTCTCCGCTTTCTTCCTCTTCCTGTTTGCCCGGCACTCATTCTCAGTAACCTTGGCCAGAAGAGGTGGGCCCTCTTCCTCCCTACTTTTCCTCCTCCTCCTTGACTCAGCCTTATGGCTAAGCCTCAACAGTCAGTGAGGAGGGCAGGAGAGAAAAGAGGCTTAAAAATAATTTAACCTAAATCGAGAGGTATTTTGAAAATACTGTCATACATTGAAAAAGAACTAGGATCTTTTTTTAACTGTCTAAAGATTGGGTAATAAAAATTTAGCTCTGAAATTCTGGAACAAAGAAGGCTTTTTGCGATTTTCTTGTGATTCAAATCCCTCTCATGCATTTCTATTGCTGCCTGGTCTGATGGTGTATAAAAGTATTACATGAATTTAAATATTATAATGTAATGTTTCAATTATAATCCCAGACTATAATAGGAAGGTAGAATAGAAATCTTGGAGTCAGAAGGAACATGGATCATCTAATTATTTGCTCCCTTCAAGTAGGAATCCTGGCCCGTATCCTGAGCCTCTTACTTAACATAATAAAACTCTAAGTACTAAGGAAATGCAACGACTCAGCAGGCAGCCTCTCTCAGAGCTAAATAACCCCCATTGTGAGAAAATCCTGCCTCATGTCGAATCCAATTTGTCCCCTTGAGACTTCCAGGCGTTATTCCTGGTTCTCTGCCTCTTGGAGCTACAGAGGCAAATGGTAGCATCCTTTCTCCAAAGTGCTACTTAAAATATTCTAATTCTAAAATATCCTGCCCCTTTCTCAATCTGTTCTTCCACCATCCATGGTGTGAGGGTGTTTGTTTTCTTTTATTTTAATTTCTGCCACCTGGATACTCTTTCTCAGGCACATCGCATTCTCTCAGTTCTGTCTCTCTTAAAATGAAAGGCATGGATGTGAACACGATGCCTCCATTGTGGTCCTGAGTTCAGAATGATCTGGGTCACAGATTTCTTATGCCAAAGTCTATTAACAGAGATTAATAAATGTTTACTCTCCACTCTCTACCTGTGAGACCCAGCACTTCACTGAAAAATTCTAGCTACACCTGCTGTCTTGTAACCTACTTCCTTTGCCCCATGTTTCCCTGCCTCACTCTATAGATTTTCTATAGCAGTTTATAGGAAATCAGGTGCAGGACTTGCCCAGGCTCATAAAGTTAATAGAGGCAGAGTTATAAGAGCAAATGCTAACATAATAAAGTTTAGGGCTGCTGTGCTTCATAGCAAAGAAATAACAACTTGGGGGTGGGGAGGCTAGGAAAAAAATTAAAATTTTTATCTTCTCCTTTTTCTCCCTTTGTTGTCCCAAGAACTCACGTGCCCTCCTACCTGTCCTCAGCTCAAAAAAATCTCTTTTCACAATATGCAGGACATCTTAGAAAATAAAGTTATTAATGTCCCACTAGGAAAAATATGGGACATTAATACTTTCTTATAAGGAGACATTGTTGCAGGAAGGGGGACCCCTTCCAGGGCCCGAAACTGGGCTCTTTTCTAACACTCCGAAATGAATTGTCCGAGGAGACACATGTGCTGACAAAGCAGGAGATTTTATTGGGAAAGGGCACCCGGGTGGAGAGCAGTAGGGCAAGGGAACCCAGGAGAACAGCTCTGCCATGTGGCTCGCAGTCTTGGGTTTTATGGTGACGGGATTAGTTTCCGGGTTGTCTTTAGCCAATCATTCTGACTCAGAGTCCTTCCTGGTGGTGCATGCCTTGTTCATCCAGGATGGATGCCAGAGAGAAGGATTCTGGGAGGTCGTCAGACATGCGGTGTCTCCTTTTGACCTTTCCCGAACTCTTCTGGTTGGTGGAGGCTTATTAGCTCCGTGTCCCTTACCGGGACCTCCTGTCGTAAACAACTTATCCAAATGGTTACTATGGTGCCTGGCCAGGGTGGATAGTTCCAATCAGTGTGCTTCTCCTAACAACATCATTATGGTTAGTATGAATCATTTGGAAATGGATAGATTTATCAACCTGCTGCCATCAATACAATATTAAGATAATCACCCTTAGTAGGCACATCTGTAAACAGTTAATTCAATCCTAATGAAATATTAATCTGTGACTATTGCATTAATACATGTAAAGTGGGAAGTATCTTAGATTACTACTCTGCCTCTTAAGTGAAATACTCTAAGTGAATGCAAAGATGGTGATATAATATTCCCACAAGAACTGCAAATTTTGCATTTCCTGAATTGGGTAGGTTTTAAGTTACATCATTTACTGTGAAAAAAAGATATATAGATGGCTTCTAGGTTAGCATGGTAGCAGAGTGCTGTTCCTAATACAGTCCCCCTGCCTTCCCATTAGATGCCAGGAGGAGAGACCACAGTAAAAATCCAGCAACAGCACTGTAAAAACTGTAAATAAGACAGTGTCATAGGCCTGCAGTAGGGCAGACAAGAAGAAGGATTAAGAAGCATATTATTTGATTTGCATCCTGCATGCTCTACCTTCTGAAGGAGAAAGGGGCAGATGGCCCTAGAGAAAGAAAGAATTATTTAGTCTTCCTTCATTATCTAAACATAATTCAGGTACAGACCAGACAACCCAGAAAAACAAATTGCCATTTCCTAAGTGTGCTGGAGTCATATTCTGAATGAGCTAGGCTCAGCCTCCTGTCATTCTACCAGCATTAGCCTTGCTCTCCAGGTGTTTGTAGGCTGTAAGGCCCAGCAAGTTACAGGCAGTAGTAGGAGGCAAGTCGAGCAGCCGCACATCCTGGATGGAGTCACCTCCGCAGTGTGCGCAGGAGTGGAAACAGGAAGGCTACTGGAGTTCCATGGAGCTCACTCTGACACTGTTTAGAGAAATGCTACCAACTGCGTCTGACTTCTTGTTTAGAATATTTACCTTCTATTTAGGCTGAAATAGAAGGCAAGTTGACTGGAGTATGTTTCTGGTTTCAACAGAAAGGTACCCACGAATGTCAACTGGGAGCTCTGTTATCAACTCAGTCTATAGGTTTTGAGCAGAAGGGGGCAAGCAAATCTCTGATATCTTGTCTGTTGGAAAACCCTGAGTCTGAATCTACTTGCTTCATTCATTGATGACTAAACAGGAAAAAAAAAAATTACATGAGCTTTATGAAAAGATTTATGTTCTTGCCATTGATAAAGAAATACAGATTTAAGGATTACTTTTCTAAGCTGAAAGACATTAGCATAATGGTTTAAATAGATATTGTGAATTATAAATTACCACAGATATTCAAGCAAATGAAACAGTCCTTACAGGATGTGAAGAAAAGGGCAATTTCTGGTACAAAACAGGGGAATTTTTAGGGGAATTACAGGATCAAACAGAAACAATGGGAGGAGATGTCCGGGGTGGTATCAGAGAGAAGGCCTTTGGCAATGAAAAAGTCAGTGACTGGGAGACTGAGATTTAGGGTGGCTGTTCCTCTGGAGACCTTGAAGTCACCCAAGATGATGGCATGTGTTGGGACGGAGAGGTAGTTTGTGAATCAAGGACAATGTCACCAGTGAATTAAGGGGAGAGACTAAGAGGGCAGTAAAAGTGGGCACTAAGGTGAGGAGAGGTAGGAGGGCTAAAAGTGGGCTTCTTAGTTTCAAAACAGTAGGAAGACAAAGTTGTAGAATCAGCGTTTTGGAACAAGGAGGACAAGAAGTCAATTTCTGAGGCTGAAGAACATGAAGCATACAAAAACAAGCAGCCTCTTTTCAAGAAGAGAGCAAAGAAAGTGATGTCTCTGGGAGCAAGCCTGGTACCAATTAAGACTGAAAATGAAGGAAATGTTTGATGAAAATACTGAAGATATAAAGGAATTTGGTGTGTAAGGAATGGGAGCATCATTCCTTAAACAAGAAAAGAGATAGGGTTTGAGAGGAAGGGAAAATTTAGAGTTTGAGTAAGGGAGAAGTGATGAGCTGTGTAGAAATGAACGGTCAGGTAGAAAACTTATTATAGGAGAGAATCAGAAGAAAGCTTAGCCCAAGACCATAGCTTTGACTGGTGGAGATAGTGAGTGGTAGCTTAGTGTAGGGTTTCTCACCTGAGTGTATTTCCCACTGCAGCCTATCATGGATTCAAATATGAAGAGGAGTAGGTATAAATTGTGAACAATGAGTGTCATGCTGTTGGTTAATATACTTTGGTTTACAAGTCACCTTGATTTCCAAGGTGGCTCAGATGGTAAAGAATTTACCTGCAATGCAGGAGACCTGGGTTCAATCCCGGGGTTGGGAAGTTTCCCTGGAGAAGGGAATGGCAAACCACTCCAATAATCTTGTCTGGAGAATTCCATAGACAGACGAGCCTGGCAGGATATAGTCCATGGGGTTGCAAAGAGTAGGACACGACTGAGTGACAAACACAAGTACAAGTCACAGGACCCAAGTTAAATTAACTTAAGCAGTTTTTGAAAATGTATTTATTTGGCTGCCTCAGGTCTTGGTTGCAGCATGAGGGATCTTTGTTGGGTCATACAGGATCTCTCATTATGGCGCATGGACTCCCTAGTTGTGGTGTGCGGGCTTAGTTGCTCCGAGGCATGTGGGATCTTAGTTCCCCAACCAGGGATTGAACCCACATCACCTGCATTGCAAGGGAGATCCTCAACCACTGGACCACCAGGGAAGTCCCAGCTTAAGCAAATTTGACCAATGTAACCAGATCACAAGAAGAGCAAAGGATCAGCTGGGCCTGACCTGGAATCCAGATCTCTGCTTTTCTCTGCTTGCTGGCTTTCTTGACTCAAACCAGTTCTAGAAACTTGTGTGTCTGGCCCGTATTGTGAGCTGGGCCCACAGCGTGTGCTAGGTCACTCAGTCATGTCTGACTCTTTGCGACCGCATGGACTATAGCCTGCCAAGCTTCTCTGTCCATGGAATTTTCCAGGTAAGAATACTGAGTGGGCTGCCATTTCCTCCTCCAGGGGATCTTCCTGTGCCAGGGATGGAACTGCATCTCCTGTATTGACAGGCAGATTCTTTACCCCTGAGCCATCCAGGTCTCAGAACTTGTGCCAGCAACTCCCAAGTTCACATTATATTTACCGCTCTAGAGGCTAGAGCACCTCAAGTTCAAAAATTGCAGGCAAAAGGCTTTATTGGCTCAGTTGTCACTTGCCCATTCCTAGCTTCTAAAGAGGACTGAAAACACGGCAACAGTGTAAGCCAAAAAGGGAGATGCAGTAGTTATTTTCCCTAGTTTCCAATAGAACATGGAGAAAACCATGTACCAGCATCAGCCAGAGGAAGCAGCAGCAGTGCCTGGCTAAGTGGACTTGAGTGGACTTGAGCACTCTCAAGGGAAGGGGAACAGACCAAAGGAGAAGATAAAAATAACAGAACCTCATGCAATGGACCTAACATACTCGTTAGGTGCATGAGAGATACTCCAGGTAAATCCAGAAATAGTTGCTAATTGGGAAGCAGCTTTGTAGTTAGTTCCTGAGTTGCAGTTGGGACAAATTAGAAAAATACAGGTTATCATCATCAAAGTAATCTATATAAACCACAAGCTGGAATGACATCAGAGAACATATCTACAAAAGGAAAGAGTGAACAAATGAATGATTGTTGATAGACACTTGTTTGATGTAAGACAATTTATAGGTAAGGATAGAACACTTTCACTAAGCACCTCTTGTCATTTCCCAAACAACGTTTTTCAAATCCAAACTTTTCCTTTCATAGGTACTGAAGGGTACCTGAAAATCAACCAATTTATTTAAGAGCAGAGTCTACCAAAGATATGAGCTGTGTATTCCGAATCCCTCATCAAGTTATCTCTTTAAATAAGAAACACATTCCATGTTTCACTGAATCGAAAATACCACTGTTTGTAAGACCTGCTATTGTTTTATGTTCTGCCAAGAAATAATAAAGACTGCTGATTAAATTCTGTTATCGTGCAGTTTTATAACTTGAAATTTTTTATGCTTGTTGAAAGAATTCTTTTAAACTTATTTAAACATAGGTTTGGAGAAGGAAATGGCAACCCACTCCAGTGTTCTTGTCTGGAGAATCCTGTGGACAGAGGAGCCTTGTGGGCTGCTGTCCATAGGGTCGGACAGAGTCCGACACGACTGGAGTGACTTAGCATGCATGCATGCATTGGAGAAGGAAATGGCAACTCACTCCAGTATTCTTGCCTAGAGAATCCCAGGAACGGAGGAACCTGGCCGTCTATGGAGTTGCACAGAGTCAGACACAATTGAAGTGACTTAACAATAGCAGCAGCAAACATAGGTTTTCACCCTACATCATTCTTGTGTGTACATGAAAAGGAAAAATCTGAACGAAATAAATTGGCCACAGTGTTCTTAAAACTTTTCACACGCAGAGTTGGCTCTGGTAAGTTACTTCTTGAATTAGTGTTTTTTAAGAGTGCTCCTTTCCCCTCCTCACACACACACACAGAGTATCATCCTCACTGATGCAACATTTCTTTCAGAATTCTTCATTAGTATCTCTTAGATTTTCTTCCAAGCCCCTCACCTAATTTTGCTGTGCAGGGCCAGGCAATGACAGCCCCTTTACCAGCTGCTTCCTGGAGGATAGAAATGTTTAAGACCCATCCTGATTTCAGAGTTGTTAAAACGTGACAAAAGAGTAGAACAATTGAAACATAGTATTCATAACGGGGTATTGCAGTGTACCATGAATTATAACAGGAAGTGCCATGCTAATGTCAAGGGCAAAATTTCTGGTGCCATTTCGATTCAAGACAAAGCATTAGTAACATCATTTTAGTTGGTACAATCTTTCCAACATCCTGCTGCCAAGTCTGTGACTTCTTTCCCATATTCTGATAAGACTAACCTTAGTGATGATGTTGGGGCAATTATTTTTGAATAAAGCTCATGCGACCTAAATCCTCAGAAAGGCAAGTCATGCTCTACATACCTTGCTTTGCTTCACATAATAATATGTTCTGCACACCTTCCCATATAAGTGCCTATAATGAATTCATTCTTTGTAATATCTCAATAGCATCCCATTGTATGGATGAACCATAATTTGTTTTACTAGTCAGTGCCAGTGAACACCCGCTAACTTTTAGTCTTTCTATTGTGATAAACAATGCTACAGTGGGCATCACTGAAAACATAAGAAATCGTTAATAGAGATTACTTTTTTTTTTTAATTTTTGGCTCCACTGTTCAGTGTTCAGGATTTTAATTCCCTGATCAGGGATTGAAGGTGCGCCTCCTGCACTGGAAGTTGGAGTCTTAACCACTGGCCCTCCAGGGAAGTACCCAAGGTTGAATTCTTTTAATTAATTTATTTTTAACTCATTGATGATTGTTTTACAATACTTGATTTCTGTCATACATCAACATGAGTTAGCCACAGGTGTACATATGTCACCACCCTCTTGAACGTCCCTCCCACCTCCCACCCTTTCCCACTCCTCTAGGTTGTCACAGAGCTCCAGTCCAAGGTTGCCTTTTAAGAATGGGCCCACAGGTTTGGAATAAGAAGGAGACTTCTTTTTCATTGTATACCCTTTTGATTACTTCATTTTTACAATATGTTTTTTATTTTAAAATTAAAGAGTAAACATTAAAAAAAGGTTTCCCTGGTTTTGTTTAGCCAGATGGTTGACATTCTTGCCTTGGTTTTAGAATAAATGTTGGGTTTAGGTCTCCTCACTGATGCTTCTTCGACCTGGGAAGCCTCTGGTTCTCTGTCGCTTGTTTCTTGGACTTGTTGGACTTTCCCAAAAGACAACTGGTTTCTGCAAATCCAGCTGAATGATCTCTCCCAACCTCAAGTTGGAAAGAGGCACTCTTCCTTCAAGAGACCCCCAGACTACTTTTGCTACCAATACTGCCATTTTTCCTGCAATTCCAGACAGGAGAGGTACAACCTCTGGCCTCCACTCCCCTGTCTGGCTTCTGCTGTCTGGTTTGTGGAGGAGCTTGTACCCTTCCTTTCTCTTTTCAGTCTTGAAAATTAACCTCCACCATATCACAAATGACAGCATCATTTTTGCCCTGAAAGCTTTCGTCTATGGCCTCAATTTTTGGAAGTAATTGCCAGTCCTTAGCAAGGCCTGGAAATCTTGTGGTTTGATACCTTTGCTACCAACCAGTATGTATTAGGAAGTGGTTAAAGAGTCTGTTCTTCTGTAGCTATGGTGTATTTTAAAGCATTTTAGAAAATAAATGGCTCTATTAACAATTTCAAAATTCCATGATTTTGAAATGGGATCTAAACCTCCTATTCTTTAAATTTTCTTTTTGGTATTCCTGCCTTAGAGTACTTGACTTTGTTTCAGACCAGAAACACTGAACTTCCAGAGCAATGTATTATGATTTTTTTAAAATATATATTTCATAAATAAGGGGGTAAGAGACAAATCTTCCAATATAATATACATAGAAACTCTCTCCTCTCATTTCCAACCTTCCAGGATTTAGTGAATCACTTGCAAAGAATAGAGTATGAAAATGGGGAAACTTGGCAAACACCACCTTGTTTAAATGTTCAAGGTCGGCATCATCAGTGATGTCATGCAGACATCAGGTACCCTCTGATATGGTGTGATGAGAAGGGCGAATGACCTCAGTGGTATTCTTTCCAAAAAAAAGAGCCATAATTTCCATCTGATCATAACCTCAGTCTGGTCGTCATATATCAGAACAAACCCAAAGTGAGGAACATTCTACAAAATACCTAACTAGTATTTTTCAAAAATATCAAGGGCGTGAAAGACAGGGAAAGACTAAGGAACTATAACAGATTAGGAGACTAAGGAGACATGACAATGCAATGCAATGAGAAACCCAAAATTGGATTCCAGAACAGAAAGAAGACGTTAATGGACAACCTGGTGAAATCTGGGTAGAGTTAGACTATAGTTAACAGTAATGTCCCAAAGTTAGTTTCTCAATTTGACAAATGTACCTTAGTAATATGAGATAATATTAGGGGGCACCGAAAATAGCTGAGGGGTATACGGGACTCTCTGCACTCTCTTTGCAACTTTTCTATAAATCTGAAATTAATCCAAAATGTAAAATTTATATTAAAATTTTATATTTGCATTGTCTCTTTTCTATATTGTGAACCAGTGACATTAGGACTTTGTTTAGGCTGATTGCTTTTTATTCATAGCCTTCTGTGACATGATGAAGAATCTGCTCTTGTGGCTGCAACACAGAGTTATTTTTCCTTTCAGTGTTGTAGGGTAAGGGAGTTAGAGAAGGCGAAGTTTGGAAAAAGACCGGCACTTTACGAAACAGATCACCTTTAATGAGGCGAGAGGGGCAGCAGTCAGATTAGTGAGCTGCTGCACTAACCCAAGAAAAAAGTATATCTAGGCATATATGTGGAAATCTTAAGGGGGCCTGTTCTTCTCCAAGGTTGTTCAGAGGAGTTATCTCTTAAATGGCTGGGGCAAGGAATTCTGGAGATCAGCCAGTGGCTGGACCTGCTGGGAGCTGGGCAAATCATCCTTAATGTCCATTTTTTCCTTGGGTGAGAGAGTTGTTTGTTTTGCATAGAATGGTGGGGAGGAACCGGAGGGGAGTTTTAACTCAATGCTGTTTTGAGCCGTGTAGCTTTCCTTCAAGTGTGATAATCAGAAACACTGGTGAAAAGGTGACATCAACAGCCAGGGTAAGTGTGAAGGAGTGTGTGTTTCCTGGAAGACCACCGTATTTGGTCTTCCTGGCACCTAGGGTACCACCATCACTGCAGGTGCTGCTTTCTAAGGTGCTGTTGCAGGGGTGACTCTGAGATCTCCAGCTGCTGTCCACTTTCCCAGTGTAAGCATCCTCCTCAATGCATTCTTAGATTCCATCTTTAATAGCAGTGTCTTTTAGAACAATCATGCTAGTTGTTTGAACACTATTAAAATGATAAAGAAACTGTAAACCACAGAGAATCAATAACTTCTTTCAAAGAGTTTCAATCCACACAAGAGACAGGGAAACACAAACAAATATTCTCACTGGGCCAAACTTCCTGACCCAAAGGTTAAAGACCTGCCTCCATCTCTAGCTAAAGGGAGATTTTGCCTGGTTTCTGAGTATATGAGACTTTCCTTCTCTTCCCTTCATCCTGCAAAGAATGAAGGCGCTTGAATGAAAGAGTTGTTTCCTCTCTGAACTCATATGTTGAAGCCCCAACCCTTCATGTGACTGTACTGGAGATGGGGCCCTTCAGGAGGTGATTTTTGTTAGAGATCATAAGGGTGGAGCCCTGATCTGATAGAACTAGTGCTCTTATAAGAAGAGGAAGAGAACCAGAGCTCTCTCCACCATGACGACACAGTGAGAAGGCACCTGTCCGTAAGCCAGGAGGAGAAGCCTCACCAGAACCCAGCTCAGCCAGACCTTGGTCTGGAACTTCCCAAGCTCCACAGCCATGAGCAATACGTTTTGTTGGTCAAACCACCCAATCTGTGGTATTTTGTTATGGAAGCCTGAGAAGACTAGTATAGAGCTTTTTCACTATTATGCTTTTCTTCTTCTTCCCTGATAGCTGTAAGTAAAGAATCCACCTGTAATTCAGGAGACCCCAGTTCGACTCCTGGGTTGGGAAGATCCCTTGGAGAAGGGAAAGGCTTCCCACTCCAGTATTGTGGCCTGGAGAATTCCATGGACTGTTTAGTCCATGGGGTCACAAAGAGTCGGACACGACTGAGCGACTTTCACTTTCACTTTTGTTTTCACCGAAAGGGGAGGAATATTACAGGCAAAACTCAGAATAAGGTAGTTATAAACCAAGAGACTTCTAGAACTTTTTATACAACAGTGACTACTGAGGAAAGGACAAGGATGGTAGCGAGTACATCACCTTTCCTGGGCTCAACTCAAACTCCTGGGCACACGGCAAAGCTTAGCGGCAGGAGCACTATTTTATTCCTGCTGCTGCTGCTGCTCCTGTTACTACTGCTTCTGTTGCTGCTGCGACCCGTGCAGCTGCTCCCGCCGCTAGTAGTGTAGCGCTACTGCTATGACAGCAATAATAATCAAGACTTGTCTGTGGAATTTTCCCCACTTGTTTTTAAACCCTACTAATCTAGTGACCTGGTGTGTCTTCTTGGGGCCTTTAAAAGCATCTAAAAGTGAACTTGCACAATTTCCCCCTGCTTTCTCCTCCTGTAGAGGTCTCTGAAAGCTCTTGGCGGGGAACTGCATGAGGTAATGGATGCAAAAGTGTTTTGTAAAATACAAAACATTCCACTCATGCAAGCTATTATTGGAAGAAGCAGAAGGATGAATTTAAATCACAAGATCCCCTGAAAAATGTGTGCAAGGTGGCCCCGTTTAGATCGTCGTCCTCCCCGTGAATTTACAGACCATTTAGCAATTTCGCCAAGTGCTCACACCCGTTCCCTCGGTGACATCCTTGCCCTGCGCTGGGGAGAGCCGTCTCTCCCAAGTCTGGCCCGTTGGACAGCAGCAGTGCGTGCAGAGGAAGGGGCTTGGTTGCTAGGAGACCAGCAAAAGTGGGCAGCCAGCTCCCAAGCAGGTTAGAATTCGGCAAAGGATTTTAAAAGCCTATTTCCATCTGCTTCTGCTAGAATTGAAATTCTTTTCAGGGTCCAGCCACCAGTGATACAATCTGCTTACACCACTGGTATTGAGAGGCCCTTGAGAGGAAGTTATTTGGTCATATCTTGTGTCTCCCTCCCACAGTGCCTAGAAAGGCAGACAGTTTAAATAAAAGGGAGATGGAGGCTGGGGGTTGAGAAGGGGGGAGGCAAGAGTTGATGGAGTCTACAGCAGAAGCAGAGAAGTGACAGCAAGAATTAACCCAAGCGCATCTGATCACGACCCTTAGACCTGAAAGAGGAAATAATTGTGCTCAAGCTAAGTTAAATTACAGTGCACCTTCCATTGCTTCTAAGTACATGCAGGCCAGAGGCGATGTAGCATTGAAAGCGGTTTTCAAGGCCATGAGGGGTGTGGCAAGCAGGTCCTTTTTTATGGAGTTCATCTTCACAGAAACAGGCTGACATGTGCTTCTGGGCTAATTGGGTGAGGTTGACACTGTATTTAAGTTTTCTCTTTGAGAATTACGAAGAAAAGACTGTGATTTTCAAATAAGGGTTGTTTGTTTGGTTTGATTTTCCCGAAGCATCCAGCACACCCAAGAAATCAAGTGTTTTTCGAACCCTGGGAGCCTTCAACAAGATATAGGGGTGCTTACTACTGTCTAGAATAGAGTATTGAACTCAGGAGGAATCAGCTGGAAAAACGGTGGAATAATAAGTGCATTTAGAGTCACTTATGGGCTGAAGCTTCACCATCTTTGTGCCTTGTTACTGCTGGAGCATTGAGAGCAGAGTGGCAGTGCTGATTCATCAGCAAGAAAGAAGCTCCAGGTCGTGTGAGAATAAACCATCTCTGAAGAGGGTCCAGAGCCCTCCGCAGACATGTTTTATTCAGTTAAAGCGTAATGTCTAATGACAAAACACAAGAACAATTGCGGTATCTGCTGGGACATGCTGGCTTCCAGCCTACTTTTACAGGCAGTTGGAGTGGGGTAGAGGGACTCCAGCAGGGCATGGTAATTGGGTGAGAAAAGAAAGATTCAGGAAAATCAGCACATGCATAGGACAGTGCCTGTTTAATGGAGGTGAAGATGAGGGCAGATCTGAAACCTGCAAATAGTGTGCATCAAAAAAGACTGCAAACCCCTCACTGGCTAACAGTAGGAGGTGTGAGAAACACAAGGGTGATCAGATGTGGAAACTGCAGCAAGGTGGGGAGGTGAAATACCATGATACTATGCACATAAATGAGAAATAGCTGAATCTCATATTTGCTTCTACATCAAACTCACCCAATGAAAGGGCTAAGCACTAGACCAGTTCCCCCTAATGTCACCATTGTAAACAGTGGAAATGAGTACTGTGTGTATGGAGACTCTTTGGATGAGCAGGACGATCATGGGCTTTGGGGTCACACAGACCTAGGTTCATATCCAGTTCTGCCATCCACTAGTATGGAACCTCGGACAAGATATTTAAGCTTTTGTAAATTAATTTTTATTGAGGTATCGCTTCTTTACAATGTTGTGTGAGTTTCAACAGTACAGCAAAATGAATCAGCCATGCATACATATATCCCCTTCCTTTTGTACTCTCTACCCATTCAGGTCACCACAGCACATTAAATAGAGTTCCCTGTGTTGTACAGTATGTTCTCATTAGTTAGTCTGTTCTGTACATAGTTCTAATAGAGTATATGAGTCAATCCGAGATATTTAATCTTCTGAGTCTCAGTTTTCCCATCTTTGCCACAAGGGAGGAGCTGCCTTCCTCCAGTGCAACAGTTTTTGGTGAAAGCCCACTTGCACCTTTCTTATGATGCTCTGTGTTCCTACTGCAGGTTCAAACACCTGGGAGCAAGGGACTGACTGGGGATTGTGAGGGAAGGGGGAGGTCCCCTTGATCTGTAGCTTTCCTGAAATCACAGAGTTGGAGAGAGGGACATTTGTCCAAAAGGAAAGAGGTCTGGCAGACAAAAACATAGTCCAAACTTAAACAAGGTAAAAGGAATCTTTGAACACTATAGTTCGAAGACCAGGTGATACGATACTTCTTCAGAAGTTTATGGTAAAGTGCTGTTAGCTTCATAACTGCAAAGAAACATCACTTTAAGATTTGGATTGCTCTGAAAGCACTGGCCACATCTAACAGGAGATCCAGGGGTTTGTCAGTAGGCAGTTCTCCAGGTTTTCTCATAGACAGCCTAAAGACCCGAATGCCTTCATCACCCCTAGGTCCCAAAGGGCAAGCTTAATGCATTATGCTGGGCAGTGGAATCCACGGAGTCAAGTGTTTCTGGGAGATGCCTTCTCCCGTTTCCTCCATGAATGAACATGATTCTGCAGACCTGGTTGCTCCCCTCAAAGATTCAGCTTTGGGAACACTGGGTCCCTTTACCAGATGGATGAGTAAGAGCAGGTGTCAGCTCTCTGTAAATGCTGCATTTAGGCCTGGTGAACAGGTGGAACCTCAGCTCACTGTTGATTTTCCCATTCAAATACCACCAGAACTTTGCAGGACCGGTGGAGTTTAGGCCAGAAGGGACCCTGGGGCTGGGTCTGCAGTAAGGCTCTAATTGAAAACCAAAGAAGGGGGCAGTTCCTTGACTTTCTGGTCCCTGGGGGGCAGTCTGTATGTCCTGGGTCATCCTGGCATGAGGAGGAGAGAGGGGTAAGATGGCCCCCAAGAGGAAGGCATCTGTCTGCCCAGCTGTGGGTTACTGTGGCAGAGGTCCGGTTCTTTTCTGGCTCAAGCATCTCAACTTAGGCATGACCTAGCCACCTGGTCCATGGCTGGAGGTGCTTCTGGGAAGAGTCTCATTTGTTCCTCCACCTCCCCCTCTCCAGCATGGGCCTGACGAGCTCTTGCCGTGCCTAAGGGGGCAGACTGCCAACTAAACTATTTGTGCTTATGTGTCTAGCTGCTCGTGAGGATGACTCACTTCTTACCCTCCCTGCAGCAGGCAAAAACCCCAAAAGCCCCCTGTGATGGTTAATTATATATGTCAACTTGACTGGCCATGGAGTGCCCAGTTTAAACAGTATTTCTGAGTGTGTCTGTGAGGGTGTTTCTGGATGGGATTAGCCTTTGAATCAATAGACTCAGTAATAACCCTCTCCAATGTGGGTGGGCATCATCCAATTCATTGAATGAAAAGCAGTTGCCTCACTGCTTGAGCTGAGACAACTCATCTCATCTTCTCCTGCCTTTGGACTAGGATTTACATCATTGCCGCCCTTGGGTTTCAGGCCTTTTGACTTAGACTGTATCACACCACTCACGTTTCCAAAGATGACAAAGCATGGCACTTCTCAGCCTCCGTAATCTTATGTGCCAATTTCTTATTTTAGATGTGAGTATATATATTCTGTTCCTCTGGAGAACCCTGACTAATAGAGCCATTCTCTCAATTACCCTGAGAATTGCAAAGTATATAGAGTGGTAAATCTTTCAGCCATGTCAGAAGCTTCAGCACTATGTTCCCCCAAAGCCAAAACCTTGACCCTGACCTACCAAGTCCATCACACCTTCGAGTCCAAGGTATCATGTGCAGGTTTGTATCCACATCCTAGAAGGACCAGAAGGGGCTGCCTCAGGGGAGCAGACTGGTGGAGAAGTACTGGAGGCCAAGTCAGGTGTGACCCGGAAAGCAAGACGAGAGAGATCTGAAAGCAACAGTGAGGAAGTTGTACCGAGGTTAGAAGCCAAGAGAGCTAAGTGATTTGTCAGATGCGTTAGTGGAAGATGAATCCAGGATTAGTAACCAAGAAACTACAGAGAGCTGCATTTTGCCAGAGGAGGGCTGTGTGTGTAGAAGAGTCAAACCAGATTCGGAAACTGGCTTCAGGCTGGAGAGGGCCTAGGTGAGGTTGGGTGGGGAGGACATAGTCCTGGGTTTCGGATCCCGGAGGCTGAGACCTGGGCTGGTTAGGAGGGAGGGAGGAAGCACCTGATTTGCTGCCAGCAGCTGGCAGCCTCATGGATTCTTGGCCTGTGCCACCGGAGTCTGAGAACACCTGTCACGCCTGAAGTTCCCTTTCAAGGAAAGTGGCCCAAACCGGTTCTTTCCTGTGGCAGTTGCTATTGCTTATGCCGTTTTGAGTGAAACCAGTTCATTACCCTCACTGTAACTGGCTTCACCAGACACTGATGCCAAGCCAAAGGCACCCTCCCATGAGCTGGACACGGTCGCTGCCTCCAGTGTAGTGTGGCATAAAGTCTGTCCAGAGAGGGCACCTCATATGGGAAGGTGCAAACCCACCTGTTGGAGGCTGTGTTCCTTCTCCAAATCTGTATGTTGAAGCCTTAACCCCAGGACCTTAGAATGTGGCTACATTTGGAGACAGATCCTTTAAAGAGGTGATTACATTAAAATGAGGCCATGGAACTTCCCTGGTGGTCCAGTGGCTAATTTTCTGCACTCCCAGTGCAGGGGCCTGGGTCAGGGAACCAAACCCCACATGCCACAACTAAAAAAAGATTGCACGTGCGGCAACTAAGACCTAGTGCAGCTAAATAAACCTTTTTTTTTTTTAAATAATGAGGGAAGAAAATGAGGTCATTAGAGTGGGCCTTAATCCAACCCGACTCGTGTTCTTCTAGGGAGAGAAAATTTGGATACACACAGACGGACACCATGGGCGTGCACAGAAGAGGAAAGACCAGGTGAGGACAGCAAAAGGCAGCTGTCTGCAAGCCAAGAAGAGAGGCTTCCGAAGAAACCAGACCTGCTGACACCTCCATCTTCATCTTCCAGCCTCCAGAATGCTGTGGAAACACATCGCTGCTGTGAAAGCCATCCAGTCTGTGGTAACTTGTTATGGCAGCCCTTACAGGTTCATAAAAATACCCAATTCAGTTCTCCCTTTGGGAGAGACTAAGAGCAAGGTATGGACCAGTCAGCGTGCAATTGAGAGCGCTGGAGTAGAGACAATCCAGCTGAGAAAACACTTATGATCCCATATTCTTAACTCTGCTGGCAGTCAATCCTCACCCACAAGGATCTTTTGCTTGAAACATTATGGAGCCCAGTTAACGCACAGGAAGCTGTTGAAGGGCAGGACCAAGAATGCAGGTGATGGGCTTAGTGTGAGCACCGAGGCTGGGCGGGGCTGGGTTGTGCAGAGTTGGGTGGGGCCAGAAAGAAGCTCACAAAGTCCGGGGCCATGACCTGGAACAGGAAGTACTCTAGAAAAGAAAAGCAAGAGAAGGTGAAAGACTGAAAATGCGTGTTCCTGTTTATAAGAAACAGTAGTTGTGAATGAGGCTCTAACTAGACTTACATACTGATGCTGCTGCTGCTGCTGCTGCTTAGCGGCTTCAGTTGTGTCCAACTCTGTGTGACGCTATGGGCTGCAGCCTGCCAGGCTCCTCTGTCCATGGGATTCTTTAGGAAAGATTTCCAGAGTGGATTGCCATGCCCTCCTCCAGGGGATCTTCCTGACCCAGGAATTGCATTCAGGTCTCCTGCATTGCAGGCAGATACTTTATACTGAGCCACCAGGAAAGCCCAGGATTACAGACTGAGTAAGCAATTATGTCCTAAATTAGCTCTGAGCCAGCATCAGGGTCCAGAGAGAGTGGATGTTAGAATCTTGGGGCCCTGGGAGAGTTGCTGGGGCTGGAAATTCTGTATCCCATGGAAGCGGATCACTCCTGGTATGGACAGGACTTTCCTTGGTGTGGTTGTAGATTTTGACTCCTGAGGCTGAATGGAACCTATTTCCTTCCCTTGTCTTCTCACAGAATAAAAAAGAAATTTCTTGGACTTCCCCAGTGGTCCAGTGGTTAAAAATCCTCCTGCCAATGCAGGGAACACAGGTTTGGTCTCTGGCCCGGGAAGATCCCAAGTGCCACGGGGCAACTAAGTCCGTGTGCCACAACTACTGAGCCCTTGCACACAAGAGAAGCCACTGCAATGAGAAGCCTGAGTACAGCAAGGAAGAGCAGCCCCTGCTCAGAGCATCTAGAGAACGCCCTTGTGCAGCTGTGAAAATCCAACACAAAAAATAAATCAATGAAAAAATTTAAAAATGAAATTTCTTTTAATAATTGACTCCTAATACAGTTAAGCCAGCTCTTGTGCACACTTATTTTTCCTTCTTTCTTACAATATTGTTTATAAACATATTTTAAAACTGTGTGGGGACACAGTAGTATTTTGTTACTCTGCAAAACTGGATTTTTCTGGAGAGATGGGAATCCAGGGAAAGGGAGATAAACTCCAGTTGCCCTTTCAAATGAATTCTGGCAACTGTGTAAAGAAGTTTAAGAGCAGGCTGAGCATGGTGGACGGTCAGGCAGGGTGCAGAAAAGGCTGCTGCTTCCTGTAGGCACCCATGCGTGGTCTACAGTTGTGCTTTATCTGGTTTGTTTTGCCTTGATTTTCTTGCTTTGCTCCACGAGAGGAGGGACCAGTGTGAGAAAAGGCAGAAGGTGCAGGGAAGGGCACGCCGGACCGGACACGTAGAATCAAGACCATCTCCCCTGCTTGCCATGTAGCTTGTCCTTCCCCTTCTCTCATTCCTTGAGGGGTGTGCTGGGGCTCAGGGGTGGGGAGCAGTAAAAGAGTGGAGCTGGTTTGGGGACTTCCCTGGTGGTTCATTGGCTAAGACTCCACACTCCCAATGCCAGGGGCTGGGGGTTCCATCCCTGGCCCGTGAGCTAGATCCCACATGCTGCAACTAAGAGTTCACATGTCTAGATTACCATATGCAAAATAGATAGCCAGTGGGAAATTGCTGTATGATGCAGGGAGCTCAAGCTGGTGCCCTGTGACTACCTAGAGGGATGGGATGGGGTGGGAGGGAGAGGTTCAAGAGGGAGGAGACATATGTATACCTATGGCTGATTCACGTTGATGTGTGGCAGAAACCAACACAATTTTGTAAATCAACTATTCTCCAATTAGAAATAAATTTAAAAGAAAAGAGAGTCCACATGTCACAACTAAAGATGCCCATGTGCAGCAAAGACGATCCCAAGCGCTGCAACAAAGACCCAGTGTAGCTAAATAATGTTTTTAAAAAGTGAAGCTGGTTTGTAATAGACTACAAGAATCTTTGGGGCCCCAGAAGAGCACAGAAATCCTGCCAATAGCTAAATTTACTTTTGTTCTGCCCTTCCAGAAAAACAGCAATCCTATAGACCAGTGGCATCA
The DNA here is from genome assembly GCA_007570785.1 of Antilocapra americana. Lineage (NCBI taxonomy): Eukaryota > Metazoa > Chordata > Mammalia > Artiodactyla > Antilocapridae > Antilocapra > Antilocapra americana. The sequence continues at coordinate 2,974,019 of ML661891.1, read as the reverse complement.
AGTAGGCAACAGGTCTTACCCAAGTTGGGCCATGGTGGGCCAGCACTGGAGGACCCTTCAGGGCATGGAGAGAAGGAACCTAGAGGGAACAGAGTCCTCTGCGGGCTCGAGGGGTGTGTGACATCGAATTTCTTGATAAATTTCCTAAGATCATCTCCCTAGGGCCTTCCCTGGGGAGGAACACAGATATGATCCTCCTTGTTCGTGGCAATTCCCAAAGGGTTATTTGTAGGAAGAAAACAATTTTAGATATGGAAATAGGCTTCATAGCAGAATAGAGATATACAATAAGGAAGCATTAACTCTCAATTTGGATTAATCTAGTCATATCCCCTGCTTACAGATACATAGGTAGGTGGACAGGATGATCTCCTGAGAATTCTCTCAGATCTGTGATATTGTATTTCCTCTGGGTTGGGTAATATTCCAGTTGTACTAGAATTTATGACAAAAGAAATGAGTGACAAGTACCTTTTTATTATGTGTTATGCATAAACACCCACATTATGTATGCAGGCTGTATCATAAATCTGCTTGCCTACACATTTATTTCACACTCCAGTACAACACTGTGACCATGCATTTTGAAAACTACCTAAATAAAGATAGTTTTTGAGGCTTGCATGTATTTCTGTTTAGCCATGGAAGCATGACCTCTTTGAAAACACCCATTCCTTTGGCAGCGACTCATTTGAGGGGCTCCCAAAGGGCTGCACATGTGTCACAGGGGTATGTGGAAGGCTGAGCGTGGGGCTGTTTAAATCAGAGTTTGTTGGAGGAGCGTTGGAAAGCTGCAATGCCCTGGGAGCAGCATCAAAATCCAAAAGGCAGCCGGGAACACATCACACTTGGGCATCAGAAGCCAGGTGACTCAGAGCCCATCTGCCCAAATGCTGTCACAGCTGCGCTGTCTCCTGTAGAAGAAGCAGATTTCATGTCTGAGGGACCTGGCTGAAAGTACCCTGTCCATTTGTCCTGAATTTCCAAAGAGCATATAAAACACACAGGAAACTAGAAAGAGGTGGTGGGCACAGAAATTGGCAAGCTTTCGAAAACAGCAAAACAGAAGGCCTTGTGTAAAGGAAGGCAGTGGAAGAAATCCGCTACAAAGAAATAAGGAGTTAGGTGAACGAGTCAGGTGTAAGGACTTCCTTGGTGGCCCAGTGGCTGAGACTTTGCATTCCCAATGCAGGGGAACAGATTCAGTCACTGGTCAGGGATCTAGAACCCATATGCCACTATTAAAGATTCCATACGCCATCACAAAGATTGAAGATCCCATCACAAAGACTGAAGATCCCAACTAAGATCCAGTGCAGCTAAATAAATAAACAAGCAAACAAAAAAAGAGTCAGGTGTGTACAAATCCGTAGGGCGGAGAAGAAACACAAAGTGATTCCAGGCAGGATGATAGAGTACCAAGGGCCCTAGAATTGTAGCAAAGGAGCTTATCTTCTATTCACCAGTCTCTGGATCTTTCATCTTGGGAAAGTTGTTTGATCTCTTCTCATCACCATCTCTTTGGCTGTAAAAAAGAAGAGAGGGAAAGGGAAAAAGCTACCAACCCTGAGCAGTTGCCATGAGCAAACACTTTACATACACACCTCACTTAAGGTCAACCTCACGTGGGACATATGATTATTTCCATTTTACAGATGAGGACTTGGTGCCTTAAAGGAAAAGGTAACCTTACCAAGGAAGCTTATACAGATTAAATGATCTCCCTGAGTTCCCATGGCTAGTATGTTGCTCCTGAGAATTTGAACCCTGATTACCCAGCCAAGCTCTGGGCTCTCACCCCTGTAAAACAACCCCCTCTCCTTATATCACAAAAACACAGGATTTAAAGAGCATGGTGTATGTGAAGGCTTTTTGACAATTGTGAAAACCTCAACAGATGTAAGGAATTCTTATTATTTAAAGTCAAATCTCTCCAGACAAGCCCACAGTGAGATAGTGGAAAAATGTGGTTCAAAGAAATACTCTCACTTGCCAAGTCAATGACACTCCTTCCCAGATCACCAACAGTAATAAAGTGAGTTAATGACTGAATAAAGCTTTTAATGGTGGGTTGGGCTAGATGACCTCTAAGGTCCTGCCAAGTCAGTATTTCTGAGAATCAGGAATTTTATCAAAGCAGTATGCATGGAGCTCTGTGCTGAATCTGACCTCCGAGAAAACTGAGAAGTCAGCAAAATGTTTCCCTTTTTGTCTCTATTTTCATTTCTTTGTTCTTTCCCCTCACTTTCAAGCCTCTTGCCAGGCAGTCATCACTCTCAAGGCTATCTGTAGGTTTGCTGTGCCACAGAGGAAAGGGATTTGATAAATGAATTCAGACAGAGGCAGGGAAAGGTCACATTTGACTCTTTGCTCCTGCACTGAGGGCTGTGTGATCTGGCAGTTTGTCATTTAACCTGCCTGGACCCCAGATTCCTCATCAGTAAGCTGAGAAAACCTATTTTTAGGGATTGTTGTAGGAATTAACCAATGTGACATGTGAAGTACCTGGAACGCAGCTTGAACCCTTTCAGTGTTAGTCCCCTTCAGTCTTCAAGATGTAGTGACTATTAGCAGAGTGTGATAACCTCCTCCAAGAGGTGTCTGCATATTTAAAAAAATGATACCTAGAGGAGGCAATTCAGCACAGTCCCAAGTGGATTTTTTTTTTTCCTGCAGCGAGACATCTGGGTAGAAGAGATAAGTTGGGGTAGAGAGAGGGGAGTATGGGTAGATGGGACTTCCCTGCTTTCTTCCAGTTGATTCCATAACACACGCCATTTTGCAGCCTTGTACTTGTAATGCAAACCTACCTGCAACAATATGAGAATAATTCCTTATTTGATTTGATTATATTTCAATAACCAAAACTACTTTTTCTTATACTAGAGATGTTTAAAGAATGGTTGTTACATGAGGACAATCAGGTAAACCTGAAAAAAAGTTGGTCATTTACATAAAGAAATTCTTCCCATGGGGGACTTCTTTGGTGGTCCAGTGGTTAAGAATTCTGCTTTCCAATGAAGGGGACGCAGGTTCAATCTCTGGTCAGAGAACTAAGATCCTACATGCCATGGGGCAGCAAAGCCTGTGAGCCACAACGACTGGGCCCACACACCTCAAGTAGAGCGCCAACTTGCTGCAAACTACAGACTACAGACCAAACTATTAATGCATACTACAGACCCCATGTGCTCTGGAGCCCATTTGCAGCTAAGACCCGATTCAGCGAAAAATAAATAAATAAATATTAAAAAGAAATCCTTCTAGGGATGCAGAAGTTTTTGATCCAGCCAGGGACCATCCATGCTTTACACAAATTATTGAAGTGTTTAACAAACACTTGATCTGGGCAGAAGAGAAGTCTGGAGATGCATACTTCTCAGCCCTTCCCTCCAGGAGGGTCGCACGCACAAAGAAATTTACAGTCTGACTGTGGAAGCCTGGATTTCTTTGGATTTGAGTCATCTTTTATGTCCTCTATTTACTTTTAGTAAGCTAGTGCTGTTAAAGAAACTGAGATTTTCTTCTCACAGCTGTAGAGTGCAGGGATTCGCTTGTATTTTGTTTGCTGCAGTATTTCCGGTGCCTGTAACAGGGCCAGGCAATAAACATTTGTGAAACAAATGAATTGTGAAGATGATACTTACAAGAAGCCATTCCTCAAATCCACAATAGAGTTGAATTTTCGCAGCCGGTTGGTTAACACATTCTTAGAAATATAGTCGATGTGGCAGGATTTCTTTGCTTTTTTTCCCTAGGCTCAGGGATACTTTATTGTTATGGCTGAGAACCTATATCTGTGACACAGAGCCTTCTATTACAGCCAGAGCCTTTTTGCTAATATACAATAAATAATTTCTTGGAAGCATCTGCCCTTTATGGGTAATTGGAGAAATGTTTACTTTGGTGATAGGATGAGAAAGATGTGACCTTTCAACTTTTATTCAACTGGTAGGTGAGGGAAAAAAAGGGAAAAATTGTAAACTGGAGGAGATAATATTCTGGCAAGCTTTCAGAAAAATGAAACACCAGTCCAGTTTAATATAGTCCCAAAGCTTTCTGGTCTCAGCTCTTTTTGGCAAAATGCTCCTTAGCTCAAAGGAGAGGAAATTATTAAAAGAATTCATGAGGTTCTCTTAGATATCAAATAGCACTTTAAAAATACATCATTAAATGAAAAGGAATGAAAATGGTGATTAAATATCCTTTGAAATCCATCTGTATTTTAAAGATTAGGAGACAAATTCCAGGGAGACCACATTGTGTATTCTGTTGAAAACCAAACATTTGATAACAATTCCACAGAAAATAATTCTAAATAGTTGATAGTTGATCGAACACATACTTTTGTTATCTGTATATCTTCCTAACATACATGGTTTGTTTTGAGAAATGACTGAGCAAGTTACTGTACCTTTTTTTAGAAGTATATTTTTAAATTAAAAAAAAGAGAAGAGGTTTGCCATTCAACAATAATAATTTAGGCTTCTAGATTTTTTCCCTACAAAAGTGCAAAACCTGCATTTGGAGGAGAACTTGGAGGAAAGAAGGAATGATGTAGAAGTTGATTTAAATAATTTATTTGCCTATTTCAAATGTTTGTATTTATCATTTGGTAGCATTATATATATGTATATACATATAACATTTTAGAAATATTTCTTTCATCTCATAAGTATTCAGAAATATGTGTTTTCTTTTTTAAAAATTTTTTGGTTTTAACTAGACAGGAAGTGAAAATACCAGATTGTCTGGTTGAATACCAGACACCAGGCAAACCTATTATTACTTTGTGAGTTCATGTAGCTCTTTCCCTGGGAACTTTGATGTGTTTTGTGCCATCTTAGTGACTGGAGTGGGTGGTGGGAGATGCCCACCAAGCAGGTCCCCAGGTAGGGGGTCTTCCCACAGCTGTGGTAAGGCAAAGATAAAAGCGGGGAGCCTCCAGGCAGCAACAAACCTGACAGTGATGTGCAGAAAAAAGTGAAAAGTGGAAGTTACTCAGTCATGTCTGACTCTTTGCAACCCCATGGACTGTAGTCTGCCAGGCTCCTCAGTCCATGGAATTCTCCAGGCAAGGAAACTGGAGTGGGTTCCCTTCTCCAGGGAATCTTCCCAACCCAGGGATCAAACCCAGGTCCCCCACATTGCAGGCAGATTTGCCACCAGGGAAGACCTTGACATGCAGAGGCAAGGCTCTAATTCTGAGGGTCAGTGTTCCAAAGGCAGAGCCAGGCCCAGACGGAAGGCTGTCAAAACCAGCAAGGTGGTCACAAGTGTTAAACTCAATGGACAAGGGACAGAGCACAGACCGGGAAGAATTCCAGAGCTGCATTGGGTCAGTCATCTCCAACTTATGGTCAGTCTCTGTGGCTACGAGTATCCTGATCCTCAAAGTGAAAAGTGTTAGTGGGGGAATGAACATATTTGTAAATTATCTGTATGCTATATCAGGGTCTCATTTGAGGGCAGGGATTTGGTATCACCTAGTTCACCTCTCTCAGCAAGTGGTCCAGGCAGGATGGAAGCAGTGGGGTGTCTCCCCTAAAGAGGTAGCAGTGCATGGGTCCTTGTTCTAGGGAGATGGGTGGCCCTGGTTGAGAAAGGATATACAAAACAGGTCAGCAAAGCAAGGAAGGGCTAAGATGAGTCTTGGTTGCCAAGGGGCAGAGACCAAAGGAGGTCAAAGAGACAGGAGACAACAGTGGAGAGTAACGGGTTAAATAAGCAAAGTAGGAAGTAGCCTCAGTGGAATTTGGAGACCGGGTTGGAGCCGGTACAAGGAGGTGAAAAAAATTATATTAACAAGATTATTTCTTGGGAAGACTGTTGGCGTTGTTCAATGTCTCTTGGAGTGAAGGTGAAACCCCCCAGAGGGTAACTTTACATAATAATAAATGGTTACTAACTTGCCTTCTAAAGTGAGTGAAAGGTCCAATAACTGCAAAGCTTTTACTGAGAACGATGCAAATCTAGGGACAGAGCTGAATTTAGAGCTGAATGGATGAAGGGAGTACAGAGAAACACAATGCACACACAAATGATGGTGTCTGAGGGGCATTTCTGGGTGGTATGAATGTTAACTCTATTGTCTAATTCCTTCTCTCTCCCTAGTGAGATCTTCAGCAAAGTCTGTATTAATTGCTGATTTTTTTTTGCAGATGAAACAGGGTGAGTGGTGGTGGGGGGCATAAGAGTCTGCCTTAGCTGTATTAAAGCAAGTGTAGTAGAAACAGAACTTACACAGGGAGACAGCTGCCAAAGCAGCAAGCCCTTTAAACCCTTTTCCTTGGATGAGATTGGAATAGAGTTTCTACCAAGTTTCTACTTGTCTAGGAGAGGGTCCAAATGTTCTCCTCTAGCATAAGGTGGAAAATGAGGTCTCACAACTTTTCTGGACTGTATTCATTCAGATAGATAAATAGATAGCTGAGGGCCATTGGAAATTTTGCAGCTTTTCCATGAGTGTGTTCAGGCTCCTCGTCTTGGTTCACTGGAGACATTTTTGGGTGTTGGTGAGCTGAATGTAGAGTTGAAAATGAGCTGAACATACCTGGAGAGGGACAACTAATACTGAAAAAGAAAGTGCACTGAGCGACTTCATTACTTCAAAAGGCTCACAGTAGACTCCTTCAGTTATCGGCTTGGGGAGTCCAAATATGTTGGTTTTTGCTGTAATGAGAGCATAATCCCTTCTGGAGAAAGTGAAAAACATGGTGAAAATAACTTCCAGACTGAGGTGGAGTAAGTAAAGCGCCAGTCCTTATTAAGATGTAGATGATCCAATGTTAGTGAAGTGGCTTTTTTGTGCCAATACGTTGTGTTTTAGCCATCAGGAAAAGAGCACATTTATCCCTCCCCCCCACCGCCTTCTCCTCAGTCCATGCAAAACAAATTGGAGTGAAACAACACCATCTGCTCATTTCACACTCTGAAGAAGCATGTCAACTCCTTCTCAAGGTTAGGAAGTCCAAACTCAAAAAGACACTCTTCAGTTATGCAGCAAAAAATGCTTCCTGAAAGCAGTAACTCCGTAAACTTAGAAGAGTCGAGTATTTCCTGAAACTTGACATTGCAAGGGCCAACCTTACAGGGCTTTCTTACAGGGCTTTAACAGAGGCTTTAACAGCAAAAAGTCCTGTTTCCCTAGCAAATTGCATTTCCATGATTCAGGGCCTCTGATTTAGATGAAAAGAATAACCCTAGATACTGCTAGTCTACATAATCCCCACAGTTCTTGAATCCCAGCACTGAGAGGAAAAGAATGAAACAGAAAATTAATTCTCACTCCATTGAAGAGTCCTATTTTGTTCAGATATTTTTCTTTGCTGTAGCAACCACCTTTTAAAAAAAAAAATCACTTAAAAAAATCCAAATCCCTAATTCAACTTCATTATTCAATTCAGAGATGATGCTTTGAATTAGAGAGAAAACGGCCATTTGATTCTAGCTCAGTTGACTTTACTCAGCTAAGCTCTGGGCTCAGAAGTAAAGATAAGGGAGGGTTCTTCCTGGTTCATAGGAACACCTCCAGAGATTAGAGGGAGGGCAGGCCTTTGGCTTTGGCAACAAATCTTAAGCCCCACACAGTTCTAACTGGTTGCCCATTAAATAATGCTGCTCCCAGGGGGATCCCTGGAATAGCGGCTGGACTTGTCTTGGAAGAGACACTTGCAATACAGAATCTAGGAAGAGTCAAGTCTCTTGCTACCTACAGTATACCTCATTGATATGTATGTTGGTAAGTTATGATCTCCTGGGAGAAACAAGATATTAATATAAGAGGATAAATTATGACATGCTAAGTGCCAAATGAGTCTACATTACATAAAATTTTACTTCTTTTTATTCATAAAGCTGTTGTACCAGAGTTTTGAGATTTGGTGAACAAGATCGCATTAACTTGAATTCATTCATCCATTCAGCCATCTGTCAGTGTGTCCATCTGCCCAACAAACACTACCCCAGTGCCTACTGTGCTAGCTTTCAGAATTAATGAGACAAACAAGGTGTGGTCCCTGCCTGGGTGGGAGAGCCAGACCTGCAAGTTATAATATGGCAAATAGTGTGATCACAGAAGGGTGCTCGAGACGGTAACTAAAAAGAAGGGAGCTGATGACTGTGTGATGGTGGGGTTGTAAGAATATGAGGTTTGGGGCAGGGAGAGCTTCCTTGAGGAGTAGAAATAAGAAAGAAGACTTGGAATTTACCAGGCATACACACTCTCACCAGAGGGCATAGCTTGAGCAAAGGCATGGAGGCATTAAAAACATGGGATAAGGACTTCCCTGGTGGTCCAGTGGTGAAGAATTCCCCTGCCATTGCAGGGCACATAGGTTCTATCCCTGGTCTGGAAAGATCCCACATGCTACAGGGCAACCAAGCCCATGTGCCGCAACTACTGAGTCTGCATTCTAGGGCCCATACTCTGCCACTGGAGAAGCCACCAAAATGAGAAGTCCCGGTACTGCAACTAGAGAGAGCCTGTGGGCAGCAACGAAGACCCAGTGCAGCCAAAAATAAATAAACAAATAGTAAAATTTAAAGATAATAAAGCTTCAGCCCTATTTCAGCCTTTTATTTCTAGACCAAGAAATGTCAATATTAGCCAACCCAGTGTTTTTAATATCTTGGATCTTATAGAAACTGATAATGTTGACAGAAGCTGGGTTGAATATGCTACTGAATCTGTTTGTGATCACTCAGCCAGCCCAAGGACTGAGGGAATTAGCAGTTCAACTTCACCTGTGACCTCAGCAGCCCCTAGCGTCTACCTGTATTGGAACCAGATGGAGTAAAAGCAAACAAGTTCCACTAGAGCCGAGGAGGAGGCTAAGTTTTGGCCTCCCGATTCCTGTTACACCTTCTTTCTCCTCTAATCCAGCCACACAACCTCTTGGAGCCTGTGCTTTAGGAGAATTACTCTCAAATGGGCAAATGATTCACAATGGCCAATCAAGGAAGCTGCGGATATTCAGGGCTGACTCCCTGGAAGAAAATCATGTTTCCTCATAAGATATCTTTCAGTATCAAAGTCAGAGGAAGAAAACGAAACCATGTAGTTCGTAGGTTATTGTCTACGTTGATGTGGTCCACGTTATGGCTCATAGTTGCTGAAGTATCTCTGGAATCTGGAACATGTAGCTACAAGGAATTTGGGTAATCTATGAAAATAAACCAGTGAGAGGTAAAGCGAGGCACACAAAAAGTCCAACTCTTTTGATTTCTGGCTTTAGTTATTCTACTTACTGTGGTTACCCTTTCTTTCTCTTAGAGCTTTGTGTTGGCGAAAAAGGATTGTGCAATAGTACTATTTAAAAATATATTTATTTATTTGGCAGCACCGGTCTTCGTTAAAGCCTGTGGGATCTTGAGTTGTGGCTTGTAAACTCTTGTTAAGGCATGTGGGATTCAGTTCCCTGACCAGGGATTGAACCCAGGCCCCCTATATTGCAAGCATCGCATCTTAGCCCCTAGACCAGGAAAGTCCAAATAATACTTTTAATTTGCTACTTGGTCTATGGCTAATCCATTTAAAGTAAAATCTCAGGATCTTTGAGGTTATTTTAGGGTTCTAAGCATTGAGGACAATATCAGCACATGGCAATTCTCAGAAAAAACATCTTCCTTCCTTGTGCCATCACACACTTCTGGGGATTTCTTTTACATTTTATCATGTGACATTATATTACAACATCTCCTTCTTGCTGTTAACTTTACAATCCAATTATTAAAGAAATCCTCTGATGTTTTCCCCTTAATGTTTGCTTCACTATGATTAAAAGAGCTAAACTGAACCTTTTGAAGATCTCTGTCAAGTTGACTGAAATAGTAAAAGTTTTTGCCTTCACTCCATTTTTGTTTTCAGAGCACCACATCTAGAACTGAGAAAGGAATGTAAGCTGTTGGTAACCTAATACTTCTTACTTGTCTTGGTGAAACTGCCAACACAGTAGCCAAACTACTGTAATAATTTCTAGAAGGCATTTGTGCCATTGACACTTGGCTTATTATGGACTACACCAGACCCCTCAAATCATTTCATAGGAGAGAACGTGGCTGTCAGATGATAAAAGCTCTCAGTTGTTACTGACTTGGGCTAGGTTTGCATTCTACTTACAATTTTCCACCTTGTATTTCCACTTGTGTTTGAATCAGGGCAAAGTTTCATTTAGACTGTTAAAATTCATTCCATATTTCTTTTAATAAATGCAAATCAAGGGCAGCCTTAGAAATGCCTAGTGGTCAATACATCAACCAAGTCAGAAGTGAATGTCATGCCTTCCGAAGGGTGCATTTTCTCAAGGAAGCACTATTCAGTTTATAGTAACAAACTATATTTGTTACCTCAATTAGTCTGATTTAGTGGTTTAGTCAGTAAGCTAGAGCCTCTGGCACTGAGTAAAGTGCTTTGATTTCTAAGCTGCTAGTAAGGGACTAAAACCCGTCCAAAACGATGATTTCATGTCCTGAAAGCACAGATCTTGACATCCTTGATGGCATAACTGTCAGGGAAACGTGGTAGGCTTTGATTACGTTTTCATCTAGTGTTTCATTTCAGTGCCTCTCAGTGTCACATGCCTGAAGAGTCTGACTTTGACCATCAATTCCCTGAGAATGTTGGGAGGTGACAGGGTGGATGTTCCTTTCAGAAAGTCAGTTCCCTGAAGTGATTCTTTTTCTTCCCTAACTACCTTTGGCTGGCAAAAGGTACAAGCTGACAGCCCTCAAGACGCCACCACAGGGCATGTTTTAGAAAGGGAACAGGTTATTCTCAAAGACCATCAGTCTGGTCTCTTTTCCCCTTAACTTCACTCAGAGGCCATGAAATTAATTGCTGCTCAGATATGGGCTCTGGAAAAGTGCTCACATTATGACCAGACCACCCACGACCTCAATCCAGTGGGAGAATTGATGGCATAAGACATCAGGAGAAAGGGACCAAGATAACCTAAACCAATGTACTGTATTCTTCCCTTTCTTAGGTTCCTGACGAACTGATCTGGCTAACAGAACATTAAAAATAATTATTTATCACCTTGAGAAATTAGAAAGCTATCTCACTTGCATTCTTTCCTCAACAGTAAATCTCAGTGGGCTACAAAGATATATATTATGTTAGCTAGGAAATTTTTGATTGCCAGTGACAGAAAACCAAATTAGCCTGAGCAAACACGAGAATTTTTTGGACCAAGACTGAAGCATTTCAAAAAACCCAAAGTATGGTTGAACCAGTCTATTGCAGAGATGCAGTTATAACTCAGAAACACCAGAAACTGAGGATTCAGATGACACTCAGGTGTTCTATTTACTGTTGCTGAAACCCTGTATGTCAGCTTCATTCTCCCTTGCCGGACACACGTTTTCTCCACATGCTGAAAAACATGGCCTTAGTTTTCGTTTTAGAATTTTAGGCTTTAAATCACCAGAAAGTGGACTCATTCTTTTAGGATTCAAATCAAAGAGTCCCTTTGATTTGGGACTCCATTTAAGTCAGGCATATGTACATAAACCAATCAATTAAGGCTAGGGCGTTAGGGTGCCATGACTGGACAGTCTCAGGTCAGGTGTCCATATCAAGCCCAACCAACTGTGGCCAGGAAATAGGATCACTCTGAACTAACATGGTAGCACCAAGTGCTTGGAAGAGAATGGGTGAGCGGCAAGTGCTCCCACAGGTGTTCACTACGCAAAGCTAAAGCAAGAAGGAAAACATTTAAATATGCTAGGAAAGCAAAGCAATCTTAGGAGCAAATAAACATAAAGAAAGTAAAATTCAAAGCCAAAACCATTCAGTAAAGAGACTAACGTTATTTTGATAAGAGGTGTATTTCAAAATAAAAACACAATAGGAATAAATCCTAAAATATCAAGTAATATGTTATCAAGAACATAGAGTAAAACCTATTAGAAATAGAAGAGAAAAGGAATTGTATATGTATAAAACTAAAGAGATTCCATCAAAAAGCTATTTAAATTGATAAAGAGTTCAATAAAATGGTAGGATTAGATAAATACAAAAAAATCAATAGACAGCCTGTGTGACAGCAATAATGTGTTAAAAATGTGATGAAAAAGGAAACATCATTCCTAATGGCATCAAAAATGCGAAAATGGTAGGGAGCAGACTGGGATGAATATTTGATCATTAGCATAAAATTTATTTAGAAGAATAAATCATAAAGAATGACAAAGAATATATATTAATGGTAAGCATAATGAGGGAGAATTAGCCCTGCCAAATATTAGAAGGTCTTAACTTGAATAATTAAAACACTGTGGTTTTAATACAAAATAGATAAATGAACTAGATAAATAACCTTGAAACAGATCCTGATGTACTTAAAATATTAATACCGTATATCATAAGTGTAATTGCACAAATCAATGTATGAGGACAATATATTCAGCAAAGGGCATTGGGACAAATGGTGGTTATGGAAAGAGAAAGTCACACACTACTAAAACTAAGTCAATTAAGGACTTTCGTGGTGGTCCAGTGGTTAAGAATCTTTTTGCCAATGCAGGGGACACAGGTTCGATCCCTGGTCCAGGAAGCTTTCACAGGCTGAGGAGCAACTAAACCCACATGCTACAACTACTGAGCCTGTATGTGCTTTACAACAAAAGAAGCAACCACAATGAGAAGCCCAAACACTGCGACTAGAGAGTAGCCCTCACTCACCGCAACTAGAGAAAGCCCTTATGCAGCAACTATGACCCAGTGCAGACAAAAGTTAATTAATTTTAAAAGAGTCAAACAAGAATTTGGAAATTTGCAGCAAATGTGATAAAAGTTAATTTTGTGCTCTTTAAAAACTCATTCAGATGAACAAGAAATACAAATAAGTAAAGATTATAAAATAGTGTCAAAACACAATGATCCCACCACAAAGCTGGGAGTACAGATTGCTATAACCCTTTGGAATGTAATTAAGAGTACATATGTATCAAGAACATGAAAAGTATTCACACTTCTTGACTCTGTAAATCTTTCACTGATAAATTATCCTGACAAAATAATTTTAAAAAGTAGAAAGTCCTGTGAACCAATCTACTCACTGCTGCATTATTTGTGTTAACTATACTCTATAAAATAATAGTCCTGTCATCTTCCAGCCCCCTTTCCCTGTTTTATTTTTGTGGCATTTATCATCATATGATGATTGCATATTGCCAGTCTTTCTCCACTAGAATGTAACGCCAGGAGAATTTGCCTACTTTGTTTCCTACTATATTTCTAGGCTCTAGAACCCTACCCAGCACACATTAGGAAGCTGACAAATATTTGTAGAATGAATGAACAAATCCAAATGTCCAACAGTTAGAAATGGTTTGCATAATCATGATTCACTTACTTAATATTGTGAAGCTATTATATACATTTTTAAGAATAGTATTTTATTACATGGGGAAGTATTTATGATGAAATAGAAAGTTTAAGAAACGATAAGTTTATGATGAAATAATAAGGATAGGGGACTTCCCCGCTGATCCAGTGGTTATGAGTGGTTACCACTTTGCTTCCACTGCTGGGGGTGTGGGTTTGATCCCTGTTGGGGAACTAAGATCCTGTATGCCTTATGGTGCAGCCAAAAATTAAAATTAAAAAAAAAAGCAGGATATATGTGTGTGTGTGTGTGTTCAGTTCAGTCGCTTAGTCATGTCCAATTCTTTGTGACCCCCATGGACTGCAGCACACCAGGCTTCCCTGTCCATCGCCAACTCTCAGAACTTGCTCAAACTCACGTCCATCAAGTTCATGATGCCATCCAACCATCACAGCCTCTGTCATCCCCTTCTCCTGCCCTCAATCTTTTCCAGCATCACTCTTTTTAAATGAGTCAGTTCTTCACATCAGGTGGCCAAAATATTGGAGCTTCAGCTTCAGCATCAGTCCTTCCAATGAATATTCAGGACTGATATCACTGAGGATTGACTGGTTTGATCTCCTTGCTGTCCAAGGGACTCTCAAGAGTCTTCTCCAACACAATTCAAAAGCGCTGTCCGTGTTCAGCTTTCTTTATAGTCCAACTCTCACACCCAGACATGACCACTGGAAAAACCATAGCTTTGACTAGATGGACCCTTGTTGGCAAAGTAATGTCTCTGCTTTTTAATATGCTGTTTAGGTTGGTCATAGCTTTTTTTCCAAAGAGCAAGCATCTTTTAATTTCATGGCTGCAGTCACCATCTGCAGTGATTCTGGAGCCCAAGAAAATAAAGTCTGTCACTGTTTCCATTGTTTCCCCTTCTATTTGCCATGAAGTGATGGGACCAGACGCCATGATCTTGGTGTTTTGAATGTTGAGCTTTAAGCCAGCTTTTTCATTCTCCTCTTTCACTTTCATCAAGAGACTATTCAGTTCCTCTTTGCTTTCTGACGAAGTGTGGTGTCATCTGCATATCTGAGGTTGATATTTCTCCCTGCAATCTTGATTCCAGCTGTGTTTCATCCAGCCTGGCATTTTGCATGACATACTCTGCATATAAGTTAAATAAGCAGGGTGACAATATACAGCTTTGATGTACTCCTTTCCCAATTTGGAACCAGCCTGTTGTTCCACGTCTGGTTCTAGCTGTTGCTTCTTGACCTGCATACAGATTTCTCAAGAGACAGGTCAGGTGGTCTGGTATTCCCATGTCTTGAAGAATTTTCCAGTTTGTTGTGATCCACACAGTCAAAGGCTTTGGCGTAGTCAGTAAAGCAGAAGTATATGTTTTTCTGGAACTCTCTTGCGTTTTCTATGATCCAATGGATGTTGGCAATTTGATCTCTGGTTCCTTTGCCATTTCTAAACCCAGCTTGAACATCTGGAAGTTCTTTGTTCACATACTGCTGAAGCCTGGCTTGGAGAATTTTGAGCATTACTTTGCTAGCATGTGAGATAAGGACATTTGTCTAAGGAATACATATTTGATGTTGATACAAAAAATTTTAAATTATGGAAGGGAATTTAGATATAAGTCAAGGGTTTTGCCTGGATGAGAAGAGCCAGAAAAGTAGGAGGCAAAGATGTGTGTGTGTAGGCTCACATCTTTGCTGGTGGCTCACCTAGGACAATTCACAGTCCCTAGGTGACTCTGAGTTTGGAAATCTCTGGGTTAAGTGACAGGAAGACTTTCCCTCCTAGGAGGGGCACCCTTGAACCTCGGGGGTAGAGAAACCTCTCTTATATTTGCCTTTGGGTCACTACCATTCCTGCAGTGTTGCCCCAGCTGCTGTAGTTCTTGGCTGTCCACCTGAGGGCATGTGTGAGGAATCTAGAGCCCTCACTGGAGGAGCCAAAGTACTGGCCCTCCTCTGGTCCTTGGGCCTCCATGTACTGACCCAAACACCAAAGGCTGTACCAGGCTGGGCTGGGCTCCTTACCCTTCACAGATGTCAATGTGATATATGGGCTTAGTGTCACCACTGAGTCAGAACCCCTCACCCAAATGTCATTGTCATGCAGGCCCATTTTAAAACATTCTGTACATCCTCCCCATGATGCAAGCTCTCAATGCTGACCCCTCTTCCCAACCATTTCCTCTGTTCCCCTGGAAGTCCCACTGGACAGGAAACAAATGTCTCCATTTCCCGGGTCTCTGCACATCCACTCCCTCTATCTCCTGCTTTCTTTGAAAGCTGGCTCTTTCCTGAGGCCACCTCTGTGGACCCCATCTGTTCAGATCTCAGGTGACCAGGAGGGTGTATTAATATTCACCTGGGCCCCCATTATCATTTCTCAACATTTTGCTTTTATTTTGGGGGCAAAAATGAAAAATCCCAAGCAAAACAAAAATTCTGTTCAATTTTGAGAAACATGGCATCCAGGCAACCTGTTTACTGTCTTTTTTCTTTTCTTTGTTGGTCATCTAATGATGGACATCTGAGTCACTTCTCAGATACCTTAAGTCTAAAGCGGCTTGCTCTACACTGCCTCTACCTGCTCCCCTGCTTCTCCCTCTCCACCTCCTTCAACACCTAGGAAGAGAGTGCATGGCAACCGGCGTGGCAGGAAAAGTCCAATACAAAAATAGCATTGCCGTTAATTCTTTCTATAGCAAAACCTGGAAAGAGGCAAGTCTCTTTTTGTTTCCCATTAGTAGTGAGGTTGTGGGGGCAGTAATAATGGGGTGGTAGTATAGTGGGGTGCCTTCTGTGTGGGAGGGCTGAGAAAAAGGGACCAAAACACAAGTGACCCTTACAAAGGACATGAGCTAATGGAATAAATAACCTTTTTGTGGTTGTCGAATCAGCTTCCTAGTGTTGGAGAACTGTCTGTGTCTGTGCCAGGGGAGGAGTTATAACTTGGAATAAGGAGCCTGATAATCTCGAGTCACTGCTTACTTCTGTTATCTAATTACATCACCACCTCTGGTAATCTCTTTTAGTTTTTGTCACTTCATATCCTTTGCGCTAAGCAGCTTGGGGTGTATATGCATGTGTGTGTGTGTGTGTGTGTGTGTTGTGTGAGATATGAAAGCTCAATGGTGGGAAACCAGACAGAGCTGAGTTCAGAGCAGTAAGAGGGAAACTCCCAACATTTCCAAAACACACAAGTAGTCCACACAAGGGACAGAACTGAAGACTACTACCTAAAAGTTTAATGGTTCCCTTAACTCTCCTGGAACAGTAAACTTCTAGTCTTGAGTACATAATCTTCTCTTTTGTGCTCCTGATCCCTTACTCATACATGGCATCTTTATTCTTTGGTTCTCTTGAGTGCTCCAATTCTTTGACACTCTCCTTTTATCTTAGTCATTTTGTCCATTCTGGATTTATTTCCTTCCCTATATAGACTAAATGATTTACCACCTCAATAAATTCACTTTTCAGAATCCTTGAGTTCCTTGTCCTTTTACTTCTTCACCTACACCTAGAAACTCTAGGCCAGTGGAACTATCTGCCATCTCTCTTCCTACCATGCATTGCCTGATGGAGAAGAATCACCAATGTGATTCTTCGTTACTAATTTCAGCTGAACCCCATCTATATAGCTCTTTCTCTTAAACCCTTCTGTGACTCAAACCTTTACTACTCTCCTTAAATACCCTACCACATCCCCTCTTTTCTTGTAGTGATGGCCATGTTGCCTATATCATGCAGAATATCAAGATGCTCTAGGGCAAATTTTGTATCCTCTCACAATCCTATTTGCCTATACCCATCAGCCTTGATGTTTCAGATGGTAAAGACTCCGCCTGCAATGCAGAAGACCCAGATTTGATCCCTGGGTCGGGAGGATCCACTGGAGAAGGGCATGGCAACCCACTCCAGTATTCCTGCCTGGAGAATTCCACGGACAGAGGAGCCTGGTGGGCTACAGTCCGTGGAGTCACAAAGGATCAGACATGACTGAGTGACTAATACACACATACATCTTTGCCTCCTTCTTTTCTGGCTCTTCTCATCCAGGCAAAACCCTTGACTTATATCTAAATTCCCTTCCCTAATTTAAAAATTTTTGTATCAACATCAAATATGTATTCCTTAGACAAATGATTATTAAACACCAGGTACCAGGATGGGCAACTGAGATACAACAACAAACAGAACACAGCTGAAATGCCTACTGAATTGTTTGGCACCTGTTCTCTATGAATTGCCCATTTCCCCTATATTTATTTGGTTACAGTGGGAGCTGTCATATTATTCCCTGGATGGTCTGGAGTGGGCATCTAAATCGAGGTTGGCAATCAGTCCTTTCACTGGGAAATTGGTAACTGGGACTGACAGAGTCACAAGGAAACAGAGTAACTAGGAAGCTGGTAGGAGGGGCCATTTTCTGTGATATGGACCAAGACACACAGAGAGCCATTCTGCAACAAGAGTGAAGCTGAGGCGGATTCAGAGAAATGTACAGAGACAAAAGAGGGTTTTTTTGAATTCTGTGAGGTGCTCTAGCTTCTGGTTCTATTCCTGAGGTCAGGTTTCATCTTTGTTCTAAGACTCCAGGGTTCTTCCATTAAAATTTCTTTCTGCCTATGATAGTATTTTGTTTTAGGTTTTTGTTACTTGCAATCAAAAAGCAAGATTCTGTCATTCATACTGGAAAGCTGGACTGCCTTGTTTCGCGAGTGCTATCTGTGTTGGAACCCATTCATGTGTCTTTTGAGGATAAAATTTTAGAGGATTGTTGGGCAGCAAATGTCAGAATACGGCCTCTAACTTTCAGTCTTCATTAAGGTGTCACAAGAATGGAACATGTTCAAATACAGCTGAAAGTTGCCTGGAAACCACAAGGCCAGGGTGTAACTCTGTTCTGTGAAGTCCTTTTCGCCTGTTGCCAGTTGCCTCAGACTACTGAGGTCAGATAATCATGGGCTTTACTGAATTACAGCTGCCAAATTATCTACTACGCTGTTTCTACAGCTATCAGTTATCCCCTTTCTCTCTTGAATCTTCAACACGTCCCTCTATATTTGCTCCTCTTATCAGCATTTAAGTCCACTCCCCTCTCAACAAAATCCGTTCGAGATTTCCCAACTCTTTCTTCCTTTTTCTTCTTCCTTGAAAAAGCTGTTCATACTCAGTGACAAGCCTTAGCCATCAGGTGGCCTTACTCTCTGCTATAAATGCACTTACTAAGGTTGTAATGACCACCTTATCACCAGATTCAACGGATGTTTTTCAGGTCTTACCTTACTTGACCTTTCAGGAGCACATGACACTACTGATCACTCATGTAGTCCTGAAACACTTTCTTTCCTTGGCTTCTGCGGTACCATATGCCTCTGATTTTCTTTCACACGTCTGCTTGTTTCTTTGCAAGTTCCTCTTTCTATTCTATACTTTAACCATATTGGTGTTCCTTGGCTTTTCACCTAGTCCTCAACCTTCCTTCCTGTCCTCAACTTTCCTGGGACAATTGAAATGCTTTCTTGGCATTACCACATATACTCAAGTATAAGACAAACACCCTCCCTCTTTCAGCATACAATAATCTCTCAGAAAAGAGGGAGTCACTTTATATTCTGACCCTTAAAATGTCCTTGAGCAACAAAATGCTCTTTGGGGGAATACACATTAGTACACAATGATCTCATTCAATTTTCATCTAGAAGCCACCTGACAGAATTGGTAAGAAAGGAAACATGGAAATTTAACACAGATTTAGAAATTACTTCTAAAAAATTCTTTCATGTTTGCAAACATTGGATGTCCTTGTAAACAAGTCTTTGAAAGATGATATAGAAGAGGATATGATAGTGAATATGATTACTGGATGAATGATATAATGTGATTAGATACAGTGGCCTGAAATAAAATTCCCAGTGACAGTATCATCTATAGGGTCAAAAACCTAGGTAGAGGGGAAATGAGTGTCTTTTAAAACTATGTCAGAGGGACTTCCCTGGTGGCACAGTGGGTAAGAATCTGCCTGCCAATGCAGGGGACATGGGTTCCATCCCTAGTCTGGGAAGATTCCACATGCCATGGAGCAACTAAGCTGATGCACCACAACTCCTAAGCCTGTGCTCTAGAGCCTGGGAGCTGCAACTACTGAAGCCCATGCACCCTAGCACCCATGTTCTGCAAGAAGAGAAGTCACCACAATGAGAAGCCCATGCATTGCAACGAAGAGTAGCCCTCACTAGCTGCAACTAGAGAAAGCCCAGGCAAAGCAATGAAGACCCAGCGCAGCCAAAAAAATTGAATGAATAATTTAAAAAATCTGCCTGCACCTGAAAAAAAAGTACTTTTTTTTTTTAAAAGCTATATCAGAGATTCAAAATGTGACCTTGGTGATCATAAATCACTATCAGGAGTTTCAATAAAGTTATTTTTAAAATTACATTTTATAAAAATAAAATACATTTTATTTTTAAAATTACATTTTACTTTAAATATGTAATTTAAAGTAAGTATAATTTGATTAATACAATGAGCATTATAAGTGGATTCTTGATTATTTCACCCTGTATCTCTAAAACTTTATACATTCAAGTTGACCACAATTTTATTAAGTGGATGGATTTTAATTGGGAAAATGGGGCCTCACCCTGTATTTAGAGGCACCTTACATTTGGGTATATATGGTTTTCCTGATGACTCACCTCTCTCTGGCCCAGGTCTCCCTGAGAAACTCTAGAAGTAAATAATAAACAGTTTGCTGTTTTACTCCAATGTCACATAGATACTTTAAATTAAACTTGTCCAAAGTTAAACTCACTGTCTCCCATTACTCCTCTTCCTTGATCCCTTTTCAGTGAATGTCACCACCTTCATTCAGTGGCCCAAGCTGAAATCTGTCATCCATGTCTCCTCTCCCCCACACACCCCTGTGGTTTCTGTCTCTTAAATCTCTCTCTTATCTGTTGCTTCTCTTAATTCCCTCTGCTTTACTCCAGGCCACTGGCATTTCCTTCCCAGACTACTGTTAACAAAAATCTGAACTGGTTTTCTTGGTCTTGTCTCTTTTTAACCTGCACTCCACGAAGCAGCCTGAGTAATCCTTCTAAAATGCAAATTCGATGTCAATTCCCACTGCAGGGGTAGTCAAGTCCTCCCCTTCTTCTTCTTCTATATTCCGCTCAGTTTAGAGACTCACGCTGCTCCTCTAATTCTTCATCCCTCCTCCCCTCTCCTCCCCGCCCCCACACACAATTTAGTCAGATTAGATGCACTTACTATGTTTTCCCACACTCCTTATCTTTCCTTACCATAACACTCTTCACACTTCTTTGTTATAATTGTTTATCTTTCCTGCTAGTCTGGGAACCTTGTCTATCTGGCTCACCGTTGCATTCTCCTAACACCTGGAAGAACCTGAGAGATAGGCATTATAGACATTAAAATGAAAGGACCAATAATTTTATTATTCCAGGACATCTGGCAAATAAAAAGTCCTCAATATTTGCTGAATTCATAGTCTGGTGTTGAACTAAAGATATGTGATTAACTAAAGAAATGTGTAAGAAGCAAAATTAATACTATGAAGGCTTTGTCCTTAAGGAGCACATATTCTTCTGAACTGAGTTTAAGCTTTTGGAAGAGAAAGGAAGAAATAGAAAAGTCTTAACTAGTAGAGTGTAAAGTGTAAATGTAAAAATGTCAACATCTACGCAGAAGGAAAACCATGTTCTTAAGAGATGGGTAACTCCTAGTTAAAAAGTGCTGTGACTAGGAAATGTTCTATACTGGGACCCACTTGTCAGGGAGCTAGCTTTCCTCCCTACCTTGGATACTGGTTTTCAGCCAGGGAATCAGCTGCAGCACCTAATTACTGCCAACAATTAAACTATATTGCCTCTGAACTATATTGCCTCTCTAAAGTTGAAAAGTAATCCTTCCACTATAGAGAATAAGATTCTTACTAAGTTTTATATTCATAGGCTTTATTACTTTTTCATTTAATTTTTCTATCAAAGTACACTTAAATTTCACAAGAATATTTGCTCTAGTTATTTTTGGCCTGTACTTTGATAACTTATACTAACACAATGGCCAGTCTGTTTTCTTTGCTGTAAAAGTGCCTTTGTACACTATTCCTTCAACATGGGCCTCACGTTCTAACTTTACTTAGATGAAAAAAAAAGTGTTAATTTCATGACTTATTTAATATCTCTACATAAGTTAATATAGTTGAGACTACATAAAATATGTTGACTAGTCGTATAAACACAGATTGAGGTATTAGTTGAAAATCTTGTTCGGAGAATGAAAATGATAAGATGCCTAAGAAAATCTTTTCTGAGATGCCTTCCTAAAGAAAAGAGAGAATTACCCCAAGTGATGATTTTTAAAGGGAACTTCTACAATGCCATTTACACTGAAACAAGGTGAAGGATCTGAATTCAAGGGTGTCTGGGTTACTTTACAATCTTAGTCCTGAATAGTTACAAAAAATTTTTAACTTTTAATCTGGGGCTCCATTTATTAGTACTGTATTAGAGTGGGTTTTGTTAAAAATGTGATTTAAGCACGAGCTAGCAAAATACAATTCAGTCACCCTATTTTACACAAAGTGCTTTAAGTTTTGATTTAACCCTGATACACACAGTGGACTGATCAATTAACCAGACAGTTCACAAAGGTCATACATGAAAATCAATCTGATTCCTTTATTACTCACAAATCCTATATTTCTCGAACTTGGAGATAAATGCAAATTTTGTTTTAGAACCCACATTATGCATTTTTTACTTAAAATACAACGAAAAATTTCCAGACTTAGAAAATGATGTCTGAATATTAACATTTGCCAGGCAATTTATAGTTTCCAAAGAGCTTTCTCGTTAATTATCTCAGAAAACTGAATAATGATGTGATTATTAAAGGTTAATTAAGCAAATACTTGTGAAGTAATTGGGAAGTAATGTATTTCTAATTTAACAGGTCAATCAGGAGTATTTAGGAAATATTTTTGCTGGTTAACAAGTCTAACCAAAACAAAAAGATATTTAGATTGTTTCCCTAGTGGAAAACAATAAGTCTGTGTTTGCTCTTTTAAGAGTCAATTGTTTCGAAGGGTTTCTGATTCCACTGTTTTGATGATTTGAGAGGTTTTAAGAGGATTCTGAGCTTATCCCTCCCAATGTTACCGCAAACCTTACACTGCTTTCTGTCCCTTCAGAATAAAAGAAAATAACTGAAGAAAGTAATTACGAGATGGCACAGAGGGCTATGGAAGTCAGAGAACTAGCCATCTACTTGTGGAAAGCAACAGATTTTGATCACTGAGTATACAGAATAACACTTGAGTATACAGTACACAGAATAATTGTTAGCTCATATTAACAATCAAACAAGACTCTCCAAGTGCGTAACCACACAAAATTTTTTTTCCCTCAAAATATTTTCCATGCGTGCAACCTGTACGATTTTCAGTATTCTCATCAGGGGTGCACGGACAAACTGCTTTCTCCTAACTTTGGGTGGCCTGGTTCTCCCTCACGATTACTAAGTGGTGTAAAAATCACAACGCTCCAGCTCCCGGTTCACCAGCGAAGAGACGGTGATTTCCCGGTACGAAAACGCGAGGTGGCCCACAACGGCAGAGTAAAAGGCCCCAGTCACAGCCCGCGGGTCGGCCCGAAGCGGGCCACGGGGTTCCGCCCAGGCCCCGCACCGCCGGCGGGGCGGACACCGGCACCTTTGTTCGCGCTCCGCTCCCCGGGACCGCGGCCGAGAGCCGCGGGTGGGGGCGCGGGCCGGGCCGCCCTGGCTCTGCCCCGGGGGAGCTCGCGGCGCGGGCGGCCGGCCGGGAAGCGGGAGGCCGGCGGCGGCGCGGGGGCCCCCTCCCGCGGGAGCCGCGCCAGGTCCCAGCGGGAGCCGGGCGGGATCGCTATTGTGTTTGGCCGGCACAGAAAGCCCCGCGCCGACCCTCGCGCGCCCAGGTTTCCTCCCGGAGGCCCTCGGGGTTCCGCTGAGGCCCTATATAGAGGCCCCGGGCCCGGCTGACAGAGGCTCGGAGCGCCTCTCGTCCTCCGCTCTGCGCGGCCAAAGGCATCTGCGGAGGCGAGGCGGGCGGCGAGGAGAGAAGGGGTGTGTTTCTCCCGGGTGCCGGGCGGCCAAGGGGAGGCGGGGGCGGAGGCGGAGGCGGGCCCGCTCCTCCGGGGTTTCCCTGACGCCAGCAGCGGCCCTCGGCGCGCGCTCCCCGCGCCCGGCCGCGGCTCCGGGGCCGGGGGAGGGGAGCGGGCCCGCCGCGGCGGCCGCGAGGCGGCGGCCGGGATTGCGG